>OY720441.1:11164497-11549748 GCA_963082915.1 Dolichopus griseipennis
TAACAATTAATCAATCAACCGGATCCTTTACGTGTATTTTTTTGAATTGTACCATTATTAAAACATATGTTTATTTTATAAAAATAATATTGATAAAAAATTTTCTTAAATATTAATTTTTCATAAAACAAAAACAAAAAAAAAGAAAATCAAAACCATTTTTATTGACCCATCGTCATTTTTCATTCATTATTATTTTGAATTATTTGGCCCCAGGTTTTTTTAAAATCTTTGATTCAAAAGAAACAATAATGGAAAACTGGGGAAAAAAACCAATTTCTTTAAATTTTTTCTCAATTTTTATTATTTTTCTCTGATGGTTTGTTTGTTTGTTTGTGTATGACCAAGTAATATAGTCAGGAAATGTCAAAAAATCGGACTCTGTAAAAAATATTGGAATGAAATAAAGATACGAACTCCTGAAAAGTAAAAATTATGAAAATTTAAATGAAAAATAACATTAAATATTAATAAAGAAAAATAAAACAATATCAAATCCGAAAACAAATTTCTAAAAAGAAACTTATTAGATATTAAAAATAGCCGCAGGAATTTTCAATCGTTAAAAATGTAAAAAAAAAAAAACGAAAACATTTTATAAAGAAACGAGGAAGAGTGTAGTATACTAGAATGTGTCAACTCTGGGACACCCGTATGACCGTAATATAAACATTATAACATCCTCCAGCTTATTACTTTTGGCAAAATTTCAAAAATACAGCTTTATTAAGTGTACTGTAATGTTCATATGAAAGAAGAAGTTGTATGGCAGGTACCTGAACCCGGAGACCAAAATGGCTGGATTTCAATAGCGATTGCATAGAAACGAATTTGTGAAAATTTTAAAACTCTAGCTCCTTTATTTTCGGAGTTATCGTGCGGTCGGACGGACATACATAGCTTAATTTTTTGATTCTGATCCGATCCATACACTTGATCTACCCCCGCAACTTCTCTGCGTTACAAACTTAATGGCAAATTTAGAATTCCCTTTTGACTAATAGTCATGCGATTATAAAAATAAGAGTTTACATGGATATCAGAAAATGCAAAAATTCAAAACAAAAAAAAATATTTAGCTTCGGAAGTTAATGATGGGAAGTTATTCCACATTTAATATTTTGGACACTCTCCCGAGAAAACTTAAAATGTAATATCCCATGAGCTTGATTTACTTTTTCTGATTAGGAACTCAGTTTAAGGGTACATTAAATTAAAGAAAGGGTTTATTCCTTCAGTTTACCGTAATAGACTACTAATACTGATGCATATGATTCTTACGGCCAAAGCACAAAGCAGGCGCTTGAACCGAAGAAATTTTAGTTAAAAAAGGATACTTTATAGTTTTAGACTCCAAGTAGGAAACTTCCTACGAAGAAATAAAAAATAGACAATAGACTATCGATACTCATCCTTTCTGTTCTAAAAGTTCAAGTTATACTTAGGACGTCGGTTTGTAACAGAACTTTGAACATAAAGATATTTTATAAAACTTTAAAAAAACATAGTTATTGCTTTAAATGTTAATTAAACTTCGACACAGCTTTAATATTCGGAAGTAGTACAATACTACACTGTATTTTTAACCATTTGGAAAATGAAATCCCAAGAAAAAAGGAAAATCTGTTTTAATATCAATACACTAATGGGCGGCTGAAATGGCTATTTTTACATCCTGTCAGTCAATACTATTTTGTTTTTCCTGTTTATTTCAAGTTATGTTTATTTTTTTCGGAAAAAATGTCCGAATTGATGAACTCTTCTTGATAAAAAGAATATTTAATACTTATAATAAATACTACAACATTATGCATAAAAGAAAATTTCTTTTGAAATTTTTTTTTTTTGTTTTTATACGGATACAAAAACCGGAAATGAAATTCCGACGCGTGGCCATTTTTACTATTTTTTTCATATATAAATTTTCTTTTCATATAACCTTTGTTATAAATTAAATATATATATATATATATATATGTATATTTATTTTAATAAATAAAAGAATATACTAAAAATAATACAAGTATATAATATAAATATATATAACATAAATTTGTAATTTTAATAGGTAAAATTGAATATAATATTGATATTTTAATATATGATGCCATTTTTATTTTTAAATGAAAATTAAAAGAAAAATTTTTACTGTATTTTAGGGGGAAAATAAATCTTTATTTACAAAAATTAATCCAAAAAAAATAATATCAGAAAATGAAAAAGAAAAGTTAAAGATCATTATTAAAATCAGAGGAAAATTTCTAATACATACACAAAAAATAGAACAAAACCAAATAATTTCTTTGCAATATTTTGAAAATTAAAGGAATGTCACCCGGATGGGTTAACTGTCTACACAGTTTAACTAAATATATTCTGATATCTAAAATGATCCAGTATTAAAAATTGTATTCAGATTCTTAAAATGGTTTTGAAATTAAACTTTTCACACATCTTGTATAGGGACGAACAACCGTTCACACATAAGAAATAAAACAAATTAATACCTTCGCTCAAAATTTTTCAAAGGGAAACAAATACGGCGACGGGAGCCGTATTCTGTCTTGTCTTGTGTAATCACATCTTGGTTTGACTCAGCTTAGTGTAACATAGCTGTAACCATTCTGGTATAACATAGCTTATAAAAATTTATTGATAATGCACAGTTCACGATTTTGGAACTAAATTCCATTCCTTATGTTTCCTAACTTAGGTCATTTTTATTGCGATCCATTTGCTAAACTTTCGTTTGTTTAAGCAGGTTAAGGACTTACTTTATCCCAAGAAATTTCGTACTAAGTTTGTTTGTAGCAGAAACAGTATACTACTTAACGATTAGTTAGGTTTTAAAGCTGAATGTTTTTCAATTATAGTTTATTTCGAAGACCCAATATAATTATAGAACTTATCCAAAATCAAATTATTATAATTTGATTAAAAAATTACGTTTTTAACCAAAATCAAAATCAAATTGCATAAATTTGAGTGGAGCTATTTTCGAATTACTATGAATTTTGAATTATATTTAACCAAAATTTAATTTATTAATAAATCATAATGTTTTTGAATTAAAAACAAAATTAATTGAATTCCAAAAAAAAAAAAACACACACAATCTGAAGCCATTTAATAAAAATCTAATAATTATAAAAAGAATCTGAATTTATTTAGTAAATACCTGAAAACATTTTGTAAATACCGGAATTTGAAAAGATATTTAATAAAATAGGTACTTACGCATTAGCACTGAAAAATATGTTGTCAAATTTATAAGTTGCGTTACCAAGGTGATTTAAAACTTGAAATTAAATTTTGTATACGATTACAATACTTGATCAAATAATAAATATATATAGAAAAATTAATATAACTAAATTAAATAATCCAAAAAGAAAGCAAAAATATTCTTTAAAATCATGGATAATAATAGAGAATTTAGATTTTTAATCCTTTCGGTAAATTAAAAATAACAGATTTTTATATTTACATATACTTTCAGATACTTTGGTAAATATTACATAAAAATGAATCTTCTAAATCTTTTCAATTATATGAATTGAAAGTTTATTCTTTAGCTTTTTTATTTTCTTCGACAATTCGTACAAAATTAATCCAATTCGAAAGTATTAATTTTTGTATTTTATTTTTTTGTAAAAGAAAGATAAAAAGTTTTAATGGAAAGTAAGGAAAAAAAAATGAGAAGATAAAAATTTCACTTGGATTTGATTTCTTTTATTTACTTTTTTTATCTGCTTTTTTTCACTCTATGAGACACCATCAATATAAGAAAGCCAAATAAATATGGTATACGTACTATAAGTGTTGCCAATAAAATTTAACCAAAATAATGACATAATTTAATACTAAAATGTTGGGTTTGAATCTACTTTGGACAATCTTAAGTTTAAAAGTGTTAAGTATTAAAAAAAATGTTATCTTACTTAAGTTCCCCAGATATTTTTAAAACTTGGATAAATTGATAAAAGTTAGATCTGCTTGTATGTTAATATTCGTTAGAGCTTCAAGATCGGCTGAACCAAAAATTTGTTTTTGTGTATACTTTAATTAAAAATTTATAAAAGTATTTTTTTAGACACTATATAGGTACCGTAGATGTTCATGTAATTCATGCATTTTATATTGTTAAAGTTTATTCCATTTTATAAACCTCATGTTTGTTATTAAAAACAAGGGGCCTCGGTGGGTTATTTGGTTAATTGGCTTACCAAACGAGGGGGTGCGGGTTCGATTTCCGTACGGGCCATGCATTTTTTGAATTGAAAAAAATTATTCAAAAAATAATTTTTCTTTACAAATTCCCATGGTGACCAAATATAATTTAAATATACAAATATATAATATAAACAAAATAATTAATATAGTATTTATAAATAAATAGAGAGTATTTAATTTAAGAAGCCCAAATACCAAATAGGCAAACACCTATAATAATCTCAGGCAATATTTACTATTGTTCTGGTACTAATTATAAATAATAAATAAATAAATCACAAAATTAAATTATATAAAATGAATTTGTTTCTTCAAAAAGTCCAAAGATATGGACCAATTCGAAGACGCAATACTTTTATGTAAGATGTTTATAAAAATAAAAAAACTGATTTTCGCAATGACGTCGCAGCTTTTGATTCTATTGAGTTTTTCCGAATACTTTTAAAATTTCAACATTTTCAACAAATGAAGTTAATGGAAAACATATCAAAATTAAATTTCAAAGAACAATTCGACAACATTGATTGCCCTTTTCAAAATATCTAAAAATTAAAAAAAAAAAAAAACAACGAATTTGAAAGATTATTTAATTTTCTTTTGTTTTATATATTTTTTTTTCCTTCTCTTAATCTTATTTTTTCTTAAAATTTTCTTAGCACAATTTTTCGCCTCATAAAATTTTCCCCAATACAAAACAGTATGAAAAAAAAAAAAAAAAATTTCCATTTAAAAATATCTTAAGAAAATTAAAAGAATAACTGTTTTAATTTTTTCCCATTTAAACCAACATACTTCAATAATACCATATCTAACGTAATACAAATTAAAGATTTTCTGTCTCTTTTATGAAATTAAAAAAATAAAAAGAAACATTATTTCACCAATTGTATCCATTAACTCGTGTAATATATAAGCATATACAGTTATTTTTATTTTATATATATACTCATTCTTAAAATAAAGAAATTAACCCCTAAAAGGATTACCAAGGATTTTATAAAAATAAAAATAAATAAAAAATACCGTTATTTTGGAAATCTTTCAATTAACTGTAATTACATTGCCTTACCTAAATTTTTTGAATTTTAATGTCGTCGTTTGTAATATCACTAATACATATAATATATACAATAGATAAGTACATTATTAGGCCACAAGATGGCAATAAACTAAAAACCGGATATCCTTTAAGCCAAAACAAAAAAAAAAAAAAAATGGATTGTATATTTTTTCGCTTCAACAATAGGCTCATATTAAAATATTTTTAACTTAAAAAAAAACATAATTAGAAAAATAAAGGATTTGTGCTAATTACAATTTTTATTGCTGTTTTGTTTTTGTTTTGTGGTTTTAATACTTACCATATATATATCTAATTAAAATCTATTGTGAATTTATTCATTACAAAAAAAAATTATAAGAAATACATATTTGTTACATTGTGTTCGAATTGATCTTAATGAGTTCGACATACAATTTAAACATGAAACAGTACTAATCCTTATAACATGTAGAAACGTCTTAGATTTTCAATAGATACAATTCTATTTTGGTTTATATCGTTATAATTTTGTATTTGAGTTATAAGGTATCCTATATCTGTGAGTTATATTATTCAATTAAATTATTTGTTTATATTTTGCATTTGTTTATATTGTTATATTAATGTATTTTTACACCCGTATTACTATAAGTCCAAAGGGTATACTAAATTTTCAATTACGTTTGTGACGCAGAGAAGGAGGAGGGCTAGATATAGATTTTCAAGTGTATGGATCGGATCAGAATCGAAAAATAAATCGATTTAGATGTATTTCCGTCCGTTCGCACGATAACTCAAAAAATAAAGAAGGTTAGATTTTGAAATGCTCACAAATTCGTTTTTATGCAATAGCCATCATCGCTATTTAAATCCAGCCATTTTGGTCGACGGGTTCGAATACCTGCCACACATTACTCTATATCTAATAAAGCTGGGTGTCTGAAATTTTGCGCAGCGAAACTGAAAGTAAAGTAGAAATTTTATTTGACTTTTATTTTTTTTAGATTTTTTAATTTTAATACTGTATGTGATAAATAAATTTATTATTACCAACCGCTTGTATATGAAATATATTAATCGGTAGGCATTGTTGTCGCACCAATAATTGGAGCATGAGATTTCAGCATAACAATTAAATAAAAATTAATAAAAAATAAAACGTACTTTTTATTATGACCGCTATGTGGGATGTTTTCAAATTTAATCTGTTGTAAGATTATATTATTATCTTTAATTGATGTTCATCCTCAGTAAATCAGGCAACTTCAACTTAATTTTTAGGTTTTTTACGAATATTTCGTAAACCAAAAATATTACAACAAAACTTATTATATAAAAGTTGTTACACAAATAAAGAGCTACAATTTTCTTATAAAGAGTTTTTTTAATTCGACGAACTTTAAAATAATATAAATTATTTTTAATTATAAATGGCCGACAAATCTTCAACAATTATTGCTGACAAAGTTGAGCAGGAATTTGTGTATTTACATTGAAATTATTTTCTATATGTAAAACTTTTGAAGTATTACTTTTGCTTTATGTAACCATCACAGAGCTTAGGAGGCAAAGCCACTTAAGTCGAAACTAATTTGAAATTAAAAATTATAAAAGTTAAGTAGAAATTGATAGCTTAAAAAATTCTAAAGCGCCTAGACATTTTAAGTGTAATCATAAATAAATCCCAATTTCTTAAATTTAAAATTTTTACTTTAATTTCTTGTCCAGCTAAACTTTTTAATACTTACCGTCAGCTTCTTCTCATTCCTATTTCATAATCTTATATATTTTGATATAACTATTCACTCTTTTGATTACACTACTTATTGATTATTATATAGTTTAAAATTATTCAAATCTTCAATTAAAATTTCTTTACGTAAGTTTTAATAAAAATTTTATTTTCGGATTGCAAAGTTTTTTTCAATAAACTTTGAATAAAAACCAAAGAAAAATAAAATTTGTTAAAAAAACTTAAATTTTTATTGTATTGTACTTTACTAAATGAATATTTCCATATCATGCATCAGCGATTTTGATCTTTTGATGGTTTTAAATCTACATAGGGTTTTTGAAAATATTCTTGAAAAAAGTTTCTATATACAAGTAAATAGCAGACTTTTAAACTTTCTTTTAGTTTTCGAACGTGCAATAAACTTTTCAATATTCTTGAAAAAAAATTTATAGTCGTGGTCAAAGTTTAAAAATACCTCTCCTTTAGAAAATGGTTGAATAGTTGATTCTAAGTTTAATATAATCTTTAAAAAATACATTTGTAAAATATATCAATATTTTATTAATAGTTTTTTAAATGTCTACCTGTTTGTCGTTACTCAATTTAAAAGAAATGTAAAAGTTATATAATTAGCACTGCTACCCACCAACTTAGGGAACTATTGTATATTAGGAATAATTAAGAACCCTTAAAAAGGTCATGGAAAATCATAAAATGTCAGGAAATACAAGAACACCCAAAAAAAGAAAACAGTGTTTTGATTTAGTTATTTAGCTTTTACATACAAAAACCGTTTTTTTAGGTTTGAGTCGGAATTAAGTATACGCGTCGGTTCAACCAATTTGACTCAAATCCTAATAGAGCATTTTAATTAAATGCATACCTCGTATTTTACTAATTTCGATCATTTGCCGGTAACTGTATATGAAAGTATTCTGGAAGCAGATGTCATTTAACTGTCAAGTAACTGTCACAAGTTGTATTAAAAGAGTAATTTTTTAGAAAATATTGTTAATGAGTTGCTATATATAATTGTAATTTTATTTAAAATGCATCAACGACTATTATGTATATAGCTATAGTTAGAAAAATACAAGTTCTTAGAAATTTTCTGACATATAGTAACTGTATTATTAGATTTAATTTAGTCTCAAACTTCATGGCAAAAAGCTATACCTTTAGGTATATTTCAATAATATAAAGGATGAAGAAAGAAAGTAGTAATAACGGCTGGGTGGCACAGTGGTTGTGTGCCGACCTTAAATGCGGAAAGGCCCGGGTTCGAATTCTAGTGAAAGTGAAAACACTTTTCGACTCGACTCAGCTACCGTTCGTCATTGGGTTCAAATAAATGGCTTTATCAATAATTATATATCTTTAATAAAAAATACATTATAATATAACAATATAAACAAATGCAAAATATAAACAAATAATTTAATTGAATAATATAACTCGCAGATATAGAATACCATATACTCAAATACAATATAAACAAAAAATAGAATTGTAAATACTCGTATTGAAACTCTAAGACGTTTCTACATATTTTAAGGCCTAGTACTATCTCATGTTTAAATTGTATGTGGAATTCAAAACGAAAACCAATTCTAATAACACGAATATAATATGATCCCCTGTTCCAACATGTACCTATGGTATGGACAGGCTTATTAGCCTAACAGTAAAACAGTTAGCGCTTATAAAAAAAAATATAAAATAAATAATATTAATTATATTTTTATAAAAGTTTTGGCAACTGGGATCGTAAGATGTTAGCGTGGGGAAAGAACGCCACCCTTCAAAACCTTCAGCAACTGGTATTAAAATATGTAAAATTTAAAAAACCAATATCCAGCCGTAAGTTTAAAAGTTCAATTAAGGACTTGCAATCTAAGAAGAACATTTAAGAGTCCAAAAAGGAACTCTTATTGAGGCATTGATCTCTAGATGATAGTTATTAAAAGTCTTTGATATGCCCTTGATTGGACTTATAAGCAGATACTTTGCAAGAAAAATCTATCTACGTATATTTCGATTACGTTTAAAATTATTATTAATTATTTTCTCAATAATTTTCTTGAATTTATGCATATTTTTTTTATTATTTTTATCATTTCTATTTTTTAAAAGTTTTGTTTAGTTCCAAAATAAGAAAGAAAAAAAACAAAAACTTTTTAATTAAATTTTGCCCAAAAAAGTGTGCGGTTACATTCGAAATACCTTTGCTTTTAATATAATATCTTGATTTTTACTCTATAGTCAAATCAAGTGAAGTGGCATTATTCCACTTTAGATTTATGTATTAGTTTTGCAAGGAAGACTGAAGGAACTTTAGAGTATACATCATGAGGTATGGCGGAATTTAAATTTTTTTTTCATTGTATAGGTGTATTGTATAATAACCGTTTGATGGAAAGAGATAGAGTTCAAAAATTTGAATTTTATATATTTACTTGAATTAATTTCATTTATCTATAAGATATAAATATAATATTTTTTTTTATATAAATTTTTATATTATTATTATTATTATTTTTATTAAAAGTAAACTTTTTTAGTTGATTTTTATCGTTTTTAAATTAAAAAATAAATTTTCTTCATTATTTTTCCTTACAAAAATCATGAAAAATTGTATTTTTGGTAGAAAAGGATTACACGTGTCTATATAAATATGTGTATGTATTTAATTTAATTTTAAGGATATGAAAAACAAAGGATATCATGTTTACTTACCAGTTATTTTAATTTATATTAAAATAATTGTTAAAAAATATTGTTTTAAAAATTGTAATAAATTAACATATTTTCAATTAAAGGGTTAAGTAATTTATTTAATTAATCAATTTTAAGCAAAAATTGTGCAAGAAATGCAAAGAATAAAATTACGTTTAAAATTGTATATCCGTAAGATATAAATTAATTAAAAAATATAGATTTAATGTGAATACATCTAAATACTTTTTTAACCTTGCATTTGTTATAATAAAAAGATATAATAATGGGTTGAATATCAATATTATTTACTTAATATTTATTTTAAAAATAGATTAAATAAAAAATTTTTAAGATTATTAGTTTTATAACAAAAGTTTTCTTTACTTTAATTATTTTTATTTTGAGGGTTATCTTATCTCTCAGTTTATTATTATTTTATCTCAGTTAACATACAGTTGAAAAATTTTAAAGTATATTTAATTAAAATTAATATGATTCAGAAAAATCAAATTAGTTTAATTAAAATTCTTTTGAAAATAGCTCGAAATTTATATTTAAAACTATTTTTAACTCATAATCTGTAGTGCCATAAAAGCTTGGTGACATAGTGGCCCAAATTAGAATTACGGTAATAATAGAGAACTTTTATTTAGTTTCAGATTCGATTCAGCTGGCAATCGCTATGGTAGTTCAAATTGATGGAACATAGCCAATTATTAATATTTCTATATATCAATAGAAAATCAATATGAAAATAAACGAAACAAAATATAAACAAATACAATCGATATTGGTTATAACAACTTTGAGCGGACCAGCAAATTGGGTCGTTATATCCGATAGGTCGTTATAAGCAATATCAAATTTTTTTTTATTATAAATTAAAAGAAGTATTATTTTTTTATTTATTGAAGTCTTTATTTCACAGTTTTTAAAATAAAAAAATAAAATGTAGGTATTAGGTATGTATTTCGCATTCAACGAAATTGTTGAACTCTTTAGCTATTTTTTTATTTGATTCTTCTAAAATTGTTTTATACGCATTAAAAAAAAAATATTTCAGACACTTACATATGTGTTTATTGTTTTATTTACCACACTCCAGTCGCCAAACATGTACCTCTATGCACACTTAACTTTGTAAATGGAACTGTCCTAATGTAACATGCACATCTAAATAAAAATTTCAGAAATAGCTAATTAGCACCACAGCCAGGCGACAAACAGGAGGATATTATTTTAAATTATATCTCACAGGTACAGAAATATCTCATAGTTCAGAAATAAAAATTAGTGCTGTATAACAAAATTGTATCAAAGTGGAATTTTTGATTTTCTATTTGGGTTTTAATATATTGTTTAATTTAAGATAAAAACGAGAAAATGTATAGGTGACTGTGTCAACTCCAGGACAACCGCACGAACATAGTGCTTGCATTCCTTTATGAGGAGTAAACTACTTTTTTTTTACTCCCAACTACTCCTAGCTACACCAGCTCTTGTAAAAGAGTAGATAATTAAAAAATTTCGGGAATATGACTTTAATTTAAATGTTTAATAGTCAATGGATTTTCTTTTGAATGTTTAATCATTAGATATCCAATAAGCAATTGCTTCTTCCATTTTAAAAAATATTATTTATATATATCAGCAATAAACCTTAATTTTTTCACTTTATTTTTAATATCTAAATATTTTAAAACAAATTAAACCACAGATAGTTTTATAATGTCTAATAAATGTTGTAACAATTAGTCAAATGACAGATAGTTTGAAACTGGTCAAATGACAGCTAGTTTTACAATTTCAAATATATGTATGTATGTGTGACAATTAATCTGACAATTATCTACTCTTGAAACAAAAATTAACGTGCCATGTACAAATTACTCCTATCTACTCTTCATCTACTACTTTTTCTAAAAGAAATGCATCACAGTAAAAACCGCTTCACTACTTCTGGCAAAATTATAAATACGCAACTTATTTGGCTCAGTCTTTTTTACAAAAGCAGCTATTTTGAAACTCCTGTGTTCTAGGCCAACTATATTTTATGCCCATGTTGTCGACTAAACTTAACTAATTTGACAAAATTTTAAATACTCCAAAATTTTACAAAGTTTCATATTACAATGTCTTATCCTGTATTCATGTGATTTAATAAAATCAACATACAACTGTTTTTAAATTCAATGTTTTAAGAACTATTTATTTTACATTTAAAATTATTATATTCCTTCAAGTTTAATGTTCAAAGAACTGATGGATTCCTCACTAATATGTTAGAAATATAGTTCGAAATATTGTAGTACATACCTATATCTTTTACGCTTTAATTTACAATATTCTGAATTAATTTTTTAACTCTTTTTTATTAATGTTTTTTTTTTTAAACCAATAAAAATTATACCGATTTTCTATTAATATTTTTAATTTCATCAAAATTTCATCCCTTATAATGTTTTTCTTTAAAAATTCGTACCAGTATAGGTTAGATTTTAACCCTAGGCGAAATATAAATATTGTAATAAAATTGTAATAAGAAAGTTTTGTTTTTTAACTTCCCATCCCTATGCATTTCTTATAAGTTTAAAAAAAAAACTGTTTTTATGAATTTCCGTTTTTTTATCTCTGCTGTAAGATAAGGCCGAAACAACAACAAAAAAAAAAGAAAGGATAAAAAATGGCCATAAGAATGAAATAATAACCAAAAGAATAACTATAAAAAACAAATCAGCAAAAGCAAAAAGAAAACAGTATTTGTTAACTGAACTGAAAAAATTGTTATTAAACAGTTATTTCTTACATGTCTTTTTTTATTAGTTTTAAAAAAAAAAGTCAAAGTGACGCAAACAATGAAACGCGATGAGAACGCGATTACAACAGAAACGATTAAAAATTTAAAATATAAATTAGAGATATTTAATTTAATGAATAAACACAAAAATACTTCTAGTTAAATATAAATCTCAGAATCAACACATTTCAATATTTTTAACTCAATTTTTACATTTATATTTAAATTAGTAAAATAATAAGATCGACTTAAGTACTGTTAGTAACTAGGAAAATAAAGGACTAGATTGTGTCAGCTCTGAACATTAACGCACGAACATAATAAAAACAAATTAATTTTATATCCTGAGTTCTGCAAAATAAAAGAAGTTTTATGGTAGCATTAGCATTTATTTAAATATGTTGACTTGGGTTATATATAAAACCATATATACATATAGATACCTAACTGTACTAGATTATGAGTTTATACTTGAAAAAGAAAGAAATTGTATGAAGGTTATTTGAACCTCAGATCAAATGTGGTACAAACGCCATAAAGCTTAATACATTTAACAAAATTTCAAATATCCGGCTTTATTAAATATAAATTAATGTTTATAAATGGAAAAAAGTTGTATGTATGAAAGCTAATCAAACCCTCTGAACAAACTAGTTAAAATTTAATAGCAAATACGGCTTTTGCATATAAATGAATTAGTTGTAGAATCCTAGCTTTATTTAAGTAAAAAAATGCGCAGAGTTATGCATTTGTATTTGTGCTTTATACTGCAATTGAAACATATGAATTTCTTTGTCAAATGTTGATATTACGATAAATTCTTAATTTTACAGTGATTTACTTTTTCGCCAAAAAATTACAGTACATATGTTACAGTTAAGAAAACAAGTGATGATAAAAAACCAAGGGTTTTTAAAAAAGCAAATTTTCAAAATAGTATAGTGTTTCATACCTAGTATTTTATCGGAATATAATGTTCAAGGTTCAATATTAACGTTTAATTAAGGAAATATATACGTTGGTGACTAAGTTACTGCTTACTTATAAAAACAGTAAATTTTTTTTATTATAAAATTCTAATAGCCCTTTAATTGGGAAGGTTGCCAAATTTCTCATGGAACCGCTTTTAAATTTAAGAAAAACCTTTAACATCTGTTAAAATATAATGTTGGACCTTCAAATTTTGTAAATTAATAAAAAAAAAATTGAACAGGTATTAAAGTTACAGATGCTTAAAAATAGCAAAATTCCAATTTTTGAGCCCTTATAGCTTCTAAACAGGGGGCTTGACAAAAAAAATTGTTAACCGACTCCTACTAACTTTTGAGGATCTAACTTCTCCCAAAATTTTAATTTCACTCTACCTTAAACCGTTTAAGAGATATGTGGGACCAAAAAATGAGCTTTATATAATGCTAAATTTTAGTACCGTATGGCAACCCTATACATATGATCGAAATATTTTTGTTTAGTCTATAAAAGCAGCTCTCTAATACCGTTTTTCGATTGAAAATAAACCTAACACAACTCATGTTATATCAATTTAAATATAGGGCTTTTTTGGAATTTGCAGGGGCTGTAGCTTCGTAACCCTTCAAAATAAAAAAAACCTTTGACGCATGTTGAAATATAATGTTGAAAAGCTTCGAATTTTGTATATCACTAAAAAAAAATTTGGACAGGTATTCTAGTTACAGGTGTTTAAAAATAGCAAACCCTTATAGCTCCTAAATAGGGAGCTTGACAAAAGCATTTTGTTAACCGACTCCTACTAAATTCTGAGTATCTAACTTCTCCCAAAATTTCAAGACCCTAGCTTGAACCGTTCAGAAGATATGTCTGGCCAAAAATTTTGCAAAAATTGAGTTTTGTGTTTAATTTTAGTACCGTATGGCAACCCTAAATATTTGTTTGTCAAAAATTTATAAAGTTTATGAAACGAAATATCGTTTGCCGTTTTCAAATTGAAAATATATCTAACAGAACTCTTGTTATAACAATTTAAATATAGGGCTTTTTGCAACTTTGGAGGCTGTAGCCCCGTAACAGGTGGGGCTACAGAAAAAAATTCTTCTACGAAATTATTTGTTTTGCAAAAACTACCCATGGTTAAAATTTCTTTACTCTATTTCAAACGGTGTAAAAGTTTTTGTAAACAACGGACGGACGGACGGACAGAGTGAAGCTATATAGGCACATTTTACAAAAATTTTTGTAAATGTGCTAAAAAACGTTTGAAAATATAATATTTGAAACATATCGTTACATGCATTTCTGTTCAAAGGTGTGCCCCAGAATTCTGCATATTTTTTCCCTGCTTGAAAACAAAGTGCTTCTATAGTTAATACCCTTTCAAAATTTTAATCTCCTATTAAATTAAACTTTAATTGCTATTGAAAAAATAAAATGACGTTTGCGTTCGCGTTCGCGTTCACTGTTATACAGTGTCATGTCATGTCTTCTTTGATATAACAAGAATAGTCCAGTTAAGTTTGAATAATCAAAAAAAATTTTGCTGTTTTAGAGTTTTTTATTTGAATTGGTTTATGAGGTGAAATAAATTCCTTTTTCCTTGTAAACTACAACTAAAAAACTACTAAATAAAATTTTCTTTTTTTTTATTATTGAAACACAAAATAAAAGCAATAAAATTTTGATAAAAAATTGAAAGTATTTATTTATTTTTTTTTTTTTGAATTTTATTACTTTGTCCAAAGAAAGGAGACATTCAGGAGCTTACTAGTTACTATTCTAAACTGATTATAAAAAAAAACGCACGACTTTATGTAACAAAAAAACAAAAAATTGCGACGATCACCACAAAACAAAAAAAATATTATATTTTGTAACTAATGATTTTTGATAATCGCAAAATATGAACTGTCAAAATTTTGTTATTAGTTAGTTGTAAAAAAAACATTAAATTAAATTAAAAATAACTCAAAAAAAAGACGACATTTTAAAAAACAAAAATAATCTAAAAAAATTTTTGACAAAATAAGAAGTTAGAAGTTAAAAAGCAGAATTTTTAACGTATGCGTTAGCTCAAAACGTAAACAAAAAAACTTTTAAAAGTCAAAATATGTCAAAAAATAAGTCATATGGCAATTATTGTTTGTTACCCCTCTAATCTAATAACCCCTAACTATTATAATCATATGATTCTGTACGATTGTATGACTTTCCATATAACTAACTATAATAGTCAAAGCCTACATTCGATACCATGAAGAAATCATTCCTCAAGTCATAGGCATACGAAACGAAGCGTATATATCATATGATATCATACATACAAGCAAACTAAATTGAAAAGAAATTAACTAATACTCAAATTAAAAAGAATTTAAAAATTTCAGAATCAAACATAAAAAGTAAACGAGGAAGAGTGTAGTAGAGTAGACTGTGTCAACTCTGGGATACCCGTATGACCGTAACATATACATTATATCATTCGGTTAATTACTTTTGGCAAAATTTCAAACATTCAGCTTTATTAGGTGTAGATGTAATGCTCATATAAAAGAAGGAGTTGTATGGCAGCTACTCGAACCCTTTACAGTAGACCAACCAAATTTTGCAGTAACTTTGGCCATTACACTAAACTATTTTTGGCAAAATTTCAGACACCCAGCTTCATTTGGTGTAGTGTAATCCTCATATAAAAGAAGGAGTTGTATGGCAGCTACTCGAACCCTCAGCAGTAGACCAACTAAATTTTGCAGTAACTTTGGCCATTACACTAAACTATTTTTTGCAAAATTTCAGACACCCAGCTTCATCAGGTGTAGTGTAAAGCTCATATAAAAGAAGGAGTTGTATGGCAGCTACTCGAACCCTTTGCAGTAGACCAACCAAATTTTGCAGTAACTTTGGCCATTACACTAAACTACTTTTGGCAAAATTTCAGACACGCAGCTTCCATAGGTATAGAGTAATGCTCATATAAAATTAGAAGTTGTATGGCAGGTACTCGAACCCGTGGACCAAAATGGCTGAATTTAAAACTCGATTCCGTTTTTTGCATTAAAACGAATTTGTGAAAATTTCATAATCCTAGCTCCTTTACTTTTTGAGTTATCGTGATGACGGACGGACGGACGTACATAGCTAAATCGATTTATTTTTCGATTCTGATCCGATCCATACACTTGAGTCTATATCTATCCCCCCCTCCTTCTCTGCGTCACAAACGTAATGGCAAATTTATTATACCCTTGGACTATATAGTCATACGGGTATAAATATGATGTATCATATGACTCACATTGATATGTCAAAGTATTCCGAAATCGTATTATATTTTTAAACATCACCTTAGAAAATTTTTATACGCTTTGTCAATTTTAAAATATTAAAAATCCGAAATAGCGATGGAGTTCTCATTTTATTATTTGTATTTAAAATAATATGTTGAAAGAAAAATTAGCCGTAGGTATATCATCATACACATTTAGAAAACTTTCAAACTAATTGGACAAGCCAAATGGGGTTTATTTTTCTTGGAGACATTTAGCTGCCTTCTCGACACTGGTGTTTAAAAGTAGTGAATTTCAGTTTTCGATCCCTGACAGTTCCTGACTGGCTGGGCATACATATATTCTTCATGCTTTATTATATCTTCTCTCAAATTTCTTAGTTTTTAATTTAAACCATTTCGAAAATAGAAGGTGTCAAAAACTTTTAAACAATGAAGTTTCACATATAAATATATTTATTTTATTTTACATACCTTTATTTGCAAAACCTATGAAAGCAGCTGTCATTCAGCGTTTTTAAAAAATATTGTTAAAATTCTTTCAAATAATAATCAAAAGTGACATGTTAAGTTCGATTGAAAAAATATTGAAATCTTTAAAAAAATTTAAACAACCCGATAATAATAAATTAATATTGTTCTTTAAGTCTAGTATTAAGGTCTTTGCGAAAAATTTCCATAAATCCATTTATTATTATTATTATTATTTTATAAAGTACAAGTTTCAGAGTAACTTTATTATATAACACTTTGTTTTTCTAGATTATCATAGGACACATTTTATCCTAATTTAATATTCACTATATCCTATATTTGATAGCCTGTGAATCAATCTTTTTATTCAATCAATCTAAATAGAATTTAATAAATAGTCTGAATTAATTTAATTTATCTCACGTATTTTAAAATAATTATTAACATAATGTATGGGTGATGACAAAATTAACCAAAAATTTCATTATATTTTGTCAATTTTTATTTATTTTTTTTCTAAATGTTATGCAAAATTTAATACCTAACCTCTCTAAGTATCCGATATTTCTAAAAAAAAAAAAATTGTTTAATCTAAACATGAATAAAAAAGACATTCTTTAAAAAAAGCTCCAATATTATAATCACGAAAAACAATTTTCTATAATGGAATTTCATAATATATATATATATATATGTATATTGAAAAATACCCTTATATAAGAATATCGCAATTTTTAGCACATTTTCAAAAAATTTTGTAAAAATGTGCCTATATAGTTTCACTCTGTCCGTCCGTCCGTCCGTCCATCTGTCTGTCCGTCTGTCTGTCCATATGTTTACAAAAATTTTTACTCCGTTTGAAATAAAGAAAAGAAATTTTAGCCACGAGTAGGTATTACAAAAAAAATTATTTCGTAGAAGAATTTTTTTCTGTAGCCCCATCCGTTACGGAGCTGCAGCCCCCCAAAATTGGGAAAAGGATCTTGAAATTTTAGTAGTTAGATCCTTAGAGTAGTTAGATCCTTAGAAATAAGTAGAAGTCGGTTAACAAATTTTTTTTGTCACGTCCCCTGTTTTGCAGCTATAAGGGCCCGAAAATTGAAATTTTGCTATTTTTAAACACCTGTAACTTGAATACCTGTTCAAATTTTTTTTTTGTTAATATACAAAATTTTAAGGTCCAACATTATACTTTAACATATGTTAAAAAATTTTCTTAAATTTAAAAGCGGTTCTTTAAATTGAAGAAAGTGTCTGTCAGTTTTAACCATTTTTGCTTATATGTATAGTAAAATTCTAAATAAAATTGCAAATTTTGGTAGATTCCACATTTTAATTCCTTAAACCTAAAAAAGTTGAGGGAAGGGGAGTAGTTAGGATTAGATCCTTGAGAAATTGGGCAACCTTCCCCACAGAGAGGCTATTGAACTTAAAAATTAAAAAATTACGGTTTTTATAAGTAAGTAGTAACTTAGTCATCAACATATTATTTCCTGAATTAAACGTTAACATTGAACCTTGAACATTATATTCCGATAAAATACTCAGTATGAAACACTATATTATTTTGAAAATGTGCTTTTTTAAAAACCCTTTGTTTTTTTCATCACTTGTTTGGTTTTACGATTAATAACGGAATATTAATGCAAAAAAAAAAAAAAAAAAAAACACTAAAATCGCATTAAATTGAAAATCCTTTAAAAACGCAATTCGTCTTTAAATACGATTGCTCTTAACTTAACAGACATGTTGATCTATTAGCATCCACGAAACCAGTAGAAGTAATTGAAGCAACATCAGGAAAAAAAAATAATTGTAGATAAAGTATAGAAACAGATCAAATCCCCTTATAAAAACAAAAGAAATCAGCTTAAAGGTTATGTTCTATATTCCGTGTTCCCCATATTTAGATACAAATGATTTCTAAATACCGTATATTATGCTCATATATTTAGAATGTATCCTTTTACAGATAAACATTACAAGATTGGTAATAGCAACAACAACTAAATCAACTTGTTAAAAAAAAAAGAGAGAGAGACAGAAGATAAAACATAAATTATTTTGCAATTCTTCATCTCTTTTCGTTTTTTTTGTTTTTCATTGTTATTCTTTTGCTATTTTTCGTTCCTTGTGTAACGAATTTTTTTTCTAATAAAATATTTTTTGTTAGGAAGCAATCAACCTTAATCGATTTTGTAATCCATCACATATCAGGTTGAAGCTGTTTTCTATTTAGAATTAATTTTTTTTTTTTCTTTATTTTTAGTTTTGCTTTTTTTTTTGTTTATATTAGTAAATTCGTCAATTTGGAAGATAAAGTAGGTGTCCTTGATAAATTCATTATACGTATACATGGAAAAGAATTATGGATGTAAACAATTTGGTGGTAAGGTAAATTATAGGCATTGTCAGTTGATATGTAAGCTGATATTTAAAAATTTCATGCGGCATTAGTATCAGTTCTAAGATTATCAAAATTTTTATTACTTATTTAACATATTCTATCGGTTACCAAGACCATAATTGGCGCGGAAAGTATATTATTATATTATACAAATAGGAGAGCTACTCACGTAGTAATGCAAATTAATCTTGAATCAGAGCATCGTTGTAAATATATATTTTATTACAGAAACTGTTGTTATTTTACGAATAAAAAATATACGCTGATAATTTCTTCTAATTAAAATTCTCCACATCAAGCCTAGTGTATATTTAGTCTTGCAACGGAGTATAGGTGCATAATTTATTTAAATTTCGTTTGACATTACTTGAGTGCAACACTAGGTGGCTCATATAGGTCGAAGTATTTTTAAAATTTAATTTTCCTCCAATGCACTGTTATGTGAGTACCCTTAGTATTTTATTATATTTATTTTATTGTTTTATACCATTTTCATATTTTATTGCTGAATGGAGGAATGGTAATGAGAATTACTTTTTCCTGTAATTTTCCTTAAAAAAGGGAAAAAATTTCCGCGCTGGGATCAAACCAGTAGTGTGTTGGTTGATACCACTAAATCACCGAGGCTCCCTTATCAACATCTGTTTCTATTAACTGTCATCATTTTAACTGTTTTCATAATATTTAAAAATAATATTTTGGAATTAAGCTAGAACTACAAATAAAACAAAACTTGAACAAATGAACTTACGATAAACTAATTCAAATTCATTATATCCTTCTTGAATTTAAAGAAAACAAATAATCAACTTAAGGTTATGTTACCCTATGAAAACTTCATTCTTTCTTTATTTGTTCTTCTAGAACAGCCTGAAGGCAAGTATATTTACTTTGTAAGCCATGAAATATTAAGAAACTTGAACTAAACTAAAATAAGATGAGATCTATTGTTAGACAAAAGTATATCGTAACAATCACCTTAACAATAAGAATGGGATTAAACATATTTAAGATAAAGAAAAAATGATTGTATGAAATTTTCCCCTCTCAATTATTTAACTACTATAGATTTTGATTAAATGCGAAAAAAATTGACATTCACACAAAAAAATAACTACGGAATCAAAATGAAGAAAATGAAATTGTGATGCGCTACATGTCATCTTTTTAATTTTTTAGTTTTTTGAATTTATAGAAGATGTAAAAGAGAAGAGAAAAAAAGTTATACACGTCATATTTTATTAAGGATTAATCTTTCATTATAGACTCAAGATATTCGGTAAAAATATAATATTTTTATTTTTCAGTTTTCATGTAACCTGTCCCTGGAAGTAACAATTAAACTATATGATATAATAAATTATAATTAAAAATTGAGGCATTATAAATGGTAAATCTTCTTTAAACAAATCATTAAGTTAAATCCACAAATAATATTCTAATATTTTTTTTTTAAATCTTTTTAGTGTATAATTAAATTTAGATTTATACTCGAACAATCGATTAATAGAGAAAGAAGCAGCAGCGCTTAGAGAATAAGAACAAGAACTACTAATACAATTTTGTTATATAATTTGTCAGAAGTGCAAATGAAATACAATTTATTTTATTTGCCTATAATGCAACTATGGTTGAAAGTCAATTTTAATCAGCTGGAAAACAAAATTGTTAAAATGAGTTTTATCATTCGGAAGGCGGAATCAATAACGAACATATATTTTAATACTCTTTTTTTAATATTTCTCAGTTTGGAATTACGATAGATTTATTTCCATCAACCTTTAGTCTACTAAAATAAACCTCATTTATATTGGATTTTAATAATAAAAATTTTATAAATATCTACTAGTTAATACTTCAGAAGAAATCCAACAACCCAAAAATCCAACACTACCGCTGTAAAACAAGGTTAGAAGCTCAATCACATTCATATACAGTAGAGCTTTTTCAAACAGAATTTTGAAATTTAGAAACTGTTTAAGTCGCACCTTCAAATTGTGGAACACATTACCCCTAGCTACATGAGTTACCCAATACACATGATTTTGAAAAATTTAGAAAACAAGAAAGGATTCAACTTATACCTTTTGGTTTTCCCATTCAACCCTTGATAGATATTTTTGTCTTGCTGCTACTTTTCCTTCTACGGAAATACGTGGAGTAGAAATCCCACCAGGGGGATTAGTATTTTAGGTGTTTTTTGAAGGTTTTTTCCTACATTAAACTAAGTCTCCGTCTGTAACGCGGTATACTTGAACATGATGTTGAACAATGTTTTACGGCCATTGATTCTCAATAATCGTGAAATATGGTTCCAGCTCATACCACGAGAGCGACAATCCTGATTCTACAAAAACTTTCCGATGGGCGTTTAATATTACAAAATTGTTGTGTAGGCACTTCATTTCCTAGATTTGACGATTCCTGATTCTATTTTTGCGAGGTTTCTTGAAGGAAAGGGTTAACGTGAATAAACCACAAAGCATTCAAGAACTAGAGCAGAATATTAGCAGAGCTATTTAATGATGTAATTATGGAAGCCATTTTAATGATGCAATTTTTCAAACTCAGCTTAAAAAAAAATAATAATTTAAAAAAGCTTTTGCAGATGAATATTTTTTGAAGCATCTGGAGATCACCACAGCTAAACAAAGGCACAAAAACAAGAATCCATGAAACCTGTGTATAGCTATTCTATAAAACTCATCAACCAAGTTACAAATATTGTAAAAATTAAAGTATCAAAAGAAAAAATTTTAAAAATTGAAGTGGCCTAAGTTAAAGAAGTTATACTTTTTCAAGCAAAAAAAAACATATTATGAAATTGCATGTAATTCTTAGCTTCAAAAAATATTGTCCAATATGTTCACGAGCAAAAAACTGAGGAAAGCAAGTAACTTGCTCAAATTGGGTGCGATAAAGAGGCTTTGTAAAAGCCGTTTTCTCCTCTAGAAAATCAAACGGGAAATAAAATAAAACTTACAGTTAACAACCGCTAAATTTTAACTAAAGTTAATGAATACCAATATATCTAATCTATACAGCTTTCTTTAATGCAATTCTGTATTGTTACAGAAATTCAAAATTAATATAAAACATGTATGTATATATACTAATCGTCTTCCCAACATTTTTAAAATTCAATAAAAATTCACAATCAATTGCTTTTTTTTTTAATTTTATTACATTTTTTCAATACCACAAAGATACCTTTTTCCGGTGATTCCTCATTCCAATCAGTTTTTTTTTTATTTTCTTTTTTTACCCTTGGAACAATACAAAAAATTTTCCATTAAAAGAAAATTCTTTCTTGTTTTCATATAATAATTTTCTTCTATAATAAAATTCGAATCCTTTGAATTGTTATTGACATACAACTTTTTAATATCCTTCCGATTTCGATTCGATTTGCTTTCTATTTGACTTAATATTTTCTTTCTCTTTCTTACACATAAAGTTGTAAAAAAAAAAAAAAAAAATCAAATTGGTAATTCGTAAAAGTCACAATAAAAATGGATTTTTTTAACACTTATTTTATGTACGAAAAAAAAACAGTTACAAACAGTTATCCTGAAAATCCTAAAATAACGGTAAATGCAAGAAAATTTCACATAACCAAGTGTAACAAAACAAGTGATTTTATAGATTTTAGATCTGAATATAAGGTGGATCTTAAGGTGGATTGGAAAAGACAATGGAATTAATGTGTGAAAAAAAACAATAAACATGGAATTTATTCGTTTCAATTTTCAATTCAATTCCTTTTTTTTTTGTCTCCTGGATTTTTCTTTTATTTTTTCCCGCATTTTAATTTTATCGATATATTGGGAATGGCATTAATAAAAAAAAATACCTACATTTTATTTTAAATCAATTACTCTTTTTTTGATTTTTATATAAAATTCAAAATTAAATTTGAAATCATTACATCCAATTTTTTTCAATACAATAATAAAAATAAAATAAAAAAAAATATTTTTTTGAATTTATATACTTTTATTTAAGTAAAACTAGCCCCCTAAAAGGTAGAAAATAACAAAATGATGGTAGTTATTAGTTCTTTTAATGTTTGAAAACTTTTAAGCTTAAAATATTTAAAATTTTCACAAACCAAAAATTGGTGGCAGATCTTTTGCATTTAAAAGTGTTTTTTAGGGGTAGTTTTACTTAAATAAAAGTATATAATTTGAAAAAAATATTTTTTTTTTATTTTATTTTATTTTATTTTATACTTTTTAGTTTTATTTCAATTTATTTCCACTTAAATAATTTGACAATTTCCAAGATGGATTCAATTCATTAGTAATTATAATCGGTTTATCTCTTTTTTAATTTAAATTAATAGTTTTTTTTTATTTAAGTACCTATTTATTCAAATTAATAATTTAATACCTATTCCTATTTATTAATATTTTAAATGTAATACCTATTTATTAAATAAATGTTTATGAATTGAGTTTGTATTATCAATGTGAAAAACTATCCAAATTAATTAATTTGATTTTTAATTTTTTTTATTATTTCTGTTGAATTACAAAAAAAAAAAACAAATGTTTTATATTTTAACGAGTATCGAACTCTGATCTGATTACAATTGAAGCCACTTCGCTAACCACTGCACCATACAATTCTTATAAATTTATGGTCAGATTTCTAATATAAATGTATCACTAACTGACAGAATGAAAAATAAAGCCATAGACACAGGTAAGTTCATTTAAAAGTATATAATAAGTGAAATTTATTTATTTTTAAATGTAAATCGAAAAAAAAAATATTGAATTTTTCTTTTTTTTATGTTTTTTTACACATTCAAATTTCTGATCTTTTCCATAAGACAGAAAATTTCTTAAAGGTGAAAAGTAGTTTCTTCGAAAAAAAAAACTATTGGGAATGTCTATAAAATGGCTTGGAATTACAATTGGATATTCTTAATATATAGCTATAATTATAGTTACATATATAGCTATAATTCCAGTACAAGATTACTCAATTGGATTAGAAACAAAACTTTGTAAGAGGTACGATGTGGCATATATAATTAAGTAGAATTTCAATTAATTAGAATTGACATAAAATTTTGATAAAACCAATCCAATTGTTAATATAATAAAAAGGATGTCAATAAACAATGCTTATATTGGTACAAAACAATTTATAAAATTCAAAATACAACCATTTTAATTTAATTTATCCTACCTCCAGATAAATTAACAAGTCAGTTTGAATTTGGAATTGTGTTTGTAACCATATATATATAGATGTGTTCTTAAGAGATGCGTTCCTCATTTCTTACGATAAATCAAATACATATATTAATGAAGCTGCATTTTTAAAATTGCATACACGAAGTTGAAACATTACCAAATGCGAAAGGATTAAAAAAATTGAAACAGCGAATAAACGAACCAAGGCGGGTTTTGGAAGCTTCTGAAGCAGGAAATGGTAAGTTAATACATTTGCAAAAAAAAATACATTTAGTACCTGTAGAGCTAGAAATGATGAGTGTTCTGTTACATTTACCTTATGTCCCTCGAGTTTGAGTAAAAATGGAATTGCAATTTCGATAGTAATACAAGCCTCGAAAAAACCGTATAAACAAGTTTTTATTATTTGTAAATACCGAAACTTGAAATTCTTTACAAAAAGGTTCCATCATGACTCGTTTATGTTGCTTTAATTCGTGAATAAGGAAGATGGCGGTTCGGGTTCGGTATTATTCCCAGAACAATATTGATAAAAAGTTCAAATACAGTATGGATTCATTCAGTCACATTTCTTTTTTATTTCTGTAAATCGATAAGTTGAAAGCATAGACTTACTGTTGTTCCATTACTTGCTTTTAATATAATCTTTCAACTGTCATATATCAACAAAATCTCAGTTCAAAATGGTTTTGAAAATTTCAGTCGATTTTCCAAGTTTATAAAAATAACGAGCCAATATTGGTAGGTGAACAATTGAGTTTTATATATTATAATTGGAAGTTTTAAGTCAAGTAAGACCTAAATTTGGGAAAAAAACCCTTTAGAACTAAAGCTTTTCGACACATTGCAATTGTACTAAATCATTCCTAAAAATAAACTTTGTTATTTTTATATATTTTACTAACCTGATTTCAATAACAATAATATAGGATTATATGTTTGTCCTATTTAAAAAAATCACCAAGAGCAATATTTCCAGGAATTAAACAACAAACAAAGAGAATTAATATTAAACAATAACAACTCATTTTGTTTTCTTTTTACTTTTATGCCAAAGTCAAAGAAGCAATAATCGAAGTCCTCCTGGAACTTAAAACAATATTCATTTTGCTCACTATCTATAGAAAGGATACAATAACGGTTTTTGTTAAATCTATTTATATCTATATATGTATACATATATATAAAATAAATCTAAAGTCGAAGACAAATATTTTAGTAATAGTAGGGGAATTGGACAAAATTTATTGCTTTTAGTATTGGCTTTTATGAGACTATCAAATAACCAATGTTGATATCCTTTCATTCTTTATGTTAATAATATATATATATATACATAAATACATAAATATATATATATATACACACGTTTGTTGATAATAATAAATCTGACAAACGGGTTAAAGAGAATCCTAGGCTAAAAAACCCCATGATATGTTTATTAGTTTGCGAAAAAAGTAAAATCTAATAATGTTAAATACTTATTGATTACAAAAACAGTTCGAATTAAAGGTGATCTAGGCCTGGATGATAATCGAGACATTTGAGTTTTAATTTAAGCTCTGAATATCTGTTTTCAGAACTTTGTAGAACAGCAATGGCAGTTTAAAAATTACAAAAATCATGAAAGTTGTCTTCTGATAATTGACATCAATTTGCCTTTTAGAGTGCATACAATTAATTGATATAAATAAATATAATTTAATTGAATAATATAACTCACAGATAAGAAATTACTCATAAATTAATTGAAATCTATAAAACATTCTACTCGTGTTGAGGCCTAATACTGCAAAAATTATTATTCAAACTTATAATAATCAATTCTATTACTAAAACGAAAATCAGCTTTTTAGCAGTGAAGAGTTACCAGCTTATCGTAAGTTTAGAAGATTATTTTCTATCTTTTCAATTTGTGTGATGTATTCTTCTGGGCCTTTTTTCAATCAGAACTTAAAAAAATAATATTAGACTTCTTTTCTTTATCCTTTTATTAGAACATTTTTTCCTAATACTAAAAAATAAAAAACTTTATAATACGAGTATATGGGAAAATTTATATAAAAATTTGTTTTCCTTCTGAATAAAATTTCTTCACTTTGATTGAAACAACCTTCAATTTTTCCTGATGATTGTTTTTTTATTTGTATATTGATTGCTTCTCATATATACGGCTTTCCTTGAAGAATGCTTTACACTTCACTTATTTGTTTTAATTCTATATATATATATATATATATATATATATATATATATATATTTATATTTAATTTTTAGGACATTCAGGACATATCGGATGATTTTTATATGATTGTTTTTTTTTATAGCCACTACTTTTGCTGTTGTATGGAAAAATTTGTTCAATGTTCAATTGAAAGTTTTAAAATGATTTTATTTTTATTTCAAATCTACAATCATATATGTGTATAAATATATTTAGGTATACCTATATATATAAATATAGTTGTAAATTATAAGAAATAACTGATTTAAACCTTTATACAGAGTGTGAAAATTTTATCCAACATAAAGGCGAGTAAAACATAAAAAAATTTCAAAGGACGAGAAAAAAAAAAACAAAAAACCAAAAAAAACGACTTTAAATTATTCTATTGAACTGATTGAGTGTTGATTGTAGGATGTTGTATTCAATAATTTTGTTTTTATTACTTTATTTTTTATTGTTTTAGTTTTTTTTTTTTGTGGAATTTTATTGATAATTTTTTTTTATTTTAGTTTTTATATTTTTGAATGTTTTTAATTTTGTAATGGTTTTTCTTTTATTTTAAAACTGAAACTTCTGCGTTTATGAACAACTATCGAAATTCAGAACTCTTGTACAAAGTTCTTTATAGTTTTCCGATCCTATCTAAAAACGAGGAAGAGTGTAGTAGAGTAGACTGTGTCAACTCTGGGATACCCGTATGACCGTAACATATACAATACATTATATCATCCGGTTAATTACATTTGGCAAAATTTCAAACATTCAGTTTTATTAGGTGTAGAATATTGCTCATATAAAAGAAGGAGTTGTATGGCAGCTACTCGAACCCTCTACAGTACACCACCAAATTTTGCAGTTGGCCATTATACTAAACTATTTTTGGCAAAATTGCAGACACCCAGCTTCCATAAGTGTAGAGTAATGCTCTCATAAAATTAGATGTTGTATGGCAGGTACTTGAACCCGTAGACCAAAATGGCTGGATTTAAATAGCGATAGCGGCTATTGCATAAAAATGATTTTCTGAAAATTTCAAGATCCTAGCTCCCTTATTTTTTGAGTTATCGTGATAACGGACGGACGGACGGACATACATAGTTAAATCGATTTATTTTTCGATTCTGATCCGATCCATACACTTCAGTCTATATCTACCCCCCCTAATACTCTGCGTCACAAACGTAATGGCAAATTTAGTATACCATATGGGTATAAAAATATGAAAACAAAAATGCTGCCCGATTGTTATTTACCACTGCAAAATGTTTTCAACTTTTAGGATTTTTACAAATATATGGAAGTAAAGTTGAGAATTTACATCGCCTCAACCACAGAGGTGACCTTTTGTTGTATTTTAGATTGTCTGTAAGGGATGAATGAGTTAAATATAAGACCGGTCAAGCAAGAAGTAGGATCTTTCTGAAGAAGAATAAGATGATATCTCCTATGGATACTTGAGGACCTTGATTTTACGGGTTGTATACGTCTTTTTACACATTGATTGGAAAAACTTGGATTACAAATTAGTATATATAAAACGAAACCATGAGAATAAATATTACTAATAATATGAATATGTTAAAAGTTCTCCTACTTGGGTAATATTTTGACAATAAATAAAGGTTCAGAAGAGTAGTTAAGAGCAAGAATGGCCTTTGGTGAATTAACCCCAATATGGAAAAAAGGCTAAATAAAAAAAACCAAAACTTAAAGAACAAAAAGAGAACATTCAAAGCATGTGTAATGTCAACACCTCTATAGGAGAACGAAGCTTGGATGACTATACAAACAATATCCAACAGAAGCTCTAAGTATTTTTAAATTTGGATCCATAACAGAGACTTAATGATAAATAATAGGCCAAGATCTGACCACGATCCAAAATATATAGAAAGTAGAAAGTGGAGATGAATAGGGCTCATTTTGGAGAAAACAATGTGGTAAGATAACTAGAATTGCTTTAGAATGGAATCGAAAGCAAGGGCAATCCAACAACAGAAAATGGAGATGAATAGGTCATACTTTGGAGGAAACAATGTGCCAACATAACTAGAATTACATAAGACTGGAGTCCCCTGGCTAAATTACCGTATTTTGGATTTGAATGGCCCCGTTCAGGATAAGAACCGGCCACGATGCAAAATATATAAAAAGTAGAAAGTGACGATGAATAAGGGACACTTTG
Source organism: Dolichopus griseipennis (assembly GCA_963082915.1). Lineage (NCBI taxonomy): Eukaryota > Metazoa > Arthropoda > Insecta > Diptera > Dolichopodidae > Dolichopus > Dolichopus griseipennis. The sequence continues at coordinate 11,193,781 of OY720441.1, forward strand.
GAGGAAACAATGAGTTAAGTTAACTAGAATTGCCTTAGAATGTAGTCCCCGAGGTAATAGAAAGCAAGGGTAATACAACCTCAGAAAATGGAGAAAGATAGGCCACACTATCTGGACAAACTTTTGAGGAAATTAAGATAATTCCTAACAACTAAGATAAATGTAAGAGGTAAGTTTTTTTATATTTCACTACTCAATTTTCGAACATTGTCTCTAACAAAAGTAAAAAACTTAAAAAGTAAACTTACAAGGTATTTAACAAATAAAAAAAGGGTTGAAAAAACTTTTTTCCTGTACAATACGAAAATTTTGTGTTCGGTAGTGTAAAAAATAAAACAACAGAAAAATCAGTTTGGTCAGCGAATTTTTTTTTTTTTTTTTTTTCTTATACTCATTTTTATTTTAAACTATTCCCAATTCAATTCGATTCAGATCTTTGATCGAAACATCGAGGAAAAAAATTTGGTTTTTCCCAAAAAAAAAAAAAAATAAAAGGAATGAAGTCAAACAAAATCGGAGAATTTTTACTTTTTGTTCATCGTCCTTTCCTCGTTTCGTTTCTCTTTTTGGGAATTTTCGAACTTAACAAAAATTTGTATTATTGACGATTTTTTTATCTTTTGTTACTCCTTCACTTTACCCTATTTTTTGTCCGTTTTTTTTTTGTATTTAATGGATTATATTTCGAAAATTGTATGTTTCAATACAATTTTGTATATGTAGCTGTAGATAATGGTTAGTAAAAATTCTTTTGGGACAACAATTCCAAAAAAAAGAAAAAAAAAATAACAAAAAAAACTTGGGAAATTGCTCGTTGTATTTTTTTTTTTTATTTTTTTTCATTATAATTTTTTATTTGAAGGGAATTTTCCACTTAAAGATCTCGTGTTTTGCTTTTTTTGCGAATTGAGCACTTTTCATATTTGATAATTTTACTAGATTTACAAGTGACAGGAATTTATTTTGCATACATGTGTAATAAATATATATGTTTTAAACATATACATTTACAGTGAAGTATAAAATTTGTTAAAGTAGTGTTTATTTATTTATTTTAGACGTTGACGCATTAAGACGCATGGTAGTCGAAATTCTAAAGTTTACAAATTTTATAATTCTAAAATCCCCATTTAAAAAGTTTCATTGATAATCTCAATTCTTAAAATTTTTTTGTGCATTATTAACTGTCCAATTCTAATGTAAGATTGACTTGTTCAGAATGATTTTTCTGAACCCTAGCACATATATTTTTCAATAGGAGAATTTGAATTTTTCAAAAACGCAAATCAATTAACAAAATGTTCTGAAACTTAACATTCTCTATTAAAAAAAAAATATGTTTGGAGCTAAATCTGCTTTTTGTACGTACGGATAGAGTTTCTGGGATAAAGTTTCTGGTCTAAAAATCACAAATTATCTATATATGATGTTCTTTAAGAACTTTGGAGGAAGTTGACACTAATTATACACTTATTAATTTTTAACCCATATCAGCCCGACGATTAAAAAAAAAATATTTTGAAACAAATTTTGTCCTATTTTTTGAAGTACTCCTTTGGCCAAAAGAAAGTCTCAAAAAAATTAAATACCTTCCACACACCTTCTAAGTCTTCCACACACCTTCCTAAGTCTTGACATACATTTTTGTAAAAGTGAAGCTCTTTGAAATTTGAGTTGATTTTATTAACGGACTTGAAATTTCTTAACCCATTCAATCACAACAATGGACGGAAAAAATGTTGGAAGTTAATAATGTTGACTTAGAAGCGTTTAGGGGAAGTTTAAAAAAAACAATTTTTGTCGAGTTCTGTTAACTTTTAAAAAATTTTACAAACACTTTTAAAAAATTTTATCTAAAGCAGTTTGAACGATTAAGATTAACTTTTTAAATGTGGTGCTCCTTGACGGTGGAGTTAAGAATGGTGGGTTTCTGACAAATAATATCAACTAAAATTAAATTTCTGTGAATCTATTATTAATCATAAAATAATCTGGGCTAAAAATTAAATTAACATTTACACCATGTGTAATTTTTGTGTAACATCGTAGCAACGCGTACCAGGTATTAGCTAGGTTTTAATAAAAACTAATGTTATATTATTACTTAAACTCACCTTTTCCTATCCTATTTCGTATTTCATGACATTATGTCCCTATATAACTGTAAAGTCAATATATATGCTATAGCATATTAAGAAAGGAATTAATAGGGATCTGTACTGCTTGAATTCAATAGCCTTATTTAATTATTGCACGGCTCAATATAAATATTATTACCTTTTGCTAATGTTTTTGATCATTTAATTTTATTATTATTATTATTACAATAACTATTATTATTAATTAATACTAAAGTATTATTATTTTTGACAAGATATATTTATTTTAGGTTACGATGTACAATATTACTAAATAAACAGTTGCGCACTAGAATTGAAAATCATCTGACTTTGGTTAAAATTAAATTTTCAACTCAATAAGATCATAAATTATTTGATTTCAAGTTAACAATACTTACATTATCTAGGTAATTTTGCAAATGAAACATTGCGGTATTAAAAATTGATGCAATAAGATTTTTAATAAATAGTTCGAATTAACATTAGTTCAAATCTGATAAATGCGATAGACATGTTTAATTAAAAAAAAAAAAGGTCAACCGTTGAATAATACTATAGTTTTAAAAATTAGGAACAAATCTTTACTTTATAATATAACTAGCTAATACCCGGTGCGCGTTGCTGCGCTCTCAATGGAGGTTTAATTGAAGTTGATGTTACTGCAAAAAGTTAACACAAAAATTACACTCGGTTTACACATGTAAATTTTAAAATGAATGAAAGCAATCTTTTTAAAACCATTTTTCTAGGATTGTTCTAGTAATTTTTGAAACTTTCTGTAATTCAAAGCAGTACAAACTACTTTCCAAATTTTGACGTAATTTACTTCCAAAAATTTTTTTTTGAAAAATCGTAGGACCGACTGTTAACAGACTCAACTCTATTTTCAAGTTGCTTCACACATATAAAATTTGAGGTAAACCGGTCAAAAAAATTCTCAACAAAATTTTTTGAGGCTTTCTTTTTAGCCAAAGCAATACTTCGCAAATTTTGACAATATTATCTTCCAAAATTATTTTGACCAACCGTCTGGCCGACATGTGTTAACAAATTCCAAATCTGTTAATAGTGTCAACTCAATTCTCACAGGGGAGCACGTATACAAAATTTGAAGAAAATCGGTCAAACCGTTTTTAATTTAGAGTTAGGTATTGAAAAAACCTATAAAAAGCTGTTGGGCCCCAATGGGATAATGCAGGTTAATAAAATTTTTTTGTGGGTTTTCTTTATAGCCAAAGCAGGATTTCATAAAATCGGACAAAATTTGGACACAAAATTTTTTTTTACCACCCGTCGGCCCGACATGGGTTAACAAATTCCAAAAGTGTCAATAGTGTCTACTGAATTCTCAAAGAGCATCACGTATACAAAATTTGAAGTCAATCGGTCAAACCGTTTTGAATTTAGAGTAAAGTATTGAAAAAACCTATAAAAAGCTGTTGGGCCGCAATGGGTTAATGGAACTCAACAAAATTTTTTCTGGGGCTTTCTTTTAAGCTAAAGCAGAATTTCGTAAAATCGGACAAAATTTGGACCCAAAATTTTTTTTGACCACCCGTCGGCCCGACATGGGTTAACAAATTCCAAAACTGTTAATTGTGTCAACTCAATTCTCAAAGAGCATCACGCATACAAAATTTGAAGTCAATCGGTCAAACCGTTTTCATTTTAGAACAAAGAAGTTTAAATACTTGCACCACAGCCCCAACTTGGCGGTCCGTTAGAGCAAAATTTTTGGGCCACGATTTCTTTCCGTACCCAAAAACCCCTATATACCAATATTCATGAAAATCGACTGGGCAGTTTAGGAGTCTATTCGCTACAAACAAACAAACAAACAAACAAACATACAAACAAACAAACAAACAAACAAATAAACAAACTTTCGCTTTTATATATATAGAAGATATAAAATATATTTTAATAATAGTTAACTATAATTTAATTTTAACTATAGCATTGTTTTTGCCCGATACTGTCCTGAAAACAAATGCTATAGAAATAAAGCAAGGAATAAATTAGAGAATTTGTTTGTAGTTTTTTGGAACATTTATAAAGGATTATTGTTTTTAAGGATTCTTTAAAAATTTTCTTATTGCTGTTATTTTTCTTTTTATTTTTATTTGTTCAAATTTAGGTGATAATCGTTCAATGTTTTGTAAATAAAGTGTTTGATTTTAAGTGTTACTTTTTTTTTGGTTTTTTTTTTTTTATTTTAAAAGTATCAGCAATAAATTTTAATAATAAAATTGGTAATTTGTGTTCAAAACAATACAATAAGGAAATCTTAAAGTGCTTAATACCCTTTTCAATTGAGGAAATGATTTTTAAAGTGATAGTTATTTTTTTTTTTTTTGGTAAAGTTTATTCACTTTTATGGAGAGGTAATTTGGTAACATGTTAAAGATTGGTCTAGTTCCAGTTTCTTATTTCTCAATCCTATGATCAGCCTACGACAGTCATAAACTCTCCTGTTAATTACTAAAAGCTTGGGATACTCCAACAGGACATTGCTTATTATTTACATTAGATTAAATTCCAGTTCTTTGAATTATTAATATTTTCACCACAAGGTTAACACCTTAAAAAAGTACGTAAATTACAACTTATATTGATCCCAAATTTCAGGAACATAAATTTCTTAGGAAGGAATATAACTGTAACAAAATTGAAGCTTCTTTATATATTTTATGTTACCATCTTTACTAATTAGGAAGATAGGCTTTTAAGTATTAGGAGGTCCTTTTAGGAGGAAATTTCAATAAATTTGTGGGGGGTACTTAAACTACCGCCCCAATTGATCTCAAATTTCAGGAACAAAAAGGAAATAGAAAGAAACACCCTTCTACCAAATTTGAAGATTCTATCATTATTGGTTTTGGAAATATGCTCGTTTGGCCTTAGTTCTATTGAAAGCTTCCAGATTCTCCAGAATCTGAATCAATAGTCCGATTTTGTTCATATGCAATTCCCGCCTCTCTTTCTCATTTTGAGCTTTCAGTATAAATTTCATGGAGCATCATTATTTTTTGTGTTATGCGGATGGACATCTCTAAATCGACTCAGGAAGCGACACTGATCAAAAATATATACACTTTTTCAATTCTAAATTGCCTTCTTTTGGTAAGTTCAAATTCCATTCAAATGTTAATATACCCTTAGACCTATTTTGAATGTAGGGTATAACGAGCTGAAATTAAAAATCAAACAAAAAACGCAAAATATATTAATTGTTTGTACATATTTATACCCATGGACACAAAAAAGGGCACGGGTAAATTAAAATTACTTCTGCATTTATAACGCATTGATCTAGTCTAGACGAACTGGATTTGAATATATTATCAAAGATACGTACCGGATCAGAAAAATCAAAAAATTAAATGTTTCGGTTCAAATCCAGATCGGGTAATACATATTCATTATACCCGTACGAACATAGTTCTAAGGGTATAATAAATTTGCCATTACGTTTGTGACGCAGAGAAGGAGGGGGGGTAGATATAGACTCAAGTGTATGGATCGGATCAGAATCGAAAAATAAATCGATTTAGCTATGTATGTCCGTCCGTCCGTCCGTCCGTCCGCACGATAACTCAAAAACTAAAGGAGCTAGGATCTTGAAATTTTCGCAAATTCGTTTTTTTGCAATAGCCGTCATCGCTATTTAAATCCAGCCATTTTCGTCCATGGGTTCGGGTAGCTGCCATACAACTTCTTTTTTTATATGATTATTACTCTGTATCTATTACAGCTGCGTGTCTGAAATTTTGCCAAAAGTAGTTTAGTTTTATGGCCAAAGTTTCTGCAAAATTTGGTTGGTCTAGTGCAGTGGGTTCGAGTAGCTGCCATACAACTCCTTTTTATACCCGTACGAACATAGTTCTAAGGGTATAATAAATTTGCCATTACGTTTGTGACGCAGAGAAGTAGGGGGGGTAGATATAGACTCAAGTGTATGGATCGGATCAGAATCGAAAAATAAATCGATTTAGCTATGTATGTCCGTCCGTCCGTCCGTCCGTCCGTCCGCACGATAACTCAAAAACTAAAGGAGCTAGGATCTTGAAATTTTCGCAAATTCGTTTTTTTGCAATAGCCGTCATCGCTATTTAAATCCAGCCATTTTCGTCCATGGGTTCGGGTAGCTGCCATACAACTTCTTTTTTTATATGATTATTACTCTGTATCTATTACAGCTGCGTGTCTGAAATTTTGCCAAAAGTAGTTTAGTTTTATGGCCAAAGTTTCTGCAAAATTTGGTTGGTCTAGTGCAGTGGGTTCGAGTAGCTGCCATACAACTCCTTTTTTTATATGATCATTACTCTACACCTAATGAAGCTGGGTGTGTGAAATTTTTTTCAAAAATAGTTTAATTTTATGGCCAAAGTTTCTGCAAAATATGGCACGTCTACTGCAGTGGGTTCGGGTAGCTGCCATACAACTTCGTTTTTTATATGAGTATTACTCTGTACCTATTACAGCTGTGTGTCTGAAATTTTGCCAAAAGTAGTTTAGTTTTATGGCCAAAGATTCTGCAAAATTTGGTTGGTCTATTGCAGTGGGTTCGAGTTGCTGCCATACAACTCCTTTTTTTATATGATCATTACTCTACACCTAACGAAGCTGGGTGTGTGAAATTTTTGGCAAAAGTAGTTTAATTTTATGGCCAAAGTTTCTGCAAAATATGGCACGTCTACTGCAGCGGGTTCGAGTAGCTGCCAAACAACTCCATCTTTTATATGAGTATTACTCTGTACCTATTACAGCTGCGTGTCTGGAATTTTGCGAAAAGTAGTTTACTTTTATGGCCAAAGATTCTGCAAAATTTGGTTGGTCTATTGCAGTGGGTTCGAGTTGCTGCCATACAACTCCTTTTTTTATATGATCATTACTCTACACCTAATGAAGCTGGGTGTGTAAAATTTTTGCCAAAAATAGTTAAGTTTTATGGCCAAAGTTTCAGCAAAATATGGTTGGTCTACTGCAGTTGGTTCGAATAGTTGCCATGCAACTCCTTCTTTTATAAGAACATTACTCTATACCTATTCAAGTTGTGGATCTGAAATTTAGCCAAAAATATATTAGTTTAATGGCCAAAGTTTCTGCAAAATTTGATTGATCTACTGCAGTGGGTTCGAGCAGCTGCCATACAACTTCTTTTTTTATAAGAGCATTACTCTATACATAACAAAGCTGGGTATCTGATATTTTTATCTATTTAAGTTGTCTGTAAGATAAGGTTCGAATAGCTGTCATATAACCTTTTTTTTTATCCATAACTTAGGGTGTCATTAGTTTATGACTTCTGAAAAATTTGGTTAGTGTCACGTGGCAGTTAAGTGCCTGTTATAAAACTGTGAAATTAATGTTCTCAAATTTTTTGTTACAAATTCTGGCTATCCAACTTTAAAGTATTGTAATATAATAATAAAATAAAATAATATATTTGTACTAAAAATTTTTAAACATAAATATTTTAATAAAACAATAAAAAATTATGAAATGCATTTGTACTTAGTGATAAATTGCAATAACTTATTTTTCTTGGTAAATATTATTATTTGATGTTTACAATTAAACATGTATTCATATTCAAAGTTATAAAATTTTTTTATTAATTTTTATACCCGAACGAACATTTTTTATTTCAAATCTAAATTTAGGAAAATTTTGTTTCAGTTCCAGGTATACTATTCTTCCCTCAAAGTATAACATATGAATGAAATGAAAATGTTTGAATTTTTTTTTAGGCAGGTAATTAACCATTTAAGTTATATTGTGTAAATTAGTAAAATTACAATTGCTTTCTTTTTTGGCTTTATTACCCTTTTGTTTATTGTATTTAATATCTAATCCAACTTGTTATTTCATTTTGTCCAATATTAAAAAAGAAATTAAATTTCTTGTACCTAAGTAGGTGTTATAAACTTATGTTATTTCCACAACGTATATAATGAGCAAAGTATTAGTGTTTACTAACATTCATTTAGTATCTAGCTTACTAAAAGGAAGTTAAAATTTTTATAAAATTACTAAAGAGCAATTTTAATTGCTAAAAACAAAATTTAAATAGGAAGTAAAATATTAAATAATTATTAAAATAAATATAACAAATATTATTATCTCGGCAACAAATTATATAAAACAAGTGATTATATTTAGTGATGAATAAATGATATTTTTAATAATTAACAATAAAAACAACAAAAGCATAAACAAATTAAATTAATAATTCAAATATTATAATAAATGTGCAAATGAAATTATTTGTGTGTTAATAAATTTAATTAAGTGAATACATTTTTAAGAATTTTATTTTAAAAATATTATAAGAAGCTAAACTAGATAATATACTAATAAAAACAAGTGAGAAAGATTAAAAGTAAAAAAAAGTGAATAGAATAAATATTTTGTGCGAATAATAAGAATTAAAATTAAGAGATAAGAATAAATAAGTGCGAATAATAAGAATTAAAATTAAGAGATAAGAATAAATAAGTGTGAATATTAAGTGCGAATAATAAGGATTAAAATTATTTAAAAATTTAAGTCAACAACTAAAAAAAGTGAATTTAATTAAGTGAATACATTTTTTAAGAATTTTATTTTAAAAATAAAAAATATAAGAAGCTAAAATAGATATATACTAATAAAAACAAGTGAGAATGATTAAAATAAAAAAAAGTGAATAGAATAAATATTTAGTGCGAATAATAAGAATTAAAATTAAGAGATAAGAATAAATAAGTGTGAATTTTAAGTGCGAATAATAAGTGTATGAATATGAATAATAAGTGTATTAGGATTAAAATTATTTAAAAATTTAAGTCAACAACTAAAAAAGTGAATTTAAAAATTAATGAGTGCAAATAAAAAATTAATTATATATTTAAAAAAATAAGTGTGATAAAATAAGAATAAATAAATGTGAAAATTCAAATTCAAAAAATAATAATATTGAACAATCAATTTTAACAAGTGCATACAACAATCATTATAACAAGTAATAAAAATATTTAAAGAAAAAAAAAAAAAAATTTTAAATATATATTAAAATATTTAGTGCGGATATTAAGAATTAAAATTAAGAGATAAGAATAAATAAGTGTGAATATTAAGTGCGAATAATAAGTGTGAATAATAAGGATTAAAATTATTTAAAAATTTAAGTCAACAACTAAAAAAAGTGAATTTAAAAGTTAAAAAATTAATGAGTGCAAATAAAAAATAATTTAATAAAATAAGTGTGAATAAGAATAAATAAATGTGAACATTAAAATTCAAAAAATAATTTTTAACAATCAATTTTAACAAGTGCATACAACAATCATTATAACAAGTAATAAAAATATTTAAAGAAAAAAAAACAAATTTTATAAGAATATTTTTGTGAAAAACAGTGTGAAGAGTTATTATTATTAATAACTAGAAACATTGAAGTAAACCCAGTATTGGTAAGTTTGTTTTTTGTTAATAATAATTCGTAATACAATCATTTTAGTAGATACACTTTAAATTTTTTTTTTGTTTTTACTTCATTACTTTATTTTAAATATTATTTATAATATAATATTAAAAAATTTACAAAACATTTTTTTGAGGCTAAATCGTTAAAGAATTTAGTTTTCCAATAGTAGGTTAGGTTTGTTGATTTATAATAAATAATAAAAAAGAAAAATGCCTAGAGTAAAAAAGGTATCGTCCGAACAGCGTCGTTTACAGAACTCTTTAGAACATAGAATTAGAAGACAAAATGAAAACTTGAGACAAAACGAACAAAATAGAAACACTTTTGACCATAGAACAAGAAGAGAAAATGAGGATATTAGACGGTTAGAACAAGATAGAAATACCCAAGAACATAGAGATAGGAGACAAGACATTAATATTAGGGCTAGGGAACAAAGTATAAACACAGTGACTCATAGGGCAAGAAGACAAGATTTAGAAACAAGACGATTAGAACAAGACAGAAATACGCAAGAACATGTAGAAAGAAGACAAGATAGTAGTATTAGGGACAGGGAACAAAATATAAACACGGTGACTCGTAGAACAAGAAGAGCAAACCCAGAAATTAGACAGTTAGAGCAAGAGAGAAATACGCAAGAACATGCAGTAAGACGACAAGACAGTAATATTAGGGTTAGGGAACAAAATATAGACACGGTGGCTCGTAGAACAAGAAGAGCAAACCTAGAAATTAGACAGTTAGAGCAAGAGAGAAATACGCAAGAACACGTAGAAAGAAGACAAGATTTACAAATAAGACGATTAGAACAAGACAGAAATACGCAAGAACATGTAGAAAGAAGACAAGATAGTAGTATTAGGGACAGGGAACAAAATATAAACACGGTGGCTCGTAGGACAAGAAGACAAGATTTACAAATAAGACGATTAGAACAAGACATAAATACGCAAGAACATGTAGAAAGAAGACAAGACAGTGATATTAGGGTTAGGGAACAAAATATAAACACTGTGGCTCATAGGACAAGAAGACAGGACAGTAGCATTAGGGCTAGGGAACAAAATATAAACACGGTGGCTCGTAGAACAAGAAGAGCAAACCTAGAAATTAGACAGTTAGAGCAAGAGAGAAACACAGAAGAACATAGAGGCAGAAGACAGAATGTTATTTTAAGAAATGTCGAAAGAATAAGAAATACATTAAACCGTAGGAGAACAAGAACTGAAACTAGAGAAAATATAAGACTACGACAAAACGCACGAAGTACTGAAAGACAGTTTTATAGACGAAGACGATTAGCTCTATTCAACCAAATAAGAAGAAGTCAAACTTTTCGCCGAACTCGACAATATAGGTTAAACCCAAATACTAGGTTACGTGAATCGCAAAGACAGTCCCAGCGAAATATCGAGACTCGTTCTCAAATGGATGAAATTCAGATAGAGGAACATCGACATGCAGAAATGGATAGGTATTACAATCGAATTTTGGTCGACTACAACAAAGTTGTTAAAGAAGGTCCGGTTAATATTTGTTGTTGTTGTGGAGGGCTTTGGTTTTCAAAATCTATTTCAACATTGTCCAAAAGAAATTTAATAAGTAGATACACAGAAAATTTTGTTAACAAAGTTTTTTATGTTAACCAAGACTCAGAAATTGACGAATTTAAATTTTGTTCAACTTGCAAAGCGTGCATCTTAAAGGGCCAAATTCCAATACTTTGTCTTGCAAATGGATTGGACTTTCCTCCAGTTCCAGATTGTTTGAAAAGTCTCTCCTGTCTAGAAGAACGTCTCGTAGCCCCACGTATACCTTTTATGAGAATCTGTAGTTTAGGATATGAAAAGCAATGTAGTATTAAAGGGCAAGTGGCCAATATTCCTGTGTCGGTAAATACAACAACCGAAATTTTGCCAAGAGCATTTAATGATACGTATACAATCCAACTCCACTTAAAAAGAAAAATGACATTCACTCACAATTACATGTGTGAAACAATTAGGCCATTTAAAGTTCAGAAAGCTATTGAATATTTAGTTAATACGCCACTTTATATTAATGAGGGAATAGAAATTTCTAATAATTGGATAAATAGTTTTGAGGTTGAAAATGAAAATACTGAAGTTCCATTTGTTGTGTCACGCGATGATGAACAAGTCATCCAACAACTATTTGATAGCCGTAATGACAATCCGAATGAAGGTATTAGTGAATTAGAAGACAACATAAATCCCGGTGGTCAAGAGACCTTATTAGACAATGTCCCTATTGAAAATATATCCCTAGCCCCTGGAGAAGGTCAACATCCTTTATCTATGTTAACTGACGAATATTCTGAAGAATTGTCATTCCCCACCATTTATTGCGGAAAACCTAGAATTATTGATACGTCCGTCCGATATTTAAATTATAGCAAAATAGCCCGTTCTGAAGTTCGAAGATTTGACAGAAGATGTGCTCGAACAGACAAACTATTGTATATGTATAAAAAGTATGAACTCAAGAATATAAATGACGCTATTTCAACTTGCTTAAGAAAGAAAAATTTCAATACTAGTATAACAGCTAGAAATATGTTATCAGAAGATTTTGTTGAGGGATTAATACAACGGGATGAGGGTTATAAAATTTTAAAAAATATAAGATCTTCTCCAGCTCATTGGGAAAAGGAAAAAAATAAGGTGGTGGCAATGATCAGACAATTTCACATTCCTACTTTTTTTATCACATTATCTGCTGCGGAGACGAAATGGTCTGAGTTGTTGATAATTTTGTCAAAAGTTGTTGACAATAGGGAAATAAGCGAGACTGAAGCAGAAAATTTAGAATTTAGAGAAAAAGCTAGATTAATACGAACAGATCCAGTAACATGCGCTTCATACTTTGACCATAGATTTAGAACTATGCTAAAATTATTAAAAAGTCCTTTAGGTATTTTTGGTGAACATTTTGTAACCAAATATTATTATCGTGTTGAATTTCAACAACGTGGTTCACCACATGTCCACGGTATGTATTGGTTGCAAGATGCTCCAGTTCTCGATACCTCTGATCCAGAAAGCTATGACAATGTTTGTAGATTTATTGATAAATTTGTTTCATGTGACAGTTCTATTCTTCATTTACAGTCGTACATGCAGTATCAAAAACATTCCCATAGTCGAAATTGCCTTCGCGAATATCAGCATCAGCCATATTGCAGGTACAATATGCCTTTTCCACCTATGGAAAATACTGTAATTTTAAATCCGTTAAATAGAGAAGAAATTACTGAAAATATTAAAAGAAATTATCAAAAAATAAAAAATTTTCTTAACTCTACAACTCTTGAAGAAACGTTAAGCTTTACACAATTTATAAATTTGCCAGAAATTAGTTTATCTCCCGAAGAATATTTACAGGCTATTAGGTCTAGTATAAAAAAATCTACCATATTTTTAAAACGTTCTCTTAAGGACACATTTATTAATCCATTTAATCCGCTTATGCTTAGTCTTCATAGAGCCAACATGGATATCCAATATATTCTTGATCCATATGCTTGCGTAGGTTATATAGTTAAATATATTAATAAGTCAGATAGGGGAATGTCCAACATTTTAAGGGACGCTATAGAAGAAATTCGCGCAGGAAATCTTTCAATTAAAGAAAAGTTAAGATTTATAGGAAATAAATTTATAAATGCGTCAGAGATATCAGCCCAAGAGGCTGCGTACAATATTTTAGGAAAACATATGTCTGAATGCAGCAATTCTGACGTTTACATTAATACTGCTCCTCCTGAAATTCGAACACGTTTATTAAAACCTAGAGCGGAGCTTCAAGAAATATCAGCAAATGACCCCAATTCTACTGAAATATTTGTTCCTACATTATTAGATCGTTATGTGCAAAGACCTGACTGTTTGGAAAATTTATGCTTAGCTGAATTTTCAGCCATGTACACTTTTAGTAAAACTGCTGGTCGTTCAAATTCAAGTGACGAACTGCAACTAAAAGACTTAAGCGGATATCTTAGAAAACGCTCACAGCCAAATATAATTCGTTTCAGACGATACAGTATCCATATAGATCCAGAAAATTTTTACAGAGAACAAGTTATGCTATATTTTTCATGGAGAAATGAGAACAGGGATATTCTTCAAAAAAATGTTCAAGAAATATATCAAAATAATCTTCCTTTAATTCTTACAAATAGAAAAATGTTCAATGCTTTTGATTCTGATGACGACCTAGATAATGCCCTTCGCGAAGCTCAAGAGCAACCTGAGTTGCAGGAAGAAGTGCTACGTGAAACAGATGATGAATTTAGAATATTTGGACTTCAAGAGAATGATGATAGCAACCCATTAAATAATGACACTAATAATCCAGGTAATGTACATGGAGCTATCAATGTACTAAATGAACCTGCTGAAAATATTTATTTACAATTAATTAGTTCTTTAAATGAAAAACAACATTTATACCTAACCCATATCTTAAATAATATTAGAGCAGGAACTCTATTTTATGAATTTGTTGGAGGAGGTGCAGGAGTTGGAAAAAGCAGATTGATTCAATCTATACACTATTCCTTAATAAGACATTTTCGGTCAATAGCAGGGGAAGATAATAGTTTAAAAGTTTTACTTTGTGCATCAACAGGTAAAGCTGCGTTTAATATAAAAGGAATAACTCTACACACAGCTTTTTCGTTACCCTTAAATCAATCTGGGGCTGAAATAAGACCATTAAGCTCTGACCTATGCAATTCTCTTTTTAGTATTTATATGAATTTAAAAATTTTAATTATTGACGAAATTTCAATGGTAGGATCAAAGATGTTTTCACATGTAGATGCACGCCTAAAACAAATATTTAAAAGCACTCTTCCATTTGGAGGTATATCATTGTTAGTATTAGGTGATTTTAGGCAGTTGCCTCCTGTTGGAGATAGATGGATTTTTAAACACAATAATGCTGATCCCTACTCGGACTTGGTAGGAAATCCTCTTTGGGAACCTTTCAAATATTATGAGTTAACAGAAATAATGAGGCAAAGATCAGATATAAGTTTTGTACAAGCTCTAAATAATTTAGCAAAAGGAACACTTACTCAAGAAGACAAACAGCTTTTACAAAACCGTGTTACTAGCCCTAATAACATTCCATCAGAAGCAATTCATCTTTTTGTATCAAATGTTGAAGTAGATAATTATAATACTATAAAACTGAATAGTATCGAAACACCACTGATTATTTCAAAGGCTAAAGATAAAATAAGGGCTAATATTTCTGAAAATTCGAGAAATAATATATTGAACCAAGTAAAATTATTTAAAACATCTGAGGCGGCTGGACTGCCTTTTTCTTTGTTATTGAAAGTAACCGCCAAGTATATATTATTGTTACTTATTATTACTTTATTTTTAAGATTTCAATAAATTTCTTAGTTCGCAATTTAATGAAATTTTGTCAGACTTAACTTAATTCTAACTTGTATATATTTCACTGTAATGTTCTTAAAAAAATAGTTTAAGATAAATTTATTTTGTACAGAAATTTGTTTCTCTTGTACTTTTTCTAATTGTTATTTTAAATTTAAAATTATATTGTTTAAAATTTACTAATAAAATATGTTATAATTCGACTGTGTCGAAATTTTTTAATAAAAATTGTTATAGATATGGTAATATATGCCTCTTGGGGAAGCTGGCCATGTAAAATATTTAGCTAACGCACCAAAATGTGATATCTCAAGGATGGTGTGGAAATTCACAAAAAAAGTTATAATATAATATTATATATTAAATTTTCATTCTTCATATTTATATTAAATTAGAATGCTTATTAATATTATTTTTTTTTTATTTTTCAGGACAATTTCTTTAAATTTCGTTCAATATTAAAAAGTTTTAAGCATAATAAAAATTGATTTCCCTTAAATTGGATGACTTTTATTTAATATTTATAATAATATGTTCGTACGGGTATCCCAGAGTTGACACAGTCTACTCTATTTTCTTCCTCGTTTTTTAATAAATTCAACCTTTATTTTCATTATTCTCCTTGTTTAATATAAGTAATTTTTATATGAGAAGTTTCTATTCTATTCTATAGGAAATTATTTTAATAATTATTATTTATTTTTTTTTTTATTATATTTATAAACAAATTCAAAAATGTTTTTCAAAGCAATACAATTGTTACCATAGTTACTATTTACAATAATTTTCAAGAAAAATAATTTTCACAAAAATTCCATGGCTTAGTAGTTACTACGTCGGCATTTCATTCGAAAAATGTAATTATATCATCTAAAAATTGTTATTTTTGTAATGATAAATAATTATTAATCTTATACACCATAGTGGGTATGCACGGGTTTCTAAAAGTTGACAAGGGATCTTTAATCTTCCATGTTTTAATTAAATTCAAATATGCTATTTTTAAAATTTTAATTTAAATATTGTCAAAAATTTAAAAAAAATTTCAGTCTAAAGAAATGCAAGCATCAAAATATTATATTGCCACTCACGCATTGTGTTAAATAAGGAACATTTTATATCAATTAGTTTAAGAAGTCCTTCCGCTTCAAAAAATAATTTCCGCCTTCTATCAACAATAGTGACATAATAAATTCAATGTTTTTGTATTAAATAAATTTATTTGAAATTAAATTGGAATCCCAAACTATATAGTTGTAAAGTTTTAAATTTTTTGGATATGATTTATTTATTCAAGTCCTAATAGGAAAATCCAATAATTTAAGTGTAGGAATAAAAGTTCGCGAAAATTTTCGCGTGTAGGCATCTTTATTTTTAACTGTTACTATATATCTGCTCCTTTAATATCCTTACTTGTACGTTTTATAACATTTGTGATTTCTTAAAAAAAAAATATATAATTTTTGTTTTGGATAAAGGATTCAATTGTTTAATATAAATCATGTTAATTGAGAACTTTAATACATATTATTTAAACATGATTACAGTGAAAGCCAAAAATCACTTGATAAAAAATTTATTTTAATTACTAGAGTAAAATTTATTTAAACAGCAATATCAATAAATTAGGTTGATAAAATTTATTTCTAAGGGAATAATAAATTTGTCAATCAGTTTGTAACACTGCTGTATGATTCATCTGTCCGTTCGACCGTCTGTCAATCTATCCAACCGTCTGCCCATCTTTTCACCTCTTTTATTTGCTTATTTGGACAACTGCAATGCCATTTCTGTTTGTATTAAAAATTTGCTTTTGCGCAACTTACTAAATTAATCGAATCAAAATGATAAATCGAATAGAAACCTTATTGAACTTAATTTTCTAATTTGGAAACTCGATTTGACTTTCACTATTTTTGTTCATCTTTAATCTTTTTCATTTTAATTTCCTTATTGTTTATATCTTTGTCCTCGGCTATAAGTAGCCAAAAAAATTGTAATAAATTAAAATGGAAAAAATTTTTAATTTTCAAACTTTAAGGAATTTATTCAGTTGGAAAATTCAGTTAAAAGATTTATTTCTTTTCTTAAAATTGTTTTACAAAAACAAAAAAAAAAGGAAAAAAAATAAAAAATCTATTTTTTGTCTGTAGTATGTCCTTTAAGAAACAAAAATTTATTAAAATTTGTTTAGTATCAATGATTTGAGAAAGGAATTTAGTTTTTTGTTTTTATATATAATATCGCTAATTTTTTTTTTTATTTTAAATAAAACGCAGCCAAAATCTGTGATATATAAATAAATATATTTAAGTTAAAATAGAACAAAACTAGCATTTTTGTATGAGGAATTCCTAATAAAACTTCAATCTATAATAAAGTTTCAGAACAAAATACACCACTATTCACCCACTTCTCAGAATTAAAAATATTTTAAGTAGCAGTAAAAGTGTTTTGATTGCACTTGATGTAAATTCTGCGTTCGACAGAGTCTGTCATGAAGGTTTAATCTTTAAACGAAAAACGTTTGGTTTTCCATTGTATCTGACAAAAATAGTGAAAAATTTTTTAACCAATAAAAGTTTTCAAGTTCACATCGGCAACATAAAAACAGATCCATTCGATTTGCGGGCAGGTGTTCCACAGGGGTCAGTGTTAAGCTCGATCCTGTACAACATTTATACCAATGATCTTCCTAATCTAAGCATGTATTTTCTATCAGCATTTGCAGACGATATTGAAATTATTACTGCAAGCGAATATGGTATATTCGTATAAATAACTTACAAAGTCATCTTAACTGTCTAATAGATTATTTTAATAATTGGAAAATTGGAGTTAATGCATCAAAATTTAATGCTATATATTTTACTACAAAACGTAAAAACTGTTACTTACCAATTTTGTGATCTTACACCTACGCATTTACGCAAGGGAAATTGACTGGTCTAATACAGTTAAATATCATGGTATAATCCTTGTTAAAAAATTAACATTCAAAGATCATATTAATGAATCTGTGAACAAAGCCAGTTAAAATATTAAAGCCCTTTACCCATTGCTAAATAGACCACAAACTAAAAACTTGTATGGGCAAACTACAAATTTCGCAAAACAAAACTCTTAAGTTAATTTACAATTTACCATTTTTTTACCCGACATCTAAATTACACCAAAAAGCCAACATGGATACTATATTATGGATAAAGTTGACAAACTTAGCAACAAATTAAATTATAAAACATAATTTTCAAACAACCAGTTAATTAAAAACGAAAGGAGCTAGGATCTTGAAATTTTCGCAAATTTTGTCAAAAGTAGTTTAGTTTTATGGCCAAAGTGTATGCAAACTTTGGTTGGTCTACTGTAGAGGATTCGAGTAGGTGCCATACAATTCCTTCTTTTATATGAGTATTCCACTACACTTAATAAAGCTGTATGTTTGAAATTTTGTCAAAAATAATTAACCGGATGATATAATTTACATGTTACGGTCATACAGGTGTCCCAGAATTGACACAATCTACTCTACTAAACTCTTCCTCGTTATTAATGCACATTTTCTAAATTGTATAGTGCTTAATACTAAGTGTTTTATCATTTATTTTTTTTAAACTATATATAAAAATAAATGATAATATTATGATTTAGTTATATCATTAATTTAATAATGATGACTAATAGTGAAATTAATACTTAGAATGCACTCAAGAATGCACTCAAAAAATCTGTTAACAAATTCGAAATATAATTTTGGCGTTCAATGTTAACGTTAAATTTTTGAAAAACATACTCTGGTGAATAAGTTACTGTTTTATAAAAACATAAAAGTTTTAATTTTTAAGACCTAGAAGTCCTTCAATGGGGAAGGTTCAAATGTTTGCTTAGCAAACTTATGATGGATCATCCATTTTTTAGGTTCAATTGTGAACTCAACCAATATTTGGAATTTTACCTAGAATTTTATTATCTAAGCAAAAATGGTTAAAACTAAGAGAAAATTTTATCCATTTAAAGAATCCCTTTCAAATTTAAGAAAAACCTTTAAGATATGTTAAAATATAATGCTGATTTAGCAGGTATGCAATTCACTGGTGTTTAAAAATAGCAAAACTTCCGTATAAAATAGAAAAAAAGAAAAAATTTTGTTAACCTACTCCTACTAATTGCTGAGAACCTAACTTCTCTCAAAAGTTAGCGTATGGCAACTCTAAACATTTTCTTTTTTAATAATTTATTTAGTTTATAAAACCAGCTATCTTTTGCCGCTGTCAGGTTGAAAATACACCTATAACAGAACTCTTGTTATAACAATTTAAAAATAGGACTTTTACCAACTTTGTGGGATTGTAGCTCCGTAACGGGTTGGGCTACAGAAAAAAGTTCTTCTACGAAATTATTTTTTTTTGTAATATTTAGCCATGGTTAAAATTTCTTTCCTTTATTTTAAACGGTTTAAAAGTTTTTGTAAACATACGGACGGACGAGCGGACGGACAGAGTGAAGCTATATAGGCACATTTTTACAAAATTTTTTGAAAATATTCTAAAAACATAAACTAAGAACTAGGTATATATCATTATTATTACAGAAATTATCGCATAAGAAATGCTATCAATTTAAAATTTATTTTAAATTATAGTGGTACCCAATTAGTACTAATTATTTAATTTTTTTGATTAAAAATTCTAGAAATTTTAAAATATAAAAACGCGGCAGCAGCATCTACTCTACAAAATTGAAAGAATTTGGGTAACAAATGGATAATATTGCATATTAAAACGAGGAAGAGTGTAGTAGAGTAGACTGTGTCAACTCTGGGATACCCGTATGACCGTAACATATACATTATATCATCCGGTTAATTACTTTTGGCAAAATTTCAAACATTCAGCTTTATTAGGTGTAGAGTAATGCTCATATAAAAGAAGGAGTTGTATGGCAGCAACTCGAACCCTTTGCAGTAGACCAACCAAATTTTGCAGTAACTTTGGCCATTACACTAAACTATTTTTGGCAAAATTTTAGACACCCAGCTTCATTTGGTGTAGTGTAATCCTCATATAAAAAAAGGAGTTGTATGGCAGCTACTCGACCCCTCAGCAGTAGACCAACTAAATTTTACAGTAACTTTGGCCATTACACTAAACTACTTTTGGCAAAATTTCAGACACGCAGCTTCCATAGGTATAGAGTAATGCTCATATAAAATTAGAAGTTGTATGGCAGGTACTCGAACCCGTGGACCAAAATGGCTGAATTTCAAACTCGATTCCGTTTTTTGCATAAAAACGAATTTGTGAAAATTTCATAATCCTAGCTCCTTTACTTTTTGAGTTATCGTGATGACGGACGGACGGACGGACGGACGGACGGACGGACGGACATACATAGCTAAATCGATTTATTTTTCGATTCTGAACCGATCCATACACTTGAGTCTATATCTACCCCCCCTCCTTCTCTGCGTCACAAACGTAATGGCAAATTTATTATACCCTTGGACTATATAGTCATACGGGTATAAACATAGCTGGCATTTCACATTTATTAAAAAAGTAAGTTAGTTGTGCATTCGAAAATAAATTATTAAAAACCTGTATATTTTTTTTAAAAATTTCAAAAAATAATATTTACACAAAACGTAATTTAAAATATTCGAAGTATTAACAAATTGTCTGAAGTAACTCGATTTCAAGCCTTACAAAAGTATTTAAAAATGACAGTATGAGTGTTCAGAAAAGATTAAATACTTTAAAAAAAATGCCTAAAATTAGCTGTGTAATCGCACAGGGGTCTTACTAGTATAATATATACAACAATAGCTCGAATTTCAAACACTAGGAGATATATTAGTTATATATAATCAATTGAGAAATACGTAGACATCATATTCGTAATCTTGCTAAAATAAATAATACGTAAGTTTCATGTTTTATTTGTCTTTATTTAACATACCAATACAATTTTCACATACCAGAACTTTCAAAATATTATCTTAAGTTGCCAAATATAAATTTATGTAAAATTAATTATAAACACTGTAAACTCATATCTTTAGAATTTAACTCAACTGTTTCCAATAAACGTAAAATCATCTTATTATCTTTTTCGACTGCAATACGTAACGGTGTGTAACCTTTACTATCTTCACAATTAATATCTATTTTATTGTGTTTTAATAATATATCTACAATTTCTTTGAACTCACACGAAACAGCAACATGTAATGGTGTGCAGCCATTACTGTTCTTACAATTAATCTCAACTGTTGCCATTTTTAATAAAAGTTCAACAAGATGATAGTTACCTTTTTCGACTGCTAAATGTAATGGTGTGTTACCTTTACTATTTTGACTATTCACATATGTTTTATCGTTTTTTAATAATATTTTTACAATTTCTTTGAAATCATGGTAAACAGCCACATGTAATGGTGTCCAGCCATCACTTGCCTTACAATTAATCTCAACTGTTACCATTTTTAATAAATGTTCAACAAAATTATTGTAACCTTTTACAACTGCCAAATGTAATGGTGTTCTACCTTCACTATCTTCACAATTAATATCTATTTTATTGTATTTAAATAAATTTTCAGCAATTTCTTTAAGATCATGGAAAACCGCCACGTGTAATGGTGTAAAGCCTTTGCAATTTTTACAATTAACCTCAATTTTAGTTATTTTCAATAAATATTCAACAATTATATTGTTACGTTTTTCGACTGCAAAATGTAATGGTGTGTTTCCTTTACTAGTTTCACAATTAATATTTATTGTATCTTGTTTTAATAAAATGTCTACAATTTCTTTAAACTCATAGTAAACAGCTAAGTGCAACGGTGTCCAGCCATCATGTGCTTTACAATTAACCTCAGTTTTTGCCATTTTCAATAAAAGTTCAACAAGATTTGTGTTCCCTGTTTCGACTGCAATATGTAACGGTGCGTAACCCTCACTATCTTCACAATTAATATTTATTGTATCTTGTTTTAATAAAATTTTAACAATTTCCTTAAATTCATAGTCAACAGCTAAGTGTAATGGTGTATGGCCATAATGGTTTTTATAATTAACCTCAATATTTTCCATTTTCAATAAATATTCAACAACACTTTTGTTACCTTTTTGGACTGCAAAATGTAATGGTGTGTTTCCTTTACTTTGTTCACAATTAATATCTATTGTATCTTGTTTTAATAAAATTTCAACAATTTCCTTAAATTCATAGTCAAAAGCTAAGTGTAATGGTGTATGGCCATCATGGTTTTTATAATTAACCTCAATATTTTCCATTTTCAATAAATATTCAACAATACTTTTGTTACCTTTTTGGACTGCAATATGTAACGGTGCGTAACCCTCACTATCTTCACAATTAATATTTATTGTATCCTGTTTTAATAAAACTTCTAAAATTTCTTTATACTCATAGTCAACAGCTAAGTGTAATGGTGTACCGCCTTCGCAATTTTTACAATTAATATCTATTTGATCGTCTTTTAATAACATTTCTACAATTTCTTTGTACTCATAGTCAACACCTAAGTGTAATGGTGTCCAGCCATCATTGTCCTTACAATTAACCTCAACTGTTGCCATTTTCAATAAACGTTCAACAAGATTTGTGTTCCCTGTTTCGGCTGCAATATGTAACGGTGTGTAACCTTCACTATCTTCACAATTAATATCTATTGTATCTTGTTTTAATAAAATTTCAACAATTTCCTTAAATTCATAGTCAACAGCTAAGTGTAATGGTGTATGGCCATAATGGTTTTTATAATTAACCTCAATATTTTCCATTTTCAATAAATATTCAACAACACTTTTGTTACCTTTTTGGACTGCAAAATGTAATGGTGTGTTTCCTTTACTTTGTTCACAATTAATATCTATTGTATCTTGTTTTAATAAAATTTCAACAATTTCCTTAAATTCATAGTTAAAAGCTATGTGTAATGGTGTATGGCCATCATGGTTTTTATAATTAACCTCAATATTTTCCATTTTCAATAAATATTCAACAATACTTTTGTTACCTTTTTCGACTGCAATATGTAACGGTGCGTAACCCTCACTATCTTCACAATTAATATTTATTGTATCCTGTTTTAATAAAACTTCTAAAATTTCTTTATACTCATAGTCAACAGCTAAGTGTAATGGTGTACCGCCTTCGCAATTTTTACAATTAATATCTATTTGATCGTCTTTTAATAACATTTCTACAATTTCTTTGTACTCATAGTCAACACCTAAGTGTAATGGTGTCCAGCCATCATTGTCCTTACAATTAACCTCAACTGTTGCCATTTTCAATAAACGTTCAACAAGATTTGTGTTCCCTGTTTCGGCTGCAATATGTAACGGTGTGTAACCTTCACTATCTTCACAATTAATATCTATTGTATCTTGTTTTAATAAAATTTTAACAATTTCCTT
Organism: Dolichopus griseipennis; assembly: GCA_963082915.1. NCBI lineage: Eukaryota > Metazoa > Arthropoda > Insecta > Diptera > Dolichopodidae > Dolichopus > Dolichopus griseipennis. The sequence goes on from OY720441.1 coordinate 11,217,254, forward strand.
AAATTCATAGTCAACAGCTAAGTGTAATGGTGTATGGCCATAATGGTTTTTATAATTAACCTCAATATTTTCCATTTTCAATAAATATTCAACAACACTTTTGTTACCTTTTTGGACTGCAAAATGTAATGGTGTGTTTCCTTTACTTTGTTCACAATTAATATCTATTGTATCTTGTTTTAATAAAATTTCAACAATTTCCTTAAATTCATAGTCAAAAGCTAAGTGTAATGGTGTATGGCCATCATGGTTTTTATAATTAACCTCAATATTTTCCATTTTCAATAAATATTCAACAATACTTTTGTTACCTTTTTGGACTGCGATATGTAACGGTGCGTAACCCTCACTATCTTCACAATTAATATTTATTGTATCCTGTTTTAATAAAACTTCTACAATTTCTTTATACTCATAGTTAACAGCTACGTGTAATGGTGTACCGCCTTCGCAAGTTTTACAATTAATATCCATTTGATCGTGTTTTAATAACATTTCTACAATTTCTTTGTACTCATGGGCAACACCTGAGTGTAATGGTGTCCAGCCATTATTGTCCTTACAATTAACCTCAACTGTTGCCATTTTCAATAAAAGTTCAACAAAATTTGTGTTCCTTTTTTCGACTGCAAGATGTAACGGTGTGAAACCTTCACTTTCTTCACAATTAATATCTATTGTATCTTGTTTTGATAAAATTTCAACAATTTCCTTAAATTTATATTCAACAGCTAAGTGTAATGGTGTATAGCCATCATGACTTTTACAATTAACCTCAGTTTTTGCCATGTTCAATAAAAGTTCAACAACACTTTTGTTACCATTTACGACTGCAACATGTAACGGTGTGTCACCTTTACTATCTTCACAATTAATATCTATTGTATCGTGTTTCAATAAAATTTCTACAATATCGTTATACTCATAGCCAACAGCTAAGTGTAATGGTGTATAGCCATCATGACTTTTACAATTAACCTCAGTTTTTGCCATGTTCAATAAAAGTTCAACAACACTTTTGTTACCTTCTAGGACTGCAACATGTAACGGTTTCTTACCTTGACTTTGTTCACAATTAATATCTATTGTATCTTGTTTTAATAAAATTTCAACAATTTCCTTAAAATCATAGAAAACAGCTAAGTGTAATGGTGTCCAACCATCATGTTTTTTACAATTAACCTCGGTTTTTCCCATTTTCAATAAAAGTTCAACAAGATTTTTTTTACCTTTTTCGACTGCAAAATGTAATGGTGTGTTTCCTTTACTAGTTTCACAATTAATATTTATTGTACCTTGTTTTAATAAAATTTCTACAATTTCCTTAAAATCATAGTAAACAGCTGCGTGTAATGGTGTCCAACCATCATGTTTTTTACAATTAACCTCAGTTTTTGCCACTTTCAATAAACGTTCAACAAGATTTTTGTTCCCTTTTTCGACTGCAATATGTAACGGTGTCCAACCTTCACTTTGTTCACAATTAATATCAATTGTATCTTGTTTTAATAAAATTTCAACAATTTCCTTAAATTCATTGTCAACAGCTAAGTGTAATGGTGTCCAGCCATAATGGTTTTTACAATTAATCTCAATATTTTCCATTTTCAATAAGTATTCAACAATGTTATTGTTACCGCGATGTACTGCTAAATGTAAAGGTGTCCACATATTATTGTCAGCACAATTAATTTCTGTTTCTTTAAAGTCCAATAATATTTCAAAAATTTTTAAGTGACCTTTTGAGGCGGCAAGCATTAATGGTGTTCTACCGTCAGAATTTTTGCAGCAAACATTTATTACATCTTTATAGCTTAACAAAATTTTTACAATATTTTCAGCACCAACTAATGCAGCAAAGTGTAATGGAGTTTTTTTATTGTTCGTTGTACAATTGAGCTCAACTCCTTTAACTTTAAGTAAACATTCAACCGCTTCTTTGCTAGAATATAAACACGCACAATGCAATGGGGTTAAACCATCCTTATCTTTAATATGAATATTAATATCTTTCAAGTTTAATAGAAATTTAATAACGTTCATGTCATTTATAAAAACTGCTAAGTGAAGCGGAGTTCTGCCATTTTTACTTTGCTGATTTATATTAGCACCATTACGAATTAAGTGTTCAATCAGTTGTAAATTTTTCAAATTAACCGCTACATGCAACCTAGAAATTTGTTGTTTGGTTCCTTCCAAAACATATTTATTCATTTTATAATCATTCAATTCCAAATCATTTTTTCTTTTGTTATCAAACTTATTGAAAAACAACGAAAAATCCATATCATTTTGCAAGTTTGTACCGTTTTCTATATAATCGTAAATATTAGTACCGTTATTCCAAAATTTAAACAATAATTCAAAAACATCGTTTTGTTCATAAGAAACTGCATGATATAGAAGAGTACAACCATATTTATCGGAATAATTTTTAACATCGATCATTTTATTTTCCAGGCAATAATTTAATATTTTAAGGCCACCATTTTGAGCTGATATATGTAATGGTTTTAATACTTCCGTGTTCTCAGCATTAATTAGATTAGCATTTTTTGAAAAAAACTTAAATGTATCAAAACTATAATTTTTCGAAGCATAATGTAGTACGTTCCAATTATAAATATCTCTACCATTTCTATCTGCTCCTAGATTTAAAAAATGTTGCACTTCCTTTATATCATCTCGTTCTATTGCAGCAAACATATTTTGTTGATTCTGTATTATTTGTAATTTATCTTCCAAACACTTTTTAAGGTGTTCAATTTTCAATGGTGGTTGATCAATTATAAAAGGTGATTTGCTTTCAATCATATCTTTATACTTTTCCATTATTTGACTGGCATTGCTCAAAATAACTCCCTTTATATTAGTGGGCAATATATTGATCAAAGCAGTTCCATGAGCTAAATGATTGCGTAACGGTTTTCCAATAGGTGTTGGAATACATTTATCTAAAAAAAAATGTGCTCCATGTTCATTTGACCTCAAACATTCCAATTGTTCTTCAAAATAGGCAAAAATATCTAAAAGTAATGTTTCATATATCGGTTCTAATTTATCAAAATGATTTTTATATTTTTCTTTTGTTTCAGCTGCAAGCGCATATTCTAATAGGTCTATTGTTTTTGTAAAATGTTCTTCTAATTTCTTTTCTTCTTCCACTGAAATTTCATTTAAAACTCTTTTAAGGTTCTGTTGAACTGAATGATCTAAATTTGAACAAAGTTTTTCAATTGACACTTTTAAATTTTCAAATTTACTGTCTTTAAAAAATTTTTTTAAACATTTAACGAACTCCTGATATGGTTTTATAGTTGCTGTTAATTCTTTACCAAGTTTTCGCCATTGAGACTTTTGAAAATAATTCACAAATTTTTTGTGATCTTCAGTATTTTCTTTAATATTTAATTTTTGTAAATGGTACTGGAATTTATTAACATCGTATAAAGGTCTAGATTTACATATAGACTCTAGTTCCCTAAATGATTCAAAAATTTCTTGAACTGGAATACAGTAGGTATCGTCTAATTTTTTATGCAAGGTAATTAAAAACTCATCTATTTTGTCTTGAACTTCATCTTCTTTAATTTTTCTTTCAAATTCGTCTTTATATTTTTTTATGTTTGAGATCTGACCAATTTTCCGTTCATAAATTGCAAAAATTTCATTGAAATACTGATGACATTTATAAACATTTGGTTTATTCATTCTTAGTTCAATACTCTTTTGTATTTCCAAAACCAAATCAAAAATGCTATTCGTAATTTCATTACAAAAATCCATTTCAGGTGGTGTGTCCCTTATCCAATCTAGCCCATAAGTTCGATATATATTAAAATTTTTGTACCAACTGTAAGATAATGCTATTTTTCTAAAATCAGAAGTAAAAGATTCATAACAGCGATTAACATTTGTTATTTCCGTTTCATGTTGTAGCAGTTCTCCAATTTTATCAAATTTGATTTGTTCTTCTTCGGTTAAATTTTCTATTTCCATTTTATAACTTTCAATTAGGCCCTTAATCTCATCAAACTCATCAGGAATTCGCAACGTCAATACAGCATTAGAAAAATCATTTTTATATAATAATCTTTTCAAATTATCAAAATATTCTTCAGTTTCATTTTGTAAAATTTTCTTAATAACTTTTCGCAACATTTTTATTTTCATTTTATATAAAATGTTTGCAATTGTAGATTTTATTTTAATTAAATCATTTTCAAAATCTATTGGATATTTTCTTGCTTTCTTCTTTTTTAAAATTAAACATTCTTTAGATATATACATATGTGATAAATTATCACGTAACTTTGTTATAATGCTTTTGATGTCCGAATTAAAATTTGAAATTATTATTTCACTTATATCTTCAGAAAGATTCGGGGACTCCAAGGTATATTTTAGATACTCTCCTATTACTTGTAATGCACGTTCTTGAGCTAAACTTTTCAATTTTTTATCGTGAGTTTTGTGTACTGCCAGCTCTATATAATGATTAATTTTATTTAAAGAATAAATATTTTTAAGTTCTTTAAAATCAACGTATAAAGTGGTGAAATTTTTATTATTTTCAATTATTTTCTTTTTAATTTGATCGCGTTGCGATTCTTCTTTATTTAATTTTAAAGAATTGAATGTATTATTAATTTCTTCGTTTTTAATATTTAATTGGTTCAAAATATCTACGAAATTCTTTAAATAAAAATGTAAATTATTTTTATCTAAAGCTGCCGTATAAAACCAATTTATCTCTTCGCTTTTGGTATAAGAAGAAACAAAGCAAACTAAATAAAATTCCATTTCTTCCCAAGGTAACTTATCATATGTTATTCTTAGTTGTTTTTTGAGAATGTGAAGATCTCGGGCTATTGTTGTACACAAATATAAAAATTTTAGATCTACTACTTTATTATTAGTTTTATCAAAATATTCTGTAAAAAGTAATTCGGTAATTTCAACAATCATTTCTATTCGCTTTTTAACTTCATCTGCAACATCTGTTGTTTTTGAATATTCGCGATTGGTATCCAAATAAGATTCATTGTATTCGAATCTTAAATTAATTAAATATTTTTCAACTAATTGTTTCATTCCATCTGACAATGGTACATTTTTAAATAACAGTTCTTCATAAGCATTGGCAATGCCGTCAGTTATTTCTTGTACACGTTTATTACTTTTTCTAATGTCATTGAAAAGTTTATCGAACTCGTTTTCACAATTTGAACTTATTGAGTTGTAAAATAATTTCTTCAAAACTGATAAACTTTTCGGCTCAGCATTATTATGAAACATTTCGTACTTATCAGCTGTTGAGGTGGTTGACCCCAACCGCATAAATGGTAAAGATGATTCTTTTTCATTTGTGCTATGATATTTTTTTTTAATTTTAGCCAAAGGTAAAATATCAGATACAGTATTCTCTGTGCTTGATCTCTTCAACTGAAAATGAAAAAAGATTTTTTATTATTTACAAATTTCAATCTCAGGTATAGAATAAGATGATTAAAATATGAATTGAAACTCTCTTTAAAACTGAAGAGAAATAGTTGTAGAATCAAACCACAATAAGAATCCTAGCAGTGTGTAATAATAAAGATAAAGATAGCGCAAACTTGTAATACAGAATTAAACATCAGTGACAATAAAGATGCTAATTATGAGAAGCCATCCTCAAAAAATTCAGGTAAGCCAAATAAAATAATAATACAGTTCTATAATCTATGTAAAAAAACTAGATTTATAAAATCTATAAAAGCAAAAAAGTTGTCAATGCAAGATCTTAATGGAAATAAAGCTGATAAAAATAAATTAATTTTTATCGCATAATTTAGTCTCTTGCACAAGAAAGCCAGGGATCTAAAGGGAGTAATTAAATTCGCATGGGTTAAGAATGGCAAATTATTTATCCTACAAAACCTTAAATAGTAAAGTAATAAGAATCCTACACGAATCTCAGCTAAATGTTAAATAATTCTTATGAACTGCCACTTAATACCCATAAATACATGGGTATTAATACACTTATACAGAAGAACCAAATACAAGTACAGAAATACCAAAACATAGTAGAATCCAATGGCTATTATTTTTGCCACGATAAAATTACTCGTCCAGCATCAAGTACATGTTTCGACCATGTCCTGTCCTGTGTAATAATCCAAAGTCTAATATTTCCATAACTCTATTTCACACAAATATTTCTGATCATCTAGGCACTATTGTTGAAATATAAAATCTAACAAGTAAAGAAACAATCAGTCGGTAAAACCGACTTAGAAATACGTTTTACGATCAAACTGTAAGACACAGCTAACAAAATTAATTTTATAATACTAAAAACATTTTCAAATTACTTTATTTATTTAAAAATAATTTAACTCCTCTCATAATTTAAAGTTTCTAACTCAATCTGTTTGGAAAATATAAGGTGTCAAGAATTTTGCAAAAACTGAGTTTTGCTTAACATAAATTTGAGCTATAAATTTATGTTATAAATAAACGCTCCAATTTATATTTTATTTGAAAACTTTTTTTAATCTAATAAACAAAATTACTTACATTATTTTCAGAAGTTCTTCTATCAGAATTCATATTATATTTAAATAATTTATGACTTTTAATATATTTACTAAAATCTAATATTTAAGTTTTCATAATCACTCCACTAAATTACAAAAAATAAGCGAAGAACAATTATATACAATAAGGTTTCTTTAATAAATGCAAAAGACGACTAGTAAATAGTCAATTTAAATTGTTCTTTATATATTGTCAAAGTAACAATTTTGATAATTAAAGATTAGATAATACTATACTTAAATACCGTTATATAAGATAAGATTTAATTTTTAATATATAGATAAGCAGATTCAACATGCGCACAAAATTACCATTTGTGTATTCGTAATCTTATATAATAGCTACAGTCCAGTAATCAACGGTTTAGTGAATATAACGATTAAAGAAATTGAAGCCTGGTCTAAATAGATTTCGTGAATGCCCTATACTACTTAAAAAAGTGGAAAAGGAATAAAAAACAAGTAATGAAAAAACCAAGGATTTTTAAAAAAGCACATTTTCAAAGCTATATAGTATTTAATTCTGAGTATTTTATCATTCATTTTTATAACAATATATTTAAAAACAAGTAAAGAAACAGTCAGTCGGTGCAACCGACTTAGAAATACCCTACACCTATTTGGTTCAAATTTAAGCACATATCCATAAGTCATTTTAACACCATAAAAGCTGTTATTAATTTGATCGTAAGACATAGCTAACCAAATTAACACTATAATACTAAAAACATTTTCTAGTTACACTATCTATTAAAAAATATTACAAATTCTTACTAATTTATCTATTTAAAAATATTAAAAAACAAACAAACTTGAAATAAATGAAAATATATTTATTCCAATTCAATTACAAAATGAAAAAATTCTAATTATTAAATTTTGTGATAAAAAGATAATCAAAGCATAATATATTTAATAATCCAAATTTTTCAAAATTGCAATTATTTTAAGTGGTTAGTTTATATACCTAATAGAAAAGCTTATAAAGGCAAAATATGCAATAAATGTATTTTTAAAATCCAATTACAAATTTAGACCTTTTCATATAATTCATTTAAATATTCAAATAAATTTTACATAAATGCAGCAAGTACCTTTGAACATAGCTGAACCACTACAATTAAGTCTAGATTTCGGAGACACATAGGACATAGGAAATATATTCTTTGGCTTTGAAATTAAACTGGACCAGAACCAATTCCAATGGTACTTTCATTAGTAGTAACCTAGAGTTTAAATTTCATCAAAATACCGGCATTATTTTTTGAGTTGTGGTGTTTTTAAGATATATGTTTGTTAGCCCTTGAACTTTTCAAGGGTTCCAGAACCCAAAATTATGGTACGATTTCGCCCATATGCAGTCCCGTCATACTTTCAATACTAGTTGACCCTTGTACACAATTGGAACGTTATATCTTACTTTTAAGTTACTAGTTTTATTAATTTCGATGATAAGCTTTTACACATTGGGGGGGTCTAAGTGAGGTACTGAACCACCACTCCAATTGATCCAAAATTAGATGGACACGCAGGAAATAGTAAAGAACACCCATGTGCCAAATTTGAAGCTTCTACTTTTGTTTCAAATTATTATCTTTATTAATTTCGAAAATATGCTTTAAGGTCCTCGGAACTGAGTGCCTGGTCCCCGACCCACTAGTCCAATGGGGCCCAAATTTCAAAGACACTTACGCAATAGGAAGGGACACCCTGATACCAAATTTCGAGGTTCTATCTTTATTGGTTTCGGAATTACGATAGTTTGGCCTAAATTCGATCAAAAAGTTCTCAGTTCCGAACCCATTGTCCAATCCTCACCGTACGTAATCACCGCCGTTGTTTCATTACCAATAACCTACAGCACAAATTTCATGAAGATAGCCTCATTAGTTGTTGAGTTATCGTAATTTTTAATATATGTTCGTTATCCCTGACACCGACTAAAAGGTCCAGAATCCGAACCCATGGGCTGATTTCGCCCTTATACAGCCCGCGCTTTACTTATAGTACTAGTTAACCCTTGTACACAATTTGAACGGTCTATCTTAATTTTAAGTAACTATTTTTAGTAATTTCGATTATAAGCTTTTAAAACTTGGGAGGTCTGAGAGGGGTACTGAACCACCTCTCCAATTGATCCCAAATTAAGGGAACACGCAAGAGATAGTAAAGAACACCCTTGTGGCAAATTGGAAGCTTCTACATTTTTTCAAGTTGTTATGTTTATTAATTTTAAAGATATGCTTTAAGGTCTTCGGATATGTGTGGCTGGTCCCCGACCCACTACTCCAATGGGGCCCAAATTCCCAAGACACTTAGGAAATAGGAAGGGACACCATGATACCAAATTTGGGGGTTCTATCTTCATTGGTTTCGGAATTATGCTCGTTTGGCCTAAATTCGATCAAAAAGTTCTAGGTTCCGAACGCATGGTCCAATCCCGACCTTACGCAATCCCCGAAGTAGTTTCATTACTAGTAACCTACAGCACAAATTTGATGAAGATAGCGTCATTAGCTGTTGAGTTATCGTGATTTTTTATATATGTTCGTTAGCCCTTCGATCGATTAAAAGGTCCAAAATCCGAACCCATGGGCTGATTTCGCCCATATGCAAACCCCGCCGTACTTTGAGTCCTAGTAACCTACAGCTAAAATTTCATCAAGATAGCTCCATTATTTTTTGAGTTATCGTGCCTACGGACGGACGGACGGACGGACGGACGGACATGGCTATATCGACTAAGGCGGTCACGCTGATCACAAATATATATACTTTTCCATATCTAGCTCGCTTCCTTTAGGTGGTTACAAACACCATACCAAAGTTAATATACCCCTTTACCTATTCTATAGGTGTAGGGTATAATAAATCATATTATTTTAATTTAGTTGTTTCATCAATTTATTATTAATTATGATTAATAGTGAAATCAATACTTAGAATATAACCCCAATAAAAAATGTTTTGTGTGAAATTCAAAACTCTAGTCCTTTTAGTTTTTGAGATATCGTGCTAAACACGGACTCACAAACACACATAGCTAGATCTACTTAGTTTTCGATGCTGATCCGATGCACACCCTTGGCACTATATCTAGCTCGCCTAGATCAATGCGTTACAAACGGACCAGCAATTTTAATATACCCGATGCCATATATGTATACACGGGTATAAAAACACAAAGACTTCTTTCAAGTAAATGGCTTGTTATACCCGTGCATACAAATATGACATCGGGTATATTAGATTTGCTCCTCCGTTTGTAACGCATCGATCTAGACGAGTTAGATATAGTGCCAAGCTATATGGGAAGAAGAAAAGTACCCGAGTGAGTGGAGAGAAGGAGTTATTGTTAAGCTGGCCAAAAAGGTAACCTGAAGCATTGCAATAACTGGCGCGGTATTACGCTGTTATTTGCCTTCTCGAAAATAATGGCAAATATTATACTTGAAAGGATCAAAAGCAGGATTGAAAATACACTGAAAAGCCATCAAGCTGGCTTTCGCAGTGATCACTCTAGTGTTGACCATATCAACACGCTACGAATAATACTCGAGCAATCAACAGAGTTCAGGTCGCCGCTACATCTCATGTTTGTAGACTTCGAGAAAGCTTTTGATCGTGTAAACCGCGAGTATATATGGAGAGCTCTTAGTACGTGGGATATCCCGGAGAAAATTATTGCCATTATTAAGGAATCCTACGAAAGCGAGGTGTCGAGTCTTACACAATGGACAGTTGACTGATTCGCTTGAAGTGCAGCAGGGTGTAAGGCAAGGCTGTATATTGTCGCCTATATTATTTTTAGTTGTGATGGACGAAATTTTAACCGCAACCGTAGGCGTTGATGAGAGGTATGGCATTCAGTGGCGACTAGGAAAACATTTAAGCCACTTAGATTATGCTGATGATATAGTTCTCATGGCACACACAAGAAGTGGTCTGAACGAGATGTGCCAAAATTGCACATCTCGCACATCTCGATGGCAAACGAGGTGGTCTAAAAATAAATGCAGCTAAGGCCAAAAGCATGCGTACAGAGCACTCCACACATCAGCAAATTCTACTAGAAGAAAGCCAAATTGAAGAAGTAGAGCAGTTTAATTATTTAGGAAGCATGGTGATATCAAATGGGGGAACAAAAGTTGATGTTGACAGCAGAATAAATAGAGCTAGAGCTGCCTTTGGAACTCTATCAAACATATGGCAGTCAAACAATATAGCCCTGCGTAGCTAAAAATATCCCAAAGCTAAAAATATTTGAAACAAACGTCAAATCAGTACTTCTATACGGCTGTGAAACATGGAAGGTAACCGCCATTATCACCAAAAAGATGCAGACATATATAAACCGTTGTCTACGCCGCATCTTAAGGATTCGTTGCCCGTAAATCATTACCAACACACACCTGTGTCAAAAAACGAACTAAAAGATGATTGAGGTCGAGATCCGAGAGAGAAAATGGCGATGGATCGGACATACCTTGAGGAAGCCAGAAGAAAATATAGCAAGGCAATGTTTTGAGTGGAATCCACAAGGCAAACGACGAGTGAGTAGACCAAGGAAAACATGAAGAAGTACTGTTTTGAAAGACGCAGAAGCGCAGCGCAAAACGTGGTTACAGCTAAAAGGAATTGCTAAGGATCGTGAAAGGTGGAGAAGATTTGTTGACGCCCTATGCCCCACCAGGGGTTCTAGGATCCAGTAAGTAAGTATATTTTTAAAAATAAAACTGGATTTGGCTAAAGGCTTGTTGAGTCATTTGTATATTTCTTATTTCTTCACATACTTATATTTTTAAAGGTACTTACTAATTGTTTCTATTTTCAGTTAATTTCACTTAATGTTTAAAAAAAAAAAAGTATGTTTTTATATTGTGTTGTTTATCGAATTCTTATCAAAATTATTATCAAGAAATTCAAGTTTGTCAAATTAACTAAGGTAATCGATTAAATAAAATTAATTTACAATTAATTTTAAATTAACTCATAAATGTGAAACCAATGACATAATTAAAAATTTAGTGTTGAAATACAAGCAAAACGGACTTTTTAATAATGTTAATACCACTTCATCGTAACTTATTATCAATCACTTGAAAAATGTTTTTCTTAATCTCGCAAAATATAACTATATTATTAATATTTACAATTCAAAAATTTACTTATCAAATGAATTATTAATTTTACGTTTAAGAAATCTCTAAGGAATGTTTTTATAAAACTTCAACTCAATGTTTACATTTAAAAAGAAGTTTTAAACATTAATAATGCATGCATTATTGTCCATATCAATATCTTCAAAAAAAACAGTAATCACTCCACCCTACTAATGGTTTTTCAAAAAAAAAAATCCGGAAATTATCATTTTAAAGTGTTTTAATCCAGTTTTGTTTTCCAAATTATTTTAATAATTTTCCACAAACTTAAAATTTTTAAATAAAATATATTAATGTTCTTAAAATAAACACAAACTCACTCACCCCTGCAGAGTTTTCTTATATTACTTGTTAAATATTTTTAAATTATTAATTATTATAAAAACAGTAAATAATCTAAGGTGATGTGCAGTAATATGGTATGTACCCAAAATTTGCATTTTTTGAATACTTATGTATATTTCTTGTTTTTAATTTTTTAATTAACTGATTGTTATCTAAAATTCCATTACTGCTAAACGTTATGCAAAATCTAATATTTTGCACGAAATTATTATTTCAAGAAAACTTATTAGATATTTAATTCAATCATATCAGTTTTAATGATAAGATTCGATTTTTCATTCAAGACACAAATTTGAAACAAATGTAGAGTTAACAGTCAAATAAATTTTTTTTGTGAATTTAAATAATTTTACTAGTTTCTGCCTGCACCTTGAAATTTGAGGAAGAAGAAAAATATTCGGTGTGTTGGTAAAAATCTGTTGGTAATTGACCTGATAATATTTACTTAATTTTTTTTTGATTTACAGATTAAATATTATGATGATTATCAAACAAGTGAGGAAAAAAAACCAAGGGTTTTTAAAAAGCACATTTTCAAAATTATATACGGTTTCTTACTGAGTATTTTATCATTTATTTTTATAATTTCTTCAATTCAAAGATACCCTTTCAAATTTAGCTCCTACATAACGGGTGCGGCTTAAACATTTCTACGAAATTATTGTTTTTGTAATATCTACCCGTGGCTAAAATTTATTTACTCAATTTCAAACGGTGTAAAAGTTTTGTAAACATACGGACGGACGGACGGACAGAGTGAAACTATATAGGCACATTTTTACAAATTTTTTTGAAGATGTGCTAAAAAAAAAGTTGTCGGTCAACATCTGTGCAAAATTTAGGTTGTCTTATATAAGAGGTTCATGTATGTGTCATACAACTTATTTTTAATAATCATAACTCTGGAACTCTAAATTATTTAAAATTGGATAAATTTATAAAATATTTATAGTCTGTTTGTGCGGGTATCCCAAAAAGTCTACTCTTCTTTCTTCCTCGTGTTATATATTTCTTATTTTATATTACGATAAAACCTATTATAATTTATACATATGAAATCTTCCGCTATGTTTGTGGTCAAATAATTGTATACAACATAAATTTAAAATTAATTTTTGACAGCCAATTCGTTACACTCTGGCATTAATCGACTAATGACAATTTTCGGAAGCTTACCTGTTTTTATATTGTTACAATCTTTTTTTTTTATGAAATTATAATAATTTAACAGTTTTATAAAAGTTTTATATTTATATATATATATATATATATATATATATATATACATTATTAAATACCCAAGTATCTTCGTTCTTTCGGTAAATTTTTACATTGTTTTGACGAGAAAAAAATTAAAATGAGCTCAAAACGTGTTATTGTATATGAAGTCACTATAAGAGGGGGGTTACAAAATTATTTTTTAAGACAAAATAAATGAATGAGAGACACGTGTCTCAGCTCATTTGTATACTCATTGGAATCGAGAGTACCCGCGATATTTTAATAAAAGAAAAAATAAAAGAAAAATTCTTTATTTTGAATAGTTTATATCCTGACCAACCAACGTCATCCCAAAAGTCATCATATCCTTTTTTTATACCCTACACCTATAGAATAGGTAAAGGGGTATATTAACTTTGGTATGGTGTTTGTAACCACCTAAAGGAAGCGAGCTAGATATGGAAAAGTATATATATTTGTGATCAGCGTGACCGCCTTAGTCGATATAGCCATGTCCGTCCGTCCGTCCGTCCGTCCGTCCGTAGGCACGATAACTCAAAAAATAATGGAGCTATCTTGATGAAATTTTAACTGTAGGTTACTAGGACTGAAAGTACGGGGGCGAAATCGGCCCATGGGTTCGGATTCTGGACCTTTTAATCGGTTTCAGGGCTAACGAACAAATATAAAAAATCACGATAACTCAACAACTAATGACGCTATCTTCATCAAATTTGTGCTGTAGGTTACTAGTAATGAAACTACTTCGGGAATTGCGTAAGGTCGGGATTGGACCATGGGTTCGGAACCTAGAACTTTTTGATCGAATTTAGGCCAAACGAGCATAATTCCGAAACCAATGAAGATAGAACCTTCAAATTCAGTATCAGGGTGTCCCTTCCCATTTCCTAAGTGTCTTGTGAATTTGGGTCCCATTGGAGTAGTGGGTCGGGGACCAGCCACACATTTCCGAAGACCTTAAAGCATATCTTTAAAATTAATAAAGATAACAACTTGAAAAAATGTAGAAGCTTCCAATTTGCCACAAGGGTGTTCTTTACTATCTCTTGCGTGTTCCCCTAATTTGGGATCAATTGGAGTGGTGGTTCTGTACCCCTCTCAGACCTCCCAAGTTTTAAAGGCTTATAATCGAAATTACTAAAAATAGTTACTTAAAATTAGGATAGACCGTTCAAATTGTGTACAAGGGTTAACTAGTACTATAAGTACAGCGCGGACTATATAAGGGCGAAATCAGCCCAACGGTTCGGATTCCGGACCTTTTAATCGATGTCAGGGCTAAGGAACATATATAAAAAATCACGATAACTCAACAACTAATGAGGCTATCTTCATGAAATTTGTGCTGTAGGTTATTGGCAGCGAAACTACGGCGGTGATTACGTACGGTGAGGATTGGACAATGGGTTCGGAACTTAGAACTTTTTGATCGAATTTAGGCCAAACGAGCATAATTCCGAAACCAATGAAGATAGAACCTCCAAATTTGGTATCAGGGTGTCCCTTCCTATTTCGTAAGTGTCTTTGAAATTTGGGCCACATTGGAGTAGTGGATCGGGGACCAGCCACTCAGTTCTTAGGCCCTTAAAGCATATTTTCGAAATTAATAAAGATAGTAACTTGAAACAAATGTAGAAGCTTCCAATTTGCCACAAGGGTGTTCTTTACTATTTCTTGCGTGCCCCCCTAATTTGGGATCAATTGGAGTGGTGGTTCAGAACCTTTCTTAGACCCCCCAATGTGTAAAAGCTTATCATCGAAATTAATAAAACTAGTAACTTAAAATTAAGATAGAGCTTTCCAATTGTGTACAAGGGTTAACTAGTATTGAAAGTATGACAGGACTGCATATGGGCGAAATCGTACCATAATTTCGGGTCCTGGAACCCTTGAAAAGTTCAAGGACTAACAAACATATATCTTACAAACACCATAACTCAAAAAATAATGCCGGTATTTTGATGAAATTTAACAGTAGGTTACTAGTAATGAAAGTACCATGGGAATTGGTTCTGGTCGAGTTTAATTTCGAAGCCAAAAAATATATTTCCTATTTCCTATGTGTCCCCCTATTTCCTATGCGTTATTTCCTATTTCCTATGCGTTTATAAGCTTTTCTATTAGGCATATAAACTAACCATTTAAAATAATTGCAATTTTTAAAAATTTGGATTATTAAATATATTATGCTTTGATTATCTTTTTATCACAAAATTTAATAATTAGAATTTTTTCATTTTGTAATTGAATTGGAATAAATATATTTTCATTAATTTCAAGTTTGTTTGTTTTTTAATATTTTTAAATAGATAAATTAGTAAGAATTTGTAATATTTTTTAATAGATAGGGTAATTAGAAAATGTTTTTAGTATTATACAGTTAATTTGGTTAGCTATGTCTTACGATCAAATTAATAACAGCTTCTATGGTGTTAAAATGACTTATGGATATGTCCTTAAATTTGAACCAAATAGGTGTAGGGTATTTCTGACTGACTGTTTCTTTACTTGTTTTTTTAATATTTTGTAAATAATAACTGGTGTTTTCAAATAAAATATATTTAAAATATTTTAACGAGTGCAAATTAAAAATTAGTGAAAATGATTTTAGGGTGAAAATCTTATGAGAAATTCCATTCTTTGTCAAAAAAATCTAATAGAAACAATTTATGATACAATCAAAGATTTTTTTTTGTTCATGAAATCGATTTATCATTCCTTAAAAATCAAATTAAAATTTATTTTGTTATTAATTTTTTTTATATTTTGATTTTATTTTGGTTTGAAATAAAAATAAGGTTAATTGTATTTTAATAAATAAAATAACTCTTTGATGAATTATATTTATAAATTGTACAACTCATATCAAAGACACTTTGCATATACTTTATTAAGATACTTATATTAATGGTAAGGGTGTGTTTGTTTATGTTGTACGCTGTTATTGTAGAAACCCGAGGATCGGAAGTTTTTATATAACCTTGATTTTTAGGTAACTCTCGAAATCAAAGTTTATGTATTGAAAAAGTATACAAAGAGCTATCTTTGTCTCACGATTTAATCATTTTCCTCGAAATCTTGTGCCATTATACATTCACTTTCAGTTTTCTAAATTTAGACTCTTAAGTTTTTAATAAAACAGTGCTCCTATCAATTAGAATATAGATTTGAGTCTCATACTGTGAATCGCCAAGATCCCAAAAAATTTAGGCCTGTTTTTAAAGTTTTAATATTGCTATGAACCACCAAGGTGTTGATGAAGAAATCTCACGAATACTTTAAAGTTTCAGGATTTTGATTGCTAAAAAAGTTAATCGTAAAAATACCCCCTAAGGCTACTTGCTTCCTATTAGGGTAGTTCCACGTTGTTTTTATATATCTTCTAACAATTTCTGCAGTAGTTCGTTTTTAATCATCTCATGTTTTTATTACTGATTTTTGATTGGATGGGAATTTTTTTACTATTTTAACAATTTGTTTTTATTACTCGTATTAATGCAAAAAAATACGAATGAATCTTATTATTTCTTTTAACTACTACTGACTTTTAAATTTGACTCCTTGTTTTTTTTTTATTAATTGTAAAACGTCTGACCTTTATTTAAAATAAAATCTTTTAAATCGGTATTTTAATAATAAAAAAATATGTGTGAATTGAAATACTAATTCTTTTGTTAAATTAATTTTTGGATTAAAAATAAAATGAAAATGATTTCCTTTAAAGTATAGTAAATGTCATTTTAACTGAAGCTGATTTGTCAAAAGATAACCTTTTAAATTGAATAAAATTGGGGTAATAACTTGTAGAATTTCTATTACAGTAATTTTGATCAATATTAAATTGATTAGATAAAATAAAACCTTATTTGAAATATATTTGTAATGAAAGTTAAATTTTAATACAATTTTAATTTAATCCCACTTAAAAATTGTGTATTATTATATAAGTTTTAATTTTATATAACATTCAACGGTAAATCATATTTAAAACGAGGAAGAGTGTGGTAGAGTAGTCAACTCTGGGATACCCGTATGACCGTTATATAAACATTATATCATTATTATTATAAACATTAATTACTTTTGGCAAAATTTCAGACACCCAACTTCATTAGGGGTAGAGTAATGCTTATATAAAATAAGAAGTTGTATGGCAGCTATTCGAACCCTCTGCAGTAGACCAACCAAATTTTGCAGAAACTTTGGTCATTACACTAAACTATTTTTGGCAAAATTTCAGACACCCAACTTCATTAGGTGTAGAGTAATGCTCATATAAAATAAGAAGTTGTATGGCAGCTACTCGAACCCACTGCAGTAGATCAATCAAATTTTGCAGAAACTTTGGCCATAAAACTAAACTACTTTTGACAACGCATTTTAGACACGCAGCTGTAATAGGTACAGAGTAATACTTATATAAAAAATGAAGTTGTATGGCAGCTACCCGAACCCATGGACCAAAATGGCTGGATTTAAATAGCGATGACGGCTCTTGAATAAAAACGAATGAGATGGACAGAAGAACGGACGGACATACATAGCTAAATCGATTTATTTTTCGATTCTGATCCGATCCATACACTTGAGTTAATATCTACCACCCTCCTTCTCTGCGTCACAAACGTAATGGCAAATTTATTATACCCTTTGACTATATAGTCATACGGGTATAAAAATATTCGAGTAATTCTCTAAAGTTATTACTTTCATTAATTTAAAGGGTTTAAAACTTTTCTCATACAAATATAATTTTTACATATTTTAATATTTTACATTTAATAGCAATTTAATTTAATTTTTAATTATTGTTAAAATTTTGTATTTGAAGATATATTTTTATGCAAAAATATGTACGAGTATAAGGAATCTTCTTTCATATCAAAATCTATGGTTCAGTATGTTTTTTCAAAGTATTTGAATGACACATCAGGTTTCCTTAATCGGTGCTTCAATATTTTCTTTTATGGTAGTTTAGGGGTAACTACTTGTAATGTATATAACACCGAGTTTATTAAAGGTTATTTTACAAGTTAAAATCATTAACCAATAAAAGTTAAGAGTTATGTTAAATTATTAATATTAAAAATAATTTTATACTAAAAACGGAGGAGCAATTTTAATATACCCGATGTCATATATGTATGCACGGTATAACTAGCTAATAACCGGTGCGCGTAGCTCTTAATTGAGTTTTAATTGAAGATGATGTTATTGAAAAAAGTTAATATACAAATAAAATATGGTGTAAATCTTAATTCAAGAATATAATTAAAAAAATTCTTTTAAAATAATTTTTCTAGGATTTTTCTAGCAATTTTTTAAATGCTCAAAAATCCTAGAAGAGTCTTAATTAATAATTGGTAGACAGAATTATTTATTAAGAACTATATCCCAGAAAACTAAAAGGCTCGAATATTATTAATTTTACTCGAATTATACTTGATAACAAAATAATGATAAATTCAGAGCAAATAATAATAAATAAAATAAAAGAGAGCACAAGTAAACTATGGGAATATTTTAATGTCACTTAGAACAATATTGTACAGCTTTATTGATTGATTAAGTATTTTGAGACTTTCCGTTTGGCCAAAGCAGTTCTTCGCAAAAAAGTAACGTAAGTTGCTTCTTAGTGTGTTATTTGTCCCATCGTCGGGTCGATATGGGTTAATAAACTCCACGTCTGTTAATAGTCAAATCCATTGTCAAAGAACTTCACATATACAAAATTTGAAGTCAATCGGAACAAACAAGTTTAAATACTTGCACCACAGCTCCTACGCTCCAAGAACATTTATATACAAGTTTCCATGATAATTGATTGAGCAGTTTAGAAGTCACTCAGAGTTCTACTAATGAATTAGGTTCTAAAATAGCATTTAAAATACTTACATTTACACAGTTTGATCCAAAAAAATATTTTATGATCCTACAGAGTTGATTAATCTTCTTCATATTTTATTAAATAAATTTTATCCAATAAGAATTTAACTATCAAAGCTCTTCAAAAGTAAATTATTAGATGGAAATTTTATTTTAAACATTATAATCTATAATTCCTTATTAAATAAACTTGTATAGAAATCTATTATTAATACCTAAGATCACTTTAAATACCTACCTTAATAAATTCCTTGGATCAATCTAGTTTTAAAAAATGCTAGTTTTAACAAATTGTAACATTTTTTACTTTGGAAAAATGTCTGTGTACATTGAACAAGATTTGTTCTAAAATTTATATAACGGTTTATTCTTCCTAATTTTTCTACAAGATTATCCAAATTTTATTTTAAAAATTGTTTAATTTTGATTTTTTTTATAATTTTATATATAAAGTTTTAATATATTAACTTCCTTATACAGTTATCTTAGTCATTGATTTAAACAAGAAAAAAAAAAAAATAACGGAATTTACTGTTTTTTATGCTTCTAAAAAGAAGTTTGGGGTTTCTTTCTCTTTCCTTTTATTGCCTCGGGAAACAATAATAAAAAATATCGGTAAAAGATATTTTATTTATTAAAAGAACATCTTACGGGTGCAAAATGTGTGTACTGCATATATATATATATATATATATATATATATATATATATATAGATAGATATTAATACAAAATATTAAGAGGATAATAACATCATGTTTAACACAAATAACAGGAAAAAGATAAACGAAAAAATAACGGTATTCATATATAATCAATTGCACTCTTATCTATACACTGGATATTGGGAAACAGTTTTTTTTTGTCTATATTTTTCTTTTAAAAACAAAAACAAACAAAAAGGAAAACTCTTAAAACAATGAAAAGCCGTAACATCATAAACCTGATGATGCCTTTTAGCTTTTTAAACAAATCTCTCCTAATTCAAAAATAATGTTTGTACTTTAAACGCTAATACGATAACAGTTTATACTTATAATACTTAAATAGACTTTATAATATATTATTGTAAGGATAGAAAGGGCTGGGGCACAGAGACAGCTAGCGAGTGAGCGATTTTTAAATTTCAAAAATATTGATTTGCATACAATTGGCCATATAGAAGAAGGTCTAGTAATTTCAAAATTATACACCACCTTTTAGTGGCAACAAATCGTTCGCTAATTATTTGAAAATCACTCACTCGTTGTCGAACCCTGAAAAATTTAATTAAGATCCTAAAAATTATTTACTTCAACTAATCATGAATTCTAAAGGTTTTTAAAAAAATTTTTTTCTTATAGCCAACTGTTCGCTGTCTGTATGTGCCTGGCCTTATCTAGACTTTTTAAATTGTATTTTATGACTGTCGAAGAAATCCTAACTAAAACATTGCTAACAGACTTCATTTTTTTTTAAAAGCAACTATTTTATCAAAAAGTTGACGAAGATACAACTTTACTTTAATCTATAAGTCAAAATTAATAATGGAATAAAAATTTAAACCAACATACAGTTACATTTTTTTCTTTTTTTTAAGCGCTAACTATTCAACTGTTAGGCTAACAAGCCTGTCTATACCATATGTACATGTTGGAACAAGAGGTCATATTATATTCGTGTTTTTAATATTGATCTTAAGGAACTTCACATACAATTTAAACATGACATTGTACTAGGCCTTATAATATGTAAAAACTTCTTAGATATGCAATAGTTACAATTCCATTTTAGCTGAAATTGTAATATTTTGTATTAGAGTTATTCTATATCTGTGAGTTATATTATTCAATTAAATTAATTGTTGTAATAATGTATTTGTTATTAAAGATAGGAATATAATTATTTATAATTGATTAAGCCATTAATTTGAACCCAATAACGAATTGAGTCGAAAACCAGAAAAATTTTTTCACTTTCACTGGGATTCAAAATCAAGCCTTTCACATGAAAGGTTGGCACTTTACCACTGTGGTACCCAACCGTTAATATGAAATATCTTGCATTTTATATTAAGCCAGAGAGTGCCAAATTCATATTGAGATTGTGGTAACTTCAATGAACCTAGAAGTCAAATTATGCTACAATTCTCCAGTAAATGAGCACCTAAATGAATAAACGGACATACAAACTTAGCCAACAACTCTACAAATACTCGAAACGGAATAAAATTAAACAAAATATAATATTTAAAAAAAAATGCGAGTCCTTGTGAATACAAAATTGTACCGCAGAGTAAAAAAATGAAAAAGAAAACCCACTCAAATAACCTTAAAGAAAATATTTTTTAATATTAATAAAAAAAAAAAAAAAAATTTAACAAATATTTATTAGTATAATATTCAACGCAGCATAAAATCTTTCTTCACTAAACAATATCTGTACAAAATCATTATTTAATTTTTATTATCCTCCAAAAATATTTGATTGGAGTTTTCAATCTTCAATATTTTCCCTATTCTTCTTTTAGTTCCTCATTTCATTATTAATAGTAAACCTGTACACAAATTTCAAAAATTTCAAAAATTTCTTTTTATGAATTTCTAATAAATTGAATAAGTATTTTATATATATATATATTCGAATATATATTCATAGTATATTATACTCAAACTTAATAAAGAATCTGAAGATATTCAATAATCTATAAAATTTGAAAAAATTAAATTAAAATTAAATTAAAAGTAAAACACCAAACAGACATTTATTACCTTAGTATTAGTTAAGAAGAATATTTAAGGAATTTGATTGGAAATTCTAAAAAAAACAAATGATTTTGTGTGAATTTCAAGACTCTAGCCCTTTTAGTTTTTGAGTTATCGTGCTGACACACGGACGGACGGACGGACAGACACACATAGCTAGATCGACTAATTTTTCGATTCTGAGCCGATACGTACCCTTGACACTATATCTAGCTCGTCTAGATCGATGCGTTACAAACGGAGGAGCAATTTTAATATACCCGATGTCATATATTTATGCACGGGTATAAAAATTTAACAAACTTTACTTTGATTTTGATTGAATTGTTTTTAAAAGGTACTTGAACCGTTCATAGAAGGTAACTATCCGTTAAATGTATTTGAAAGTAATATTTCAATTTTTTTTGCACAAATTAAATATAGACTTAATTGATATAAGATCTATTTAACTGTAAAAATTGTAGAGTACAAAAGCTATCAATATTTTATATAAAAAAAAAATTTGTACAATCGCTCACTCGCTAGCTGTCTCTATGTCTGAGCCCTTTATATCCTTACTATAATATATTATAAAGACTATTTAAGTATTTTAAGTATATGTGTTAGAATTTTGACCTCTAATTCGAGAAATCCGGTTTCAAATCCTAGTAAAATTTAAAAACTTTAATCTGATGGTTATCTACTAACATTGGACATTATGTTCAAATTAATGGCTTAATCAATAATAATAAAATAAAGTAATATTAAAATATAAACAAATAATTTAATTGAATAATATAACTCACAGGTACAGAAATAACATACTCAAAAAAAAACAAGTAAAGAAACAGTCAGTCGGTGCAACCGACTTAGAAATACCCTACACCTATTTGGTTAAAATTTAAGGACATATCCATAAGTCATTTTAACACCATATAAGCTGTTATTAATTTGATCGTAAGACATAGCTAACCAAATTAACTGTATAATACTAAAAACATTTTCTAATTACCCTATCTATTAAAAAATACTACAAATTCTTACTAATTTATCTGTTTAAAAATATTAAAAAACAAACAAACTTGAAATAAATGAAAATATATTTATTCCAATTCAATTACAAAATGAAAAAATTCTAATTATTAAATTTTGTGATAAAAAGATAATCAAAGCATAATATATTTAATAATCCAAATTTTTAAAAATTGCAATTATTTTAAATGGTTAGTTTATATACCTAATAGAAAAGCTTATAAACGCAAAATATGCAATAAATATATTTCTAAAATACAATTAAAAATTTACACCTTTTCATATAATTCATTTAAATATAAAAATAAATTTTACATAAATGCAACAAGTACCTTTGAACATAGCTGAACCACTACAATTAAGTCTAGATTTCGGAGACACATAGGACATAGGAAATATATTTTTTGGCTTCGAAATTAAACTCGACCACAACCAATTCCCATGGTACTTTCATTACACCTACTGTTAAATTTCATCTAAATACCGGCATTATTTTTTGAGTTATGGTGTTTGTAAGATATATGTTTGTTAGTCCTTGAACTTTTCAAGGGTTCCAGTACCCGAAATTATGGTACGATTTCGCCCATATGCAGTCCCGTCATACTTTCAATACTAGTTAACCCTTGTACACAATTGGAACGCTCTAACTTAATTTTAAGTTACTAGTTTTATTAATTTCGATGATAAGCTTTTACACATTGGGGGGTCTAAGAGAGGTTCTGAACCACCACTCCAATTGATCCCAAATTAGGGGGGCACGCAAGAAATAGTAAAGAACACCCTTGTGGCAAATTGGAAGCTTCTACATTTGTTTCAAGTTACTATCTTTATTAATTTCGAAAATATGCTTTAAGGGCCTAAGAACTGAGTGGCTGGTCCCCGATCCACTACACCAATGGGGCCCAAATTTCAAAGACACTTACGAAATAGGAAGGGACACCCTGATACCAAATTTGGAGGTTCTATCTTCATTGGTTTCGGAATTATGCTCGTTTGGCCTAAATTCGATCAAAAAGTTCTAAGTTCCGAACCCATTGTCCAATCCTCACCGTACGTAAAAACCGCCGTAGTTTCGCTGCCAATAACCTACAGCACAAATTTCATGAAGATAGCCTCATTAGTTGTTGAGTTATCGTGATTTTTTATATATGTTCCTTAGCCCTGACATCGATTAAAAGGTTCGGAATCCGAATCGTTGGGCTGATTTCGCCCTTATATAGTCCGCGCTGTACTTATAGTACTAGTTAACCCTTGTACACAATTTGAACGGTCTATCCTAATTTTAAGTAACTATTTTTAGTAATTTCGATTATAAGCCTTTAAAACTTGGGAGGTCTGAGAGGGGTACAGAACCACCACTCCAATTGATCCCAAATTAGGGGAACACGCAAGAGATAGTAAAGAACACCCTTGTGGCAAATTGGAAGCTTCTACATTTTTTCAAGTTGTTACCTTTATTAATTTTAAAGATATGCTTTAAGATCTTCGGAAATGTGTGGCTGGTCCCCGACCCACTACTCCAATGGGACCCAAATTCACAAGACACTTAGGAAATAGGAAGGGACACCCTGATACTAAATTTGGAGGTTCTATCTTCATTGGTTTCGGAATTATGCTCGTTTGGCCTAAATTCGATCAAAAAGTTCTAGGTTCCGAACCCATGGTCCAATCCCGACCTTACGCAATCCCCGAAGTAGTTTCATTACTAGTAACCTACAGCACAAATTTGATGAAGATAGCGTCATTAGTTGTTGAGTTATCGTGATTTTTTATATTTGTTTGTTAGCCCTGAAACCGATTAAAAGATCCAGAATCCGAACCCATGGGCCGATTTCGCCCATATGCAATCCCCGCCGTACTTTCAGTCCTAGTAACCTACAGTTAAAATTTCATCAAGATAGCTCCATTATTTTTTGAGTTATCGTGCCTACGGACGGACGGACGGACGGACGGACATGTCTATATCGACTAAGGCGGTCACGCTGATCACAAATATATATACTTTTCCATATCTAGCTCGCTTCCTTTAGGTGGTTACAAACACCATACCAAAGTTAATATACCCCTTTACCTATTCTATAGGTGTAGGGTATAAAAATAACTACAAAATTTAACAAACAGAAATGTATCTAAGAAACATATCTACTGAAATCTTTTATATAAGATTTATTATATTACTTATATATTTTGTAAGTCTACTGCTTGATTAACTAGCACGTTATTTAAAAATAAAATAATTATTCCAATCGAAATTTTGATATCCTTACTGCCTTCTTTACCATAAAAGACTTTTAAAAAAAACATGAAAGGTAAATATAAGTTATTGTTATTGCTAAAAATACATTTAAATATTTTCAAAAAAAATTAATTAAAACAAATACACAGTTATTTTTCAGGTTTAATTGATTTGATAAGTGTTCTGAAACTTCATAAGAACAAAACCAAATATTAACCAAAAAAAAAACCAAAAAAAATTAAATTTCCATTAACCACATAACAACTTAAGCGCTTTACAAATTGACTTTGGAAATTTTCCAAAAAGAAAAACGTTTTCAGTGGCAAAAAAATTAAATAAAAAAATGTTAAGAGTAAAAAAATTGTTACATTTTCCATAATCGTTGTCGCACCACTCTAAAAGCAAAAAACAAAACCTTAACAAAAACATGACATTAAAACGAAATTATGGTTTGGATCACATACTCTCCTATTCCACAAATTTTTTTATTCCATAAAATTTTTTTACTAGTTATACTAGCACATGTTTGCCAAAATTTACAGTACCTTTAGAAGGAAACTATTTTATTTGTTTTCCTTTCGTTTTCCATTATTTTCGATTTGAGGTTAAATTTGACAACATGGATGTTAAAGCAAAAATTTTATTATTTTGAAACAAAATATAAAAAATTCCGAAATTTTGTTTTTCCATTTATTGAAAGCTGTCACCATAACTGAACTCAATGAGGAATCTCAGTTTGAAATCATTTTCCAATTTTGGAATATTTTAGTTTACGTTAAAAATCTTTGCATGCGATTTTTTGTGACAATTGACAATAGCGTTCACCTGTCAAAGAATTTATAAGAGTATATTTTTAAATTTTTCGATAGACATTTAGGCAAATTTTATAAATTAAAAAATTTAAATGTTCATTACCTTTTACAGCATTAAAATTATATACCGCTTAAATTGACTTTTCAGTAAGTATTGATAAATATTACATCTTAGGAGTGTGTATTGAAATCGGCATACAAAAACGCATCATTTCAAATCAAACTTTTATGCATAGCCATCACTGTTGAAATCAGTTTCAGTCTTCGCTCTTTTTTCCGCATTTCATATTATTTTAGGTAATTATTATAATCAACCCTAATTTTTGATTTATGAGTTAATTTTTAATGAATGTAAAATATAAACTAACGGCATTTTTCAAAAAGACGAGATAAATTAATATTATTTTTTAATCCTTTTCTACTCCATTTAAGGAGTATAGGGCATTCCCCAAGTCTATTTAGACTAGACTTCAATTTTTTTAATCGTTATATTCACTAAGGCATTAATTACTCAGCTGTAGTTATTGTATAAGATTATGAATACACAAATGTTAATTTTGTGCGCCATCTATAATTTTATACAAGAGTTGTTTGTATATATTTTTAAATGTTATTTTACATTACGATATAGACTATTACGATATAATTATACAACTTTACGATATTTTTTTTATTAGACGTGATCTGACTGGGGTTTGAATCCGAGACCTTCCAAGTGAAAGGCCGCAGCTTTATTACCACGCCATTGGTCAGTTAGATAAATTAATTTGTGGATTTTTAAACCATTTTATATATTACAGCATTGTATATAGTACAGCAAAATAATAGTTTTGCAAAATACTCAGTTGCTTATAGTAAACTTTTGTAAAATTTTAAACTTTATTCATACCAAAATGAAGTTAGAAAACCTATAAGTAATACTACTATGTGGTAATACTAATTTGTCATCATTAAATTGCCATTTTTTGATAACTACAAAATAGAGTTGGGGGATTCTAAGGTTTAACTAGTATCCGCGAAGGACCAAATGACTAAATATAAAAGATAGCTGGTGTTGCCAGCTTTCAAAAAATATCCAGCTTTAATGGCGCATATTATCCTTTAAGGACGAAAAGGACATTTAAAAGTATCCTTGTTATTTTTGTCTATTTTACAAAAACCGTTATAATTAGCAATCTGTTCAATATATATGTATTCAGTTTAAGCTAATAATTAAGTTGATAGTCTGGAGAATATGTTACCGTTTATTTGATGACAATAGGTGCTGCCGTTTTGGAGATATTGTAGTTCACAGTTGAAAATTTTTGCAAAAAAAAAAATTTTTAACATCCTTTCTCTAAAACTCATATTTTTCAAAATTTTGCAAAGAAACTCCCTAAATATTTTTACATCGTTGGAAAGCTCTTATTTTTTTCTATAATTTGGGCATACATAAGGTGTGTCTATATTAAAGCGTTTAGAAGATATAAGCATTTATGAAAAAAAGAATTTTTTGTTTTGTAATTTTTTTTGTATAAAAAAAAATGTTGATATGTTTTACAATTTTTTCAGCTGTTGATATGTATTACAATTTTTTCAGCCGTACTTTTTAAATAAATTAAATAATTTTATTATTGAAAAAAAAATTTTTAATATGTTATAAATATGTTTCCAGGCATAAATAAAAAAAATACAAAGGGTTGGGTACGAAATTCTAAAAAAAAAATTTCATTTCCGAAATTCCATTTTCATAATTCCAAAAATCAAAATTTAATGACAAACTATTTTTTAAAAACAGTAATTTTTTACATGCATATTTCAACAAATAAAAATTTTAAAATAGTGGGGGCTGCCGCCCCCAACCCCCGCTAAACAAATTATTGAAACTCTGATTTTGAATTCAACTCTAAAATCCTTACTAATTCAGAATCTCACGTATACAAATATATAAATATTCTGGAAAAGCGTATAATACTGTAATTGTAGCCAACTATAAAATCTCTCCTAATTATGTTTTACATGCATATTTTAACAAATAAAAATTTATAAATAGTGGGGGCTGCCGCCCCCAAACCCCCGCTAAACAAATTATTAAAACCCTGATTTTGAATCCAACTCTAAAATCCCTCCTAATTCAGAATCTCACTCTTTTTTACATGCATATTTCAACAAAAAAAAATTTATAAATAGTGGGGGCTGCCGCCCCCAAACCCCCGCTAAACAAATTATTGAAACCCTGATTTTGAATCCAACTCTAAAATCCCTCCTAATTCAGAATCTCACTTATACAAATATATAAATATTCTGGAAAAAGCGTATAATCCTGTAATTGTAGCCAACTATAAAATCTCTCCTAATTATTTTTTACATGCATATTTCAACAAAAAAAAAATTATAAATAGTGGGGGCTGCCGCCCCCAAACCCCCGCTGAACAAATTATTGAAACCCTGATTTTGAATCCAACTCTAAAATCCCTCCTAATTCAGAATCTCACGTATACAAATATATAAATATTCTGGAAAAAGCGTATAATACTGTAATTGTAGCCAACTATAAAATCCCTCCTAATTATTTTTTACATGCATATTTCAACAAAAAAAAAAATTATAAATAGTGGGGGCTGCCGCCCCAAACCCCCGCTAAACAAATTATTGAAACCCTGATTTTGAATCCAACTCTAAAATCCCTCCTAATTCAGAATCTCACGTATACAAATATATAAATATTCTGGAAAAAGCGTATAATACTGTAATTGTAGCCAACTATAAAATCCCTCCTAATTATTTTTTACATGCATATTTCAACAAAAAAAAAAATTATAAATAGTGGGGGCTGCCGCCCCCAAACCCCCGCTAAACAAATTATTGAAACCCTGATTTTTAATCCAACTCTAAAATCCCTCCTAATTCAGAATCTCACGTATACAAATATATAAATATTCTGGAAAAAGCGTATAATACTGTAATTGTAGCCAACTATAAAATCCCTCCTAATTATTTTTTACATGCATATTTCAACAAAAAAAAATTTATAAATAGTGGGGGCTGCCGCCCCCAAACCCCCGCTAAACAAATTATTGAAACCCTGATTTTGAATCCAACTCTAAAATCCCTCCTAATTCAGAATCTCACGTATACAAATATATAAATATTCTGGAAAAAGCGTATAATACTGTAATTGTAGCCAACTATAAAATCCCTCCTAATTATTTTTTACATGCATATTTCAACAAAAAAAAAAATTATAAATAGTGGGGGCTGCCGCCCCCAAACCCCCGCTAAACAAATTATTGAAACCCTGATTTTTAATCCAACTCTAAAATCCCTCCTAATTCAGAATCTCACGTATACAAATATATAAATATTCTGGAAAAAGCGTATAATACTGTAATTGTAGCCAACTATAAAATCCCTCCTAATTATTTTTTACATGCATATTTCAACAAAAAAAAAAATTATAAATAGTGGGGGCTGCCGCCCCCAAACCCCCGCTAAACAAATTATTGAAACCCTGATTTTTAATCCAACTCTAAAATCCCTCCTAATTCAGAATCTCACGTATACAAATATATAAATATTCTGGAAAAAGCGTATAATACTGTAATTGTAGCCAACTATAAAATCCCTCCTAATTATTTTTTACATGCATATTTCAACAAAAAAAAATTTATAAATAGTGGGGGCTGCCGCCCCCAAACCCCCGCTAAACAAATTATTGAAACCCTGATTTTGAATCCAACTCTAAAATCCCTCCTAATTCAGAATCTCACGTATACAAATATATAAATATTCTGGAAAAAGCGTATAATACTGTAATTGTAGCCAACTATAAAATCCCTCCTAATTATTTTTTACATGCATATTTCAACAAAAAAAAAAATTATAAATAGTGGGGGCTGCCGCCCCCAAACCCCCGCTAAACAAATTATTGAAACCCTGATTTTTAATCCAACTCTAAAATCCCTCCTAATTCAGAATCTCACGTATACAAATATATAAATATTCTGGAAAAAGCGTATAATACTGTAATTGTAGCCAACTATAAAATCCCTCCTAATTATTTTTTACATGCATATTTCAACAAAAAAAAAAATTATAAATAGTGGGGGCTGCCGCCCCCAAACCCCCGCTAAACAAATTATTGAAACCCTGATTTTTAATCCAACTCTAAAATCCCTCCTAATTCAGAATCTCACGTATACAAATATATAAATATTCTGGAAAAAGCGTATAATATTGTAATTGTAGCCAACTATAAAATCCCTCCTAATTATTTTTTACATGCATATTTCAACAAAAAAAAAAATTATAAATAGTGGGGGCTGCCGCCCCCAAACCCCCGCTAAACAAATTATTGAAACCCTGATTTTGAATCCAACTCTAAAATCCCTCCTAATTCAGAATCTCACGTATACATATGTATAAATATTCTGGAAAAAGCGTATAATCCTGATTTTGTAACAAACTCTAAAATTCTTGCTCGCCAAAGCTATGGAAATATTTTTTGGATTTTTTTTTGGAATTTTTTTTTTTGGAATTTTTTTTCTTGGAATTATTTTTTTTCTTTCTTTTGAATTTTGTAAATTTGGAATTTTTTTTTGGAATTATGACATCATCCAACAAAAAGGCAAAATAAATTTATGAGAAATAAAGTATGAAAATGTATTTTTTAATAAAATTGTTGTGTCAGTTTTTCATTCATGTTCTCTGGTGGGGCTATTTGTCAACATACACCATACTTATTATATACCGTTGGAAAGAGTGTCAAAAGACCTTTCTAACAGTATAATAAAAAATACAGGGTGTTTTTGAAAATTTCATAGTTATAGTGGTTTTTTTGAAAGTTCAAAATTTTTTTTTTTTTTGTTTTAAATTTCTACTTGAAATTGCAATATCTCCAAAACGGCAGCACCTATCGTCAACAAATAAACGTTAAAATATTCTCCAGACCGTCATCTTAATTAATAACTTTGATTGAATATATATATATTGAACAGATTGCTAGTTATAACGGTTTTTGTAAAATAGACTAAAATAACAAGGATACTTTTAAATGTCCTTTTCGTCCTTAAAGGATAATATGCGCCATTAAAGCTATATATTTTTTGAAAGCTGGCAACAACAGCTATCTTTTATATTTAGTCATTTGGTCCTACGCGGATACTAGTTAAACCGTAGAATAGCCTAGAGTTGTAAGTGTAAAATTAATTACAAGAAATTTAAATAATTATTGTTGCTTTTAAATTAAAAAAAAATTTGTTTGTCAATCACAAATAAGCAAAGCTAGTGAAAGTATTATTTATTATTGAAATAAAATTTGGTGTACTATAAAAAGTGCAATCGGATTATTCAAAACTGATATATATATACATATATTCAAAACTTTTTATATTTTAGAACGTATTATTAAAGAAGTATAGGAAAAAACAATCTTGTAGCAAATTGGAAAATTCTATCTTTATTTCAAGTTATATCTTTATTAATTTCGAATATAATCTTTTTTTAAGTCTTGGAAGGTGTGAGGGAGTTAACCGAACCATCTCTTCAAGTGATCTAAAATTTCAGGAACACAAATAAACAAGTAATGATAAAAAACCAAGGGTTTTTAAAAAAGCACATTTTCAAAATAATATACTGTTTCATACTAAGTATTTTATCGGAATATAATGTTCAAGCTTCAATATTAACGTTTAAGGAAATATATACGTTGGTGACTAAGTTACTGCTTACTTATAAAAAAAGTAAATATTTTATTTGAAAGTTCTAATAGCCCTTCAATGGGGAAGGTTGCTACATTTCTCAAGGACCTAACTTCATCTAACCCCCCTCCCCTCCCTCTCCATTTTTGTAGTTTCTAAGAATTAAACCAAAATTTGGATTTTACTTAGAATTTTATTATCTAAGAAAAAATGGGTAAAACTGAGAGACGCTTTCTTCAATTTAAGGAACCGTTTTTAAATTTAAGAAAAACCTTTAACATATGTTAAAATATAATGTTGGACCTTCAAATTTTGTATATTAATAAAAAAAAAATTGGACAGGTATTCAAGTTACAGGTGCTTAAAAATAGCAAAATTTCAATTTTCGAGCCCTTATAGCTTCTAAACAGGTGGCTTGACAAAAAAATTTTGTTAACCGACTCCTAATAAATTTTAAGGATCTAACTTCTCCCAAAATTTCAAGACCCTATCTAAAACCGTTTAAGAGATATGAGGAACCAAAAATTTTGCAAAAATTGGGTTTTATATAATGGTCAATTTTAGTACCGTATGGCAACCCTATATATTTAATCGACCAATTTTTGTTAAGTCTATAAAAACAGCTCTCTTATACCGTTTTTCGATTGAAAATAAACCTAACAGAACTCATGTTATATCATTTTAAATATAGGGCTTTTTTGGAATTTGCCGGGGCTGTAGCTTGTTGAAATATAATTATAGAGCTTTAAATTTTGTATACCACTAAAAAAAAATTTGGACAGGTATTCAAGTTACAGGTGTTTAAAAATAGCAAAATTTCAATTTTCGAGCCCTTATAGCTCCGAAACGTGGGCCTGCACAAAAAATTTTTGTTAACCGATTCCTACTAATTTCTGATTATCTAACTTCTCCCAAAATTTCAAGACCCTAGCTTGAACCGTTCAGAAGATATGTGTGGTCAAAAATTTTGCAAAAATGGAGTTTTGTGTAATGTTAAATTTTAGTACCGTCTGGTAACCCTAAACATTTGCCTGTAAAAAATTTATAAAGTTTATGAAACCAGCTATCGTTTACCGTTTTCAGATTGAAAATATATTTAACAGAACTCTTGTTATAACCATTTAAATATAGGGCTTTTTTCAACTTTGGGGGGCTGTAGCCCCGTAACAGGTGGGGCTACAGAAAAAAATTCTTCTACGAAATTATTTTTTTTGCAAAAACTACCCATGGTTAAAATTTCTTTACTCTATTTCAAACGGTGTAAAAGTTTTTGTAAACATACGGACGGACAGACGGACGGACAGAGTGAAGCTATATAGGCACATTTTTACAAAATTTTTTGAAAATGTGCTAAAAAGAGCTCCTATGCAACAAATCTTTATTGGTCCGACGATATGCTCGTTTGGCCTTGTTTTGATCAAAAGCTTCCAGGATACGACCCCATTGTCCGATTTTGACCATTTTCAATCCCTAACGTACTTTTGTCAACAGTAACATTTAGTACTAATTTCATCCAGATAGTATTCACTATAAAATTTGTGCTTTTATTATAAGGTTTGAATTTTCATCTCCAAACTCCGATTGTACTATTTATATAAGCTCTATTAATATTTAAGAAACTATAAAGCCCCCTGCCATAATAATCGAATTTGGCCAACAAGAGTTAATAGCCGGAGGGAATTGGTTGATATTGGATATGTAAAGAGCTGGACATGTTAATTCTATTATTGTTTAGGTAAATAGGTTTTTTATTCACATTGGAATCAAGAATTTTTATATTTAAAACCAAAAACTTACTGTTAAAAAACAAGCTTTCATTTAAATCAAAAAACCGTAACGTTTAAAGAAATTTTAAAAATTAATTTATTACCTGACACTCACCTGCTTTAATTTAAATAATTATGTAAAAATCTTATATCTAATAATTAAAATTTTTATCACATTTATACAAAAACAATTTTAATTGATTTAATCTTCTTCTGAAGACACGATTAAGTTCTTGAACCTCATGTCCTTTGGGGATAATAAAAAAAAAAAAAAAACAATAATAATAAAGTAAAAATATGAAAAAAAAAAGTGAAGAAAAACAATAAAGATTATGATTATTATTGAAAATCTTTGCCTCAGGATAATGGGATTTTATTGTAATTTTGGGATTTTATTAAAACTCATACCTTAATAAATCCCCAAATTTTTCAAATTAAAAAATATCTTTTATTCTTGAACCGAAAGTTGTATATTAAAAAACTCAAAGGTAAACATTATGAATTAAACTAATCTATATATATAAAAGCGAAGTTTGTTTATTTGTTTGTTTGTTTGTTTGTTTGTTTGTTTGTTTGTATGTTTGTTTGTTTGTAGCGAATAGGCTCCTAAACTGCCAAGCCGATTTTCATGAAAATTTGTATATAGGGGTTTTTGGGTACGGAAAGAAATCGTGGCCCAAAAATTTTGCTCTAACGGACCGCCAAGTTGGGGCTGTGGTGGAAGTATTTAAACTTCTTTGTTCTAAAATGAAAACGGCTTGACCGATTGACTTCAAATTTTGTATACGTGATGCTCTTTGAGAATTGAGTAGACACTATTAACAGTTTTGGAATTTGTTAACCCATGTCGGGCCGACGGGTGGTCAAAAAAAATTTTGGGTCCAAATTTTGTCCAATTTTACTAAATTCTGGTTTGGCTTAAAAGAAAACCCCAAAAAAAATTTGGTTGAGTTCCATTAACCCATTGCGGCCCAACAGGTTTTTATAGGTTTTTTCAATACTTTACTCTAAATTCGAAACGGTTTGACCAATTGACTTCAAATTTTGTATACGTGATGCTCCTTGAGAATTGAGTTGACACTATTACCAGTTTTGGAATTTGTTAACCCATGTCGGGCCGACGGTTGGTCAAAATAATTTTGGAAGCTAATATAGTCAAAATTTGCGAAGTACTGCTTTGGCTAAAAAGAAAGCCTCAAAAAAATTTTGTTTAGTTCCATTAACCCATTTAATTAAAACTCCATTGAAAGGCGCAGCAACGCGCACCGGGTATTAGCTAGTATTTTATAAGAAAAAAAAAATTATGATGAAACGAATTAAATATACTATAAAATATGAGATAAGTTAAACTAGAAGGTAAAATATAGGCAGAGTTTCTTACAAAACTTACACAAATATTTCAAGGATTCCAATAAAATAAAGAATATTAAAATTTATAACAGTTATTTGCTTATATTTATACCATTCATGCCTTAAGGTGATTTTAGAGTACATAAACTTTTTGTATTTATAACATTCTTTATGATCTTTCTGATCATTTAATCCTGATTTATACACATGTATTATATATTTATTATGCTAATAGTCTTTATTGGATATTTAATAGGTGTTTTGGATAAGTGTTTCCACGTTTAAACTTTGAAGCAAGCTTGTTCTTTATAAATCTTAAAAGTTAAATGAATATGGATATAGGCACTATAAGTATATACATATAAATATTCTTCAAAATTATTTAGTTTTTTGAATTGATTAATTAAATTTTAACAAGTATCTGTTGGTCTTTCTTCACATTGAAGTACTTTCAAAATAGTTCCCGAAATTTCTAAATATAAATAACATAAAGCAGCGTAGGTTTTACAAACTCTCTATATGAATTCGAGGTTTAAAAGAATAAAGTTAAAACTGAGACTCCACTAAATAATGAAATATTTAAAAATTTATACATACATGCTTAAGCTATTAGGCTATAGGATGCAGAGCCTACCCTGATAGACCTGAACGTAAAAAATGTATATGGTAATTTTTTTCTCTGAACGATTTAAAAAAACCCATATCTTCTCTTACTTTGGTAGCTTTTGTTTTACTAGAAAAGTTCTTCCTCAAAGGGTATATTCTCAAACTTCCTATATAAAGATCTACATAAACTTTAATCGGAAACGGAAACTTAACTAAATTGTAGCTGATAAAATAATGCTTTCATTAGAAAAATTGCTAGTATATATCAAATAAATAAAATCTTTATGTCTAATACTACAAATAGTTTGATCCTGTACTATTTTACTTCTATACTAGTATATTAGATTTTTTCTAAATAAATTTTGACCAACCGCTAACATGAAATATAATAAGCGTATGAGATTTTTGCCTATATGTATTAACATGCTATTTTTTCATATATGCATTACTCCGGTGTGCAGAAACTCATACAACGTGTGTTTTTATGATGTCTGTCGGTGTGTCTGTATGGCTTAATTTCTCTCGATGCATACGTACACAGCCTAATCGGCTGAGTGCAATGTTTTAGAAACTCATATATTAGGTTTTAAATCGAGTAAACCTAAAGGGGTTACTTCTCAAGGGCCGTCTTAAGGTTTTCGTGATTATTCATAAACTGAAAATAGTACTAAAAAAATTATTTTACACTATTTTTTACACTACATATCTGATTTTTCTGTAACAGCGGTTGTGTATGTGGTAGACGCAGCATATTTTATATTTATTTTTTTAATTTTCCCAATAAACTTTTCTTTAAATCCTTTAATCGGTACCTTAAATTTCTTTTAATACTTTGTTCATTAGTTTTACTTTTCGAAGGAAGTGAAGTTAGCATTGGGTCATAATCCTTTACAAACTAAACTGGTGTAACTTTATAAAATTTTAAATAGACATAATAAATAAAAGTTCGTTGGGCTAAGTAACACAAAACTAACTTAGGTGTTCCCAACTATTTTAAAGCATTTCTGAAAGTTAATGGCATACTGAAAAGATTCTAGTCATTAAAAGAATCAAGTTAAAGTAACATGGAATATTCAATGTTTCGTACTCTCTAAATTTTTCCCAAAATTCTTTTATTTTCAATTTGAACTGAAACGAAATACATAAAAAAATAAATTTTCACATTTATAGTACTCCATGTCCAATTTTCGCGTAAATTTTTCTTTATATATATATATGTATATATATATATATATATATCTTATGCAACTAACAACTTCCTTCTTATCCATTCCAAATTTTATATTTATTTATTTGAAGGCAATTTATTGAAGACAAAAAAATTTACATTTTTATAGGTCCATTGAGCAAATATTAAAGAAGTCAATTTTGTTGGAAAATTTAAAAAATAATTCAACTTTTTACATCAACAAAAAAAATAAAAGTATTGATAGAATTTTCTCGCCCTTTTAATTTAATTTTTTACCAAAGTTTTAATAGAAAATCAGATCAGCTTCCGAAAAGTAGTATTTGAAAAATACGCATAACATTAAAATTTTCACGATTTAATGAAACGTTCAAATTGCAACACACCACAGTATTACAATTTAGAAACAGAAATGTATAGTAAAAACTTGAATGCATTCAGCCCTAGAATACTCAGATCTATAAGGTTATATATTCCTTGTTTTTATAATGTAATTTTTCACAATCTTAGAATAAAAAGCCTGATATTTGTTTTATAAATCCTTGGGAAAAACTACACATTCAAATGAAACATTTTATTTTTATAATTTATCCTATCTGTGAATAAATTTTAACGTCCAACCTGGTTAGACAGTACTGGACCTTATCACACATAGAATTTTTTACACTCAATTTGTTATGTAACGTAATAATTTCATATTTTATAGTTACAAGTTATAATGAGAAATGTATTGTTTTCTCCTATTTTTATCTGTGAGTTATATTTTTAAATTAAAATGCCATTAATTTGAATTCAACGACTGATAGTAAGTGAATCAAGTCGAAATCAAAATTAAAAGTTTAGTTAATAATTTCTTACATACTAGGATTTGATCTCGGGTCTCTTGAATGATAGATCGGCAATTTAACCAATGTGCTACTTAGCACCTATATAAAAAAAAGTACCGAAAAGTTTTAACAATACAAAGTGCCATAAAAATTTAAGAAGTGGTTATGTTAATATTGCTTTTTTTTTAACACTAAAATTTTTAATGATATTTTCTCTATAAAAAGTTAATAATTCAAATTCTGATCTCGTTCTAAAATGCTGAAGCTATCACCAAATGAGATGCTGAGGCTATAAAAAACGAGATAATTTCGTTGGCAAAGTTTTAGAAAAGGGATTTACCAAATTTTTAAATTTTATAAATAATTTAATTTTACCTTGTACATATATGATTGTAAAAATTAAAACCAATTTTGAAAGCTTATATCTCTTAACTAGACGAGAATCTCTCAATTTCCTTCTACGCGTTTTTTTTTTTACCTTGTTTTCTTACATAACTCTTAGTTCTATAGTAAGTTATTGGCAAAACATGCTATACTATATTGAACCTCAGTCTACAATCTTATATAACTACGATGACATTTTTCAGACGAAGTCCCTAAAATTAAAAGCAAAAAAAAAATAAAGCAAAAACATGAAAAAAAATTATCTATGTATTTTACAAGTTCAGTTTTTTTTCTTTGCAGAAAAATTTTATTATAAATGTCCTAGAAAAAAAAAAAATCATAAAAAAAATTCGTCACGGATGATTGACTGATCCTTGTGAGTTAAAGTTTGTCAAAAAAAAAAAAAAAAAAAACAACAACAAAAAATTTATTGCATATAAAAAACATCTTAACCTGAAAATTGGCAAAATTAAAAAGAAAAATAACACAAAAAAAAATGTTTAAATGCAAAATTAATGCAAATTTTTTGTACTTGTTCATTGTTCCTGATTAGCCCTCTTCTTGTTTTTACAGAAACGTTGTTTTTTTTTCTTGGATACCTTATCAAATCAAAATTATTGCAATGGAAAAAATCACGGAATAAATTTTTTATTTTAGATTTTGATTTTGAGATATTCACATTAACCATAGGATAATATTGTAATTTGTTTTTAAAAGACTGGGTGGCCCAATGGTTAGAGTGCTGACCGAGGCTCGAGTTTAAATTCCAGTAAAAGTGAAAAACTTTTGTTTTTTTCAACTCTACTCAGCTACCATTCCCCATTGAGTTCAAATTAATGGCTTTATCAATAATTAATGATTACATACCTGTCTTTAATTACAAATACATTAGTACAACAAATAATTTAATTGAGTGTTGACAGTTGACATAAGATCGTTGACAGTTTCGTAAGGTCTCACGGAGTTTCAGTTTTCCTGAAGATCCCGTTGGGTTTTAAGCAATACTCCATATGCTGAAATAATATTAAGATTTTAAAGTGAGTTGAAAACAAATACCTACTATTATGACACAAAATATTATGACACTACTATTATGACACTTGTGCTAGGGCATTTTAATACTTGTCGCCATATTTTCGTTAGACATGCGCTATTCAGCATGTCTAACGAAAATAAAAAGTATATTTATAGTATACCAAATAGTATACCAAATAAATAGTATAAAAATAAAACGTCAGATTTTTAATATCGTTCTTGAATATATATTGATAATGGTATGTAACAAAAACGAATATTGAATATCTTAATACTGTACAACAAATTGCCAAAATTAAATTTACTGGGCATAATATAAAACACAATGAATTTTTTTTTTTAATACATTTTCATTTTGATTAGTCGTCAAAAGAACAAAAAAAACAAAATAAAGTTCTTTCAAATTTTAATCAGAAATTTAAGAATTCAATTGATTCCTTGGTTCAATCGTCAGAAGAAAAATTTCCAAAATTTTATTTGATTAGTTAATAAGAAAAGAAAGGAATAATCAAATAAACTTTGAAATTTTATTGCATCCAGGTTTAAATGTAGCAAATTGGAAAATTTAATTTTTTTTTAAAATTACACAATGTATTTTTGAAAGTATTTTAGAGTTGTAATAAATTGTTAAATTACCTTTCTTTAAATGCATTAAAATATACACGGAACGCTTTTAGACAGATGTTAGAGTTAAATTTCTTCTAGTTGATTTTAGATTGGGAATATAAAATTTTAAATTATAATAAAGGTTCGTATTTTGTTTGTAGAAATAAAATTATTGTTGTATTCTTCTTTTTAATGTTTTTAGTGGTTAATTTTTTTTTTTTTTTTTTTAGCACTAACTACCATATGTAAATGTTGGAACGGGGGGAAATATTATATTCTTTAAATTAGAATTCATCTTAATAAATTCCACATACAATTTAAACATGAGATAGTAGTACTAGGCCTTATAACATGCAGAAACGTTTAGATTCTTAATAGATGCAATTCTATTTTTGCTTATGTTGTAATATTTTGTATTTGAGTTATATGGTATTATATATCTGTGAGTTATATTATTCAATTAAATTATTTATTTATATTTTGTTTTGATATATTAATGTATTTTTTAATAAAGATACATAATTATTGATTGAGCCATTAACTTGATCTCAATGGCGAATGGTAGCTTAGTAGAGCCGAAAACCAAATAAAAGTCTTTTCACTTTCACTGGGATTCGAACCCGGGCCGCCTGAAAGGTTGACATTCTAACAACTGTGCTTTTTAGACAGATGGTAAAATTATAATTGGTTACTAATTGATTATGTGTTTTAGTTATTTGTACCTTCTAGTAGTGCCATATTTCTATTCTCGATATAAAAATTTGAGAAAAATATTAAAAAATAATCGAAGAAATGTTTATCTTATGGTGAACTATGTTGACCACCCTTTATTTATTTCGTTTAACCGGCTTCGGAACTAGAATATTTTCCTTTTATAGAATTCTCCTGGCTACATCGTTTGACATCCAGTTTAACTACAATTTACATATGTATGGAGCTATAGAAAAAGAAAACACTCATATACTTGTGCTTATCAAAATTGCTACTCCTTTGATTTTTTTTTCGTTTTTCTGCACCAACTGATTGATTTTAATTTTGTGTATGTGTTACTCTTAAGCACTGGGCTCAAAAAATAGCCATTGAATTTTTTAAACTTTTTTGTTAGCAAATTATGTGAGATTTTACAGAGATCTTCAATTAACAAATTAACGTTTGACGTCAATCGTTTCGGTTTAAGAACTTGTTAAAAACTGTTAAATTGGTAAGCCCACGCCCAGGCAATCTCCTTATCGCTCTTGTCGAAATCTTTAAGTACTATCTCTCTTCTTTTATATTTCTTACTATCTTTCTTATTTATATCTTCAGTATATTATATATACTGAATTGTTAAAATTTTAAATGTTTTGATGGAAAAACTTCAAATTCTCTTTTCGTAAGGTAAGCATCTATATATATAGTAGGGTACATAAGTATAATGTTATGATTTTATTTAACGTTAGCGTTTATTAAAATTTAGATTATATTTAAAAAACATTATATTTTCAAGGTAATATCTTACAAATTGTGCTCTAAGTTTTAAATTAAAAAGGGGTATTTCTCCCAGTATATAAACTTTTGTGAAATATACAATAACCATGCATTTATTCCGATTTTTATAATTCGAAAAAATTTTAAGAGAAGGCTAACAAGGCTAATTCTATGAATTTAAAAACAAAGCATTAATTTGCATATTTTTATCCAAAATAATTCTTTCCTTATTACAAAGATTTTACTATGCGTAAGCACTTAATTCGAAACTTTTCCCATAACGCGCTACTCTTACTTTCTACAACGCGACAAACGATGATGACAAACGAAATACATTGATGAAATTTTTTGATGACAAACGAATTACATATTATCGATTGGAGATATCGATAATAAAATGATATTAGAATTAGTAAAAAGTATCGAGAAAGTTTTAAATATGGCGAAGCAGTTGGAAGAATACATTTTAGAGAACGATCCTCTAAGAAATAGAATATAAATATTTGGA
Organism: Dolichopus griseipennis; assembly: GCA_963082915.1. Taxonomy (NCBI): domain Eukaryota; kingdom Metazoa; phylum Arthropoda; class Insecta; order Diptera; family Dolichopodidae; genus Dolichopus; species Dolichopus griseipennis. Next base: position 11,258,688 of record OY720441.1, read on the forward strand.
AGAAATCTTTAAAATAGCATATTTCCCAACAACAAATTTATAAAAACTTACGATACAAAAAAATACAGACTTCGATAAAAAAAATTTTAAAACAAGAATTATCGAAAGAGTATTTGAATTTGATAGTGGATAGCTCCGATTTTGTATTAGCACGACCATGAACAAAATTTTCGAGACAGACTTAAATAAAACATATAGCTATGAAAAAGAGTAAGATTTATCGAAAGTAGTGGTTTAATTTAATTTTTTTTAATTTATTAAATCTTTCAATTTCAATATGTTAAATATATTTTTAATTCCTTTTTTATTTTGTTTTATTTTTGTTTAAATAAATGAAGTGTTATGAAATTATGTTGTTATGATTCAATAAATAAATACAAAAATATATTAATTTTATACCATATAAAAACCAATTTTGCAATCTGGAATCAATTACAACGCGATCTCTTACAACGCGGCATTTTTTAGGACCCTGTCTACCGCCTTACTTACCTGTACATATTGCCGAAAGACGGAAAGTCCGTTCATGACCCGTTACCCGTTTCATTTTAGTATGGATAACGTTTAATGAATTGTTATTTGAAAAATAATTTTTCTTTAAAAATCCCCATGGTGACCAAATATATATAATAATATATAGTACTGTAAAATATACCAAATATATATATAGTACTGTAAAATATAAAATATATGGTAAAAACAATATAAATAGTATTACATACTTATAAAATTAATAAATAGTATAATCTGCCACGCCACGCTGTAAAAGAAAGGCATGCTTCAATTCCTATCGCTTATAACTAAATAAATAATATTATATAATTTTTTATAAAATCTAAAAAAAGAGCAATATCAAAAGTCTACTACACTATTGAATTTCCTTTGAATTAACAGTATTTTACATGGTTTTATTCAAATCAAATAAAAAGACAGTATAAATTTAACTTTATCTTAACAAAAAAAAAATAATAAATACATAAAAGAAAGGATATGATAATTAGTTTCCCATAATAAACGTCAATAAAATGTCAAAAAAAAGTGTATGTAAAAAATTAAGTTGCGTCTAAATTTGCCATCAGGATTTTCGCAAAATCAAAATGCGAACTTTATTATGCGAAAATGGAATTTTTAGAATTTGATAACTGATCTGCTTCCAGACAAATTAACATTTAAAGTCAATTATTATTAGACTTAATTTATGAAATTATTTTTAATAATTTAGTGTTAATAAACAGTTAGTTAGTATACATTAAACAAAGTATTTTTTTTTTAAATATTTTATATATTAAAAGTTTTTTATTATCAAATTTTTTTCTAGTCTTCGTTGAATCCATAATCAAATTTGGTTTTAATAAATTTGTCAGTTAAGAAAAATAAAAATCAAAACTAAAATATTTATTTTAATGTGTACTATTTGAAAAATTTTTTTTTGTAATTTTTTATAATTAAATCAAAATTCTCAGTACAAGTTTATTTTAATATATTTTAATATTAATTAAAAAAATATTTAAATTTAAATAAATTAAATTATATAATTAACTTATTTTGTTTTTTTTTTTTAAAAGTTTAAAATTAAAACAGTAAATAAAAAAAAAAAAAATAAACAAAAATTATAACAATATTAAAAAAATTTAAACAGTAATGAAATTACCTGGAGCTTGTGGACGTAGTGATAGTCATAAACGTGGTAAATGTTTCAAACCTGGTCCAGTTGTACGAAATGGTTTCTTTAATTTTCTTAGAGATTTTCGAAAAACACAATGTGGCCTGACAGTAACAGAAATTGCAAAACGAGGAGCAGCAATATGGCGCAAAATGTCTGAAAAAGAAAAATGTAAATATTTGGAGATGGTAAGTAAATTATAATATAATAATAATAATAAAAAATTTAAAACTATATTATAATCAAGATTTATAATAAGACTGTAGTATCTTAAAGTAAAATATTTTATAGGCAGTCAAAGCTCCACCATACAAAAGAAAAATGAAAAGACGGAGTAAGAAAAGATCAAGAAGATCAGGAAGATGTTAGAATATTAATTTTGTAAAGTGTACCTTTTTTGGTGTAAATTAATTTTGGACGTAAAAATATCTTATTTATGTTGGTTGTGTATTTTATTTTATATATAGAATTATTTATCTTATTATTAAAATTAATAAAAATGAGTATATAAACAAAAAGCTAATTTTTTTTTTTATATTTAATTGACATTTATTTGTTAATCTCGTTGGCATTGTTGGTGATTTCCAAGTACCAGTCAAATGATAGTGGCAATACTGAGTTAATGGTACTAGAATAAATATATTCACAAAAATGAAACAGTTATTTCACAAAATTAAAAATAAAAAGTATGCGAAAAAAGATTTTTGTATATATGTATACACAGTATGAATATAATTAATCTATATTTATAACAAGTGATGAAAAAACCAAGGGCTTTTAAAAAGCACATTTTCAAAATTATATACGGTTTCTTACTGAGTATTTTATCATTTATTTTTATAGAAATCATATAAAAATAAATGAATAAATGATAACATTATAATTTAATTATTTCATTAATTTATTAATTACAAATAATAGTGAAATGAATAGAAAACCTGTTAACAAGTGCGATTTAACACAACTCTTGTTATAACAATTTAAAAATAGGGCTTTTTCAAACTTTGGGGGGCTGGAGTAACGGGTGGGGCTACAAAAAAAAGTTCTTCTGCGAAATTATTTTTTTTAGCAATACCTATCCGTGGTTAAAATTTCTTTACTCTATTTCAAACGGTATAAAAGTTTTTTTAAACATATGGACAGACGGACGGACTGAGTGAAGCTATACGGGAACATTTTTAAAAATTTTTGAAAATGTGCTAAAAATGTAGGTTTTTTTATTTGTTTGTTTGCTTGTATGTAGCGAAGAGACTTCATAGCTGCTCAGCCGGATATCATGAAAATTTGTATATAGGGGTTTTTGCGTACGGAAAAAAATCCTGGACTAAAAATTTTACTCTAACGGCCCGGCAAGTTGGTGCTTTGGTGCAAGTATTTAAACTTTCTTGTTCTAAAATTAAAACGGTTTGACCGATTGGCATCAAATTTTCAATACGTAACGCTCCTTGAGAACTTGTGTTGACACTATTGACGGACTTGTAGAGGAAATCAATTCATATATTCAGGGGCAGATAATGCAGGAGCAAATGGAGTTGGCTTTATCATTTATAGGAAATTTAAAAACAGCATTATAGACTGGAAACCCATTTCACTAAGGCTTTACTTTAAATTTAAGAAAGTCACCCTTGTTCAATGTTACGCACCTAATAACGAATGAAGAAAACAAAGATGAATTTTACAATCAACTCACGGCCACCATTTGTAATACACCGCGTTCTGATATTCTAATCCTCATGGGCGACTTCAACGCCAAAATTGGAAGCAGGAACCCGGAAGAAAAATGTAGAGCAACAGGAATACACGGTTTGGGCTCCCTAAACAATAACGGAAATAGATTAAGAGATTTATGTAGAGAACATGAATTGGTAATAGAAGGATATCCACAAATACACTTGGGTCTCTCCATATGGCAGAACTAAAAATCAAATAGAACACATATGCATTAGCAGAAAATGGAGATCATCCATGATGGATGTTCGCAACTGGACAAGACCTGATGCTCAAACAGATCACATACTTCTTACCTGTGATATAAGATTAAAACTAGCTAATCTTTCAAATAAGCACAACAAGGATAAGAGAAAAATAAATGTGCTGAACATTAACAATGAGAAGAAAGTAGAATTTATAGGAAATATCCAGGAAAAATTAAGCCAAGAAAGAAACCTTACTGAAGAGAAGTGGCAAGATGTATTCAGAAAGATAAGTGAAGAAACCCTTGGTATGATAAACTACGAAAGAAAAACATGGATATCTGACAACACATGGAATATCATCCAGAAAAGAAGAGATATAAGAAATAAACTCCTGACCGATAACAGCTCCAGTTTAAAAGAAGAACATAAAAAAATATGCAAAGAAGTCAAATTAGCAGCAAGAAAAGATAAGAGAAACTATTACAATAATATAGCCAGTGATGCCCAACAAGCAGCTGAGCAAAATAACAATAAGCTTCTATACATGAAGATAAAAACTTTTACAAATAAAGGTCCAAACAAAGAACATCCAATAAGAAATAATAATGGACAAATAATAACATCCTCACAGCAACAAATGGAAAGATGGAGAGAATACTTCCTAGAAATAAACAACAACAACAACACGTAATGGCAGGAGAATATCTGGAAGAATACAAACAACAATGATCAAAGTAGAATTAACTCAAATAAGCCAACAACCAGAGAAATCTGTGATATAATAAATAAATTAAAAAATAACAAAGCGGAAGGGGCTAACAGAATAGCTGCCGAAATCCTGAAGATCGACTCTCTACAAAGCGCAAGATCATTACAACCAATTATATCTAGAATCTAGGCAAATGAAAATATAAGCAAGGAATGGAAGAAAGGAATTATAATAAAAATTTCTAAGAAAGGTGACCTTAGCTTATGTAGTAATTGGAGAGGTATAATAATACTTAACTTTTAATTGTATAATTTTAATTGTTATTTGTATGCTTTTTTGTAAACTGTTTGTGTTAAGCAGTATAATAAATAAATAAATAAATAAACTCCGTGAACAAAATCCTAGCATTAATCATCTATGATAGAATCAAAGATCATATAGAAAACAACATTAGAAAAGAACAAGCAGCATTTAGAGAAAATATAAGCTGCACAGAACATTCTAATACAATAAGGATTATAGTAGAACACTCAAATGAATACAACTCACCATTATACCTGGCATTCATTGACTTCACAAGAGCTTTCGATACACTAAATAGAGTTGCAATTTGGAAAGCGCTGCAAATAAAAGGCATTCCGGAGAAAATAATCAACATTATCAGGGCCATGTATTCGAACGCGGAAACACAAGTTCTACATAAAGGAAATCTAAGCACACCCTTCAGTATCATTAATGGCGTCAGACAAGGATGTCCATTCTCACCTATCCTATTCAATATTGTAATTGACGAAGTTATGAGGAAAACAATTAATGGACATGGTATTAATTGGAATATCATAAATAAGTTAGAAGATCTAGAATATGCTGACGATATATATGCGAAAGAAGTAGGTCTGCAAATAAATATGACGAAAACAAAGATAATGAGATGCAATACCAATAACCAGAGAGTCCTAGAAATAAATAATACACCAATTGATGATATAGAAAGCTTCGAATATCTAGGCAGCATCATAAGCACAGATTGAGGAAGAATAAAAGATATTGATAACAGACTAAGCAAAGCAAAGATGATATTTGGAAGATTAGGAAATATCTGGAAATCCTCTCAGATCTCAAGCACTAAGTGGCTGAGGATTTTCAACGCCTGTGTTAAATCAGTTCTGTTATATGGCAGTGAAACCTGGTTAACCACCAACAGACTTACGAATAAGCTACAGGTTTAAATTAATAAATGCCTCCGAATAATTTGTCGGATATTCTGGCCAAATAGAATATCCAACAGTCAACTCTGGAGTATGTGCCGGTAAGTTCCAATCGAAATACAAATTAGAAGGAAAAAATATAGATAGATCGGGCACATAATAAGACGACCAGAAAATATGATAGCCAGACAAGCTCTAGATTGGCAACCACAAGGCAGAAGAAGCACAGGAAGACCCCGGAACAGCTGGAAAAGAACAATATTGGAAGAGATAGGGAGAATTAACAAAACATGGCCGAAAGTAAAGGCTATTGCACAAAACAGAAATAGATGGAAAGGCTTAGTGGATGCCCTATGCTCCCTAGAGGAGTTGTAAGGAAAAAAAAAATTTGTTAAACCATGCCGGCGGTTGGGTAAAACAAATTTTGGAAACAAATTTCGTCCAATTTTGCGAAGTACTGCTTTGATCAAATATAAAGCAGCAAATATTCTTTTTACAGATTTCTCTTACTTTATTCTAAATTAGAAACGGTTTGACCGATTAACTTTCAATTTTGTATGCGTGAAGTTGCTTATCTTTAATTGTCCTATACGTTGTGCCCTCTGACGGTGGAGTTGGGAATGGTAGGTTCTGACGAATAATTGCTTTGAAAATATTATACATTTGTAAATTAATATTTACCCCATATGTAATTTTTGTGTTAACTTTTGTTAATAACACCAACTTACATTACGAAAGGCGCAACAACGCGCACCGGGTATTAGCTAGTGCTAATTATATTTTTTAAGCGAGCGATTATTTAAAATCAAATTTGATTTAATTTTGGAGAGGCAAAACTGCGGTAAATACCCGGTCTTAGGTTTAATTTCCTTTTAGTGATTTTGATTCAAATTTAATCAAATTAAAATAATGCAATACTAAAATAATTTAACTTAATTGAATTAATTTTGAATAATTTGAATCGCTTTTTAATAATTTATTTCAGTCTGTTGTCAGTCAACAATCATCTTCTTATAAAAATTAATATGAGTATCTACTATTATGAGTTTAAATTATCATATGATACCAATTATAAGTATTTCATCAACATTTCTGAATTTGCCTGCTATCTACGTGGCCGCTTTATTTTCCGCAGTAACGAAACACAATTAAAAATAAAAATTACGAAAATAAATTAAAATATATAAGACAACGTAATACGCTAGAGTTTGATTGTATTAGAATGAAGTATAAATAGAAAAATCGCATTATCAATAAATATTTCTAATTAAAGCTTAATAAAATAAGGCAAGTGATAAAAAAAATCCACGGTTTTAAAAACAAAAAAAACATAGGCAAATTATTTCAAAATTTTATACAAAATATAAAAAATTTTTAAATATAAAATTTCAAGGAAAAATTTTAAGTATTTATTGTATTAGAACCAAATTTAAGTAAATAAAATTATAGATTGCGATTAAGAGATTAGATAAGATTACGAATTATTTTTAAAAAACTACGATTAAAATTTAAAAAAAAAATAATATTCAAAATAATATAAAAACTATGCGAAAAATGTTTTTTTGTATATATGTATATACGGTATGAATATAATTAATCTATATTTATAACAAGTGATGAAAAAATCAAGGGCTTTTAAAAAGCGCATTTTCATAACTTTGGTTTCTTACTGAGTATTTTATCATTTATTTTTATAGAAATAATATAAAAATAAATTATAACATTATAATTTAATTATTTCATTAATTTATTAATTACAAATAATAGTGAAATGAATAAAAAACCTGTTAACAAGTGCGACTTAACAGAACTCTTGTTACAACAATTTAAAAATAGGGATTTTTCAAACTTTAGGGGGCTGTAGCTCCGTAACGGGTGGGGCTACAGAAAAAAGTTCGAAATTATTTTTTTAGCAATACCTATCCATGGTTAAAATTTCTTTACTCTAATTCAAACGGTATAAAACTATAAAAGTTTTTGTAAACATATGGACGGACGAACGGACTGACGAACGGACATTTTTGAAAATGTGCTAAAAATGTAGATTTTTTTATTTGTTTGTTTGTTTGTATGTAGCGAAGAGACTTCTTAGCTGCTCAGCCGGATATCATGTAAACTTGTATATAGGGGTTTTTGCGTACGGAAAGAATCCTGGACTAAAAATTTTAATCTAACGGCCCGGCAAGTTGCCTATGGTGCAAGTATTTAAACTTTCTTGTTGTAAAATTAAAACGGTTTGACCGATTGGCATCAAATTTTCAATACGTAATGCTCCTTGAGAACTTGTGTTGACACTATTAACGGACTTGTAATTTGTTAAACCATCCCAAATAACATTTGCCAAGAGTAATACTCTAGAAAATTTGGAAAAGATCTCATAAGACTCTCATAACACACTTGAAGGCTTTCATAATATATTTCTTATTACAAGAGTTAAATTAACTCTTAAAGTGTTCTTGTAATGAGATATCAACACCTATAGTGATATTTTACTCTCATAGTAAAACTATTTTCATATATCTCCATTAAAAGTAAGAAAATTTCTATTCTCATAAAGTCTTTTTTATGAGATTTTAACTCTTATAGAATTGTGCTCTTAAAAGAATTCCTTTGTGAGAATCTAACTTAATCTTAAATAACACATTATAATAACATTGTTGTTACAGTTTAAGGGGAAAAATAAAATGTGAAATTATATTCATATAAATTACACAACACCAATCAGTTTGGATGCTAATTTAATTTAACAAAATGGAAAAATTTAATTGGAGAAATTACAAGAAAGCTGGTATTTTTACAAGATTATTCTCATAATAAGAGTAAAAAGACTGATTTATACTTGTAACCAGATCAATGTTCTCATAATAAGAGTAAAAACATAAATTTAGTTCATGAAATATGAATTAAATCTCAAATTAATCTCATAAGAAGATCAATACTCTCATAATAAGAGTAAAAAGGCTGATTTATACTTGTAACAAGCAAGAGTAAAAAGACTGATTTCATAAAACATACATTTTTTGTCTTTATATGTAAAACTACAAAGAACGAGTTGTCTTTGCCCACTTTAAACATTAACTTTACTGGAAAACAATTTAAAATTAACCGCAAAATGTATAATTTATATTTGTGTAGTAGAAAATATACAATGTACATTAATCTATTATTGTTCGTCTTTCTTTAAAAATATTTCTGTCATTTTAATTTCTAACACAAGATTAAAACAATGCGTACTATATTAAGTAAATTTTAGTGCGCTCCTGGTATTGTTTTTTTACTTCAATTTTTTGCATTACCAATAATATTATGAAGTATAATTTATATTATAAGTGCCTATATATTTTTATGAATATATATATGAACATGCACATGTAAAAATATTGAAGCTACTAATTTAATAAGTTTCATATGGTACAAACGCAGTATAAATTTGGTCATACCTGTGACTTGTTTGTTCAGATAAATATAAAAAAAATTAGAATTTTCTGATGGAAAAAAATATATTTTGACACTGAGAAAAACTTATCAAACAATACGTTTTGTCGAAACACTTGGAAATTAGAATAATTAAAATTCACCAATACTATTTGTTTTTAATATATTTCATTGATGATACTTCATACATTTATAAAATAAGTATTTTTAATAAAAAATATTTAAAGAGTTGGTAATTTCATATTAATTCATTTAATTTCATACGAATATAAAGAATTATAATATGCATCCATAAGACACTGTACGTTATGTCAGTAAAAAATATTTTTAATGATATTTTTTTTCATTTAACTTTTTAATAGATAATTAATTATATTATATAGAAATGGTGTTAAATACCTATAGCCGGTTAGAAGATACAAAAATTTTGCGTGTTTTTAAATTTGTTAGAATTTATACAAAAATCAAATTTTAATATAATGAAATTAAAAAAAAATTTTAATTTAATTTTTATAGCATAGCATGAATTAAAAATAATTTTTGAATTTTTGAATTTTATTAAATATTTATTTTATTTTGAAACTTATTCATATTTTTGATGAAGATCAAATACAAAATTATAAATTTTGTGAATCTGGTTAAACATATTTTATGAACTAATAAGTTTTTAAAATTATAATAAAATAACAATTTTACATATTTATAATTTTATTAAATTATGTTTAGAATTTTTATAGACGGACAAATCATAAATGTGAAAAATTTTGTACTATTTTTAATACTAGCTAATACCCGGTGCGCGTTGCTGCGCCTTTAAATGGAGGTTTAATTGAAGTTGATGTTACTGCAAAAAATTACTTCAAAAATTACACACGGTTTACACATGTAAATTTTAAAATGAATAAAAGCAATCTTTTTAAAACGATTTTTCTAGGATTATTCTAGTAATTTTTGAAACTTTCTGTAATTCAAAGCAGTACAAACTACTTTCCAAAATTTGACGTAATTTACTTCCAAAAAAATTTTTTTCACCAATCGTAGGACCGACTGTTAACAGACTCAACTCCATTTTCAAGTTGCTTCACACATGTAAAATTTGAGGTCAACCGGTCAAATCTTTTCTAATTTAGAGTTAAGTAACGCAAAAATCTAGTAAAAGCCGCTGTGCCCCATTGGGTTAACGGAACTACACTTTCTCTTTGGGCAAAGCAGTATTGCGCAAAATTGGACGTAATTTGCTTCCAAATCTTTTTTTTGTCAATCGTCGGGCCGGCAAGGGTTAACCAATTGCAAGTCTGTTAAAAGAGTTAATTTCATTCTCAAAACAGAACACATATACAAAATTTGAAGAAAATCGGTTAAACCGTTTTTAATTTAGAGTTAAGTATTGAAAAAACCTATAAAAAGCTGTTGGGCCACAATGGGTTAATGGAACTCAACGAAATTTTTTTTGTGCTTTCTTTTAAGCCAAAGCATAATTTCGTAAAATAGGACAAAATTTGAGCCCAACATTTTTTTTGACCACCCGTCGGCCCGACATGGGTTAACAAATTCCAAAACTGTTAATAGTGTCAACTCAATTTTCAAAGAGCATCACGAATACAAAATTTGAAGTCATTTGGTCAAAACGTTTTCATTTTAGAACAAAGAAATTTAAATTCTTGCACCACAGTGCCCCAACTTGGCGGTCCGTTAGAGCAAATTTTTTGGGCCACGATTTCTTTCCGTACCCAAAAACCTCTATATACAAATTTTTATGAAAATCGGCTGTGCAGTTTAGGAGTGAATAACATACAAACAAACAAACAAATAAACAAACTTTCGCTTTTATATATATAGAAATAGATTGTTTTCATTTTTTTTCAGTGAATTATTCTCATATAAAGAGTTTTACTCTTATAAGAAAATCAATTACTAATCTTATCACATAGCGGCCATATTATTCAGACTTTCTTTATTGTTCCCAATTTTAACCCTTATTCCACTAAGTAATTTTTTTGAATAAAGAAATATAAAAAAATATTTCTTGTAAAAATTATTAAATTTTAATTATTTACAACGTAAAGTTATAGCTTCAATTCAATATAAGAAATAATTTATTGAATTTTATATTCAGTTTTACACAAATTTACTTGAATTTTCAGATATACATAGGTAGGAATAGAATAATAAGACCTAAAAGGGTTAAAAAAGAATTATTAAAATTTTTTAAATTTTAATTATTTTTGGCGGGTGTTTTTTTTTTTTCGAAATAAAATGCCTACTTTTATTAATAAAATTTCAATGCCCATAATTAACTCTTAAAGAATTCTTCTTGAGTCTTATGAGATATATTTTGTTACTTGGGATGCCGGCCGTCGGTGAAACAAATTTTGGAAACAAATTTCGTCTAATTTTGCGAAGTACTTTGATCAAATATAAAGCGACAAATATTCTTTTTACAGATTTCTCTTACTTTATTCTAAATTAGAAACGGTTTGACCGATTAACTTTCAATTTTGTATGCGTGAAGTTGCTTATCTTTAATTGTCCTAAACGTTGTGCTGTCTGACGATGGAGTTGGGAATGGTGGGTTCTGACGAATAATTGCTTTGAAAATATTATACATTTGTAAATTATCATTTACCCCATATGTAATTTTTGTGTTAACTTTTGTTAATAACACCAACTTACATTACGAAAGGCGCAACAACGCGCACCGGGTATTAGCTAGTGTTAATTATGTTTTTTAAGCGAGCGATTTTTTAAAATCAAATTTGATTTAATTTTGGAGAGGCAAAACTGCGGTAAATACCCGGTCTTAGTTTTAATTTCCTTTTAGTGATTTTGATTCAAATTTAATCACATTAAAATAATGCAATACTAAAATAATTTAACTTAATGGAATTAATGTTGAATAATTTGAATCGCTTTTTAATAATTTATTTTAGTCTATTATTTTCAATCATCTTCTTATAAAAATTAATATAGATACTCATATACTATCATGAGTTTAAATTATCATATGATACCAATTATAACTATTTCATCAACATTTCTGAATTTGCCTGCTATCTACGTGGCCGCTTTATTTTTTGTCGTAACGAAACACAATTAAAAATTACAAAAATAAATTAAAATATATAAGACAACGTAATACGCTAGAGTTTGATTGTATTAGAATGAAGTATAAATAGAAAAATCGCATTATCAATAAATATTTCTAATTAAAGCTTAATAAAATAAGGCAAGTGATAAAAAAAATCCACGGTTTTAAAAACAAAAAAAACATAGGCAAATTATTTCAAAATTTTATACAAAATATAAAAAATTTTTAAATATAAAATTTCAAGGAAAAATTTTAAGTATTTATTGTATTAGAACCAAATTTAAGTAAATAAAATTATAGATTGCGATTAAGAGATTAGATAAGATTACGAATTATTTTTAAAAAACTACGATTAAAACTTTAAAAAAATAATATTCAGTTTAAAGAAAAAAACGAGGAAGAGTGTAGTAGAGTGTACTGTGTCAACTTTGGGATGTCCGTATAATGTAAACATTATATAATCCGGTTAATTACTTTTGGAAAAATTTTAAATACACAACTTATTTGGCTTTCAGTTATGATCTATAGAAAACAAAAAAGTTAGGAGACAGCTCCTTAAACCTCTTCCACTACACCAACAATATTTTATTTGGAAGTTGAGTTAACTATTAGAGTTAACTATTATTGAACAAGTTTAAAACATCCAGCTTTATTATGTATAAAGTAATGCTCATGTAAAATATATAGTTGTATGGCAACTACTCGAACTCACTGCAGGAGATGAACCAAATTATGCACAAAATTTGACCATAAAATTAAACTACTTTTGGCTAAATTTCAGACATCTAGCTTCAATAGGTTTAGAGTAATGCTCATATAAAAAAGAAGTTGTATGGCACGTACTCGAACCCGTGTCCCAAAATGATTGGATTTCAAAAGCGATGACGGCTTTTGCATAAAAACGAGTTTGAGTTATCGTGCATACATATAGCTAAATCGATTTACTTTTCCATTAATTTGAGAATACCGATAATATCAATTTTTATAAAAGAAACCCCCCTCTTTCTCTGCGTCACAAACGTAATGGCAAATTTAGTATACCCATTGGACTTATAGTCATACGGGTATAAATTGTAGGCAAGTTTGTTTATTTTTAATACACAAATATTTTGTTTGTTAGAATTTAAAAGAATTGATTCTTAAGAAATATTTTAAATTAATGTTTTATTGATATTATCGGTATTCTTAAATTAATGTTGTTGATATTGCAAATATTTCAAGTATTTTTCACCCTACTTTCTTTCCCAATTTTTTATACTTGATATATTTGGTTAATAAAACTATAAATTTCAAATTTTTACTCTTCCAAATCGAATTTTTATATTTAAATTATTCAAAAACATTGTAAAAGTCGTTTTACGATTTAAAAAAAAAGAAATTTTTTATTTTTTAAATTTGACTGTGTCTGTTTTTCGATTTTTAAGCTTTATTCTAAACAATGCTCTTGTTAAACCGTTTGTAAAATTTATGAGAGCTGTCTTGAAACTTTACAAACAAACTTTTAAGAGTCAAGCGTAATCATTAGAAAAGAGAGCAAAAGCTAAACGTAAATAAAATGTAAAATAAATTTAAAATGTGAAAGTTCAAATCCAAAGATTATAATTCAGAAGTTCCATGGATTAAAATTGAGTATGATGACCGCACAAATATGTTTTCTAATGTTAACTTTTCTTTAATTTGGAGACAGACCTCTAAGAATATATAAAATGGAAAGGCAATAAATTTATTTCAATAAATTCAATCAAATACACTAAAGGATCTTATTAAAAGGATATAAAAATGTTTCAAATATCCTCATACAAGTTATAATAATACAGATACACATATTATGTAAATAGATTTCAAATTTTAAATATTTCTTTCTTTCTTCCATATTTGTATAGAGTGTTAAACATAAAATTCAAATTATTTTTTATTATTAAATTTTTTAACACAAATATTTCGAAAGAAAGAGATGGAAAATAAAAAAAAATAAATTAAATAGATAAATAAAAAGTATTTTTGAAATGAAAGTTTAGTGAAATTTATGCTTGTACAATAATTATCCTAGTCCTTTTCTTTAATTTTCATCAAAGAAACAAAGTATGTGTGCACAAATAATATATGTTACTATACCCGAATAAACTTAATTCTAATGGTATTCTAAATTTACCATTGTGTTTGTGATGCGGTAAAGCAATGGGTTAAATATAGACTTAAGTGTATGAATCGAAGAATTAGTCGATTTAGCTATACGGCTGGTTAGCATAGTGGATAAAATACCAGCATTTCATTCGAACTTCTTTTGTTCAAATCTTAGTAAAAGTAAAAATAACACTACCAGATTTTCGATTAAACTTATCTAGGATTTTAAATAATTACATTACTAATTCTGAAAATCTTTAATAATGAAATACATTAATTTAACAATACAAAAAAATTCAAAATAAAAACGAATAATTTAATTGAATAATACAACTCACAGATACAAATACATATTTAAATATAAAACTTTTACAATATATAACAGTTTAAATTGTATTTATTGAAAATTTAAAACTTTCTACATGTTTAAATTGTACATGGAATTCATTTATTTGTTAATTTATTTGTAGTACCAGGCAATAGTAAATATTGCCTGATAATATCAATCGTTTGCCGATTGACATTTGGGCTTATATCACACACTATATTTTTTTTTATTAGATATTATGCAACCTGAATTTGAACCCAAGACTTTTCGACTAAAAAGCCGCCACTATACCACTAGTGGAATTCATTTGGGTCAATTCGAATGATGCATAGTAAATCTGGTGCAGAAGATCCGAAAAACTGCCTAACACCTTCTTTATTTTTTAAAGCAATAACTCTAAATTTATTTATTTTTTATATGTGTTGTAAAGTCCCAATAGTTGTAAGGTTTGACAAGTTTCGTATTTCAGAGAAAGTTTCCTATAGTTTCTATAAAAATGTCAAGTCTATGCCCTCATAGACTATGAATAATAAGAGCAATTATAATACATAATAGGAGTTTAAAATTTTAACAAAATTAAGTAAGCTGAAAGGGCAACATTAAAATTGCTTTCTCGAAATCCACGTGATATTAAAATATTCATATTATATTCGTGTGGCTATCCTAGAGTTGTGACGCTTTATTATATTCCTTTCATTTAAAAAAAAAACAACAACAAAAAAACCAAAAACAAATTGTACAATCGAATTTCAAAAAAAAAAAAAAGGTAATCGAATTTTTATTGCTAAAAAATTTTATTGCAAACTGCTTCAAATTTTTTATAGAATGTTTTACGAAAAACAAAAATGGCCATAAAAAAAGATTACGGTAAAAATATTTGAAATTGAATTTCAATAATAGGGTTATAAATTATTAACAATGGTTATAAAATTGTTCAATTACTATCTTAAAAAAAAAAAAAAAAAGGGAATAGTTTAATTTTGCTTTTGAATTTAAAGAGAACGGATCATTAAACTTCTAAGAAATGTTATGAACTAAAAATTTCCAATACGTTATCATAGGTACTTATAGTTTATATTTCTCAAACCCCTATAGTGATATACAACTTATTTCTAATTTTCATAACTCATCCTTACTTTTCATAATACATCCATATATCTTTCTATAAACTTGTATATTATAATTTGCAAAAATATTTCTTTTAAATATCCCATTAAATACTAAATTAAAATAATATAAGGCCATGGTCCATACTAAGTCAATACACTATTGAAAGAATTCGACATCCGAATATTCGGCCACCCTCTAATCTAGCTAGAAGAAGCGGTATAAGAATGTAAGATCCTTAAACTACTGAGGAGTATAAATGGTTCCGTTCCGTCATCTTAGGGTAGAAAAAAAAAGCCTAATAAAAAGCTTAAATTTAATTTAAAATTTTACACTTAATTCCAGCTTTAAAATGAAAGTGAAATAAATTAAAATTCAAAATAGAAAACGAAAATTGAATTTCTGAATGCCTTACTTTAAAATCAAACTAAGAATAAAACTATAAATGACTTCAAAATTCAATAGAAATAATAAATAAATTATTTATTAAATTGCAATAAAAATTGTGAACCAATTTTTTGTGGTCTTTTACAATTTACAAAATTTGTTGGTTGAAAATGATGATGAGTAACATTTTATTTTAACCCCCAAAATAAAAAACACAACTACTTATTATGTATTTTACACAATTCTTTATTATTGTACTAAATTATTACCATGACATTTTAAAAATTAAAACATCACTCAAGAATTATTCAATGACTATTCGAAGTTATTTAAATGGATTATTAATATTAATTTTTATTTTAAAATTTTATAAATTCGTTGTTTTGTTTTTTTTTTTTTTTTTTTTATAAAATTTTAATCTAAAATATTTTTTATAAAGTGAACACCCTCCCTGTTACTTCAATTCAAAATATATGTTTAATGTATATATATACATTATTAATTTTTAAAATTTTGCAAAATCATCATTTTAAAATGTATAAAAAAAATAAAATATATAAATAATTAAAATTTATATATGTATGTTTATATTATAAAATATTTTATAAATAATAACAAAACCATTAAAAATGACAGATTTATAAAAGAAAGTATGTATAAAATAATAATTATCAAATACATGGGATTATAAATTTTAAAATATTCTAAAAATTCTTTAGTTTTAAAACGAATTTATAAAACCAAATTTTTTTTAAATTTTTTATTTTATTTTCGAAATTTTTTTTTTTTAATAAAAGTCAATCAAAATTTGGAAAATTACTTGTATGGTGGCCACCAAAAAATTTAAAAATTGGTGATTATGCATAACTTTCAAAAATTCCAATTCCAGAACAATTCCAATAGTTCTTGAACTTTTATGTGATATATTTAATCGGTAACGTTTTTTTTAGCACCTCTCAAAATTTTGTGTCTTCAGCTGGAAAATAGCCAACTATATTATAATATATCTAATATGGTTATTCTTTTAATAATTATAGGTACTTCCTTTAATGTTTTAAGTACACCCAATTATACGACATGTATTGTACGCTTTGATTTAGATTTGGTGCGAGTGCAGCCTCTATTCTCGATTCTAAATATCATGAAATATTTAATTGAATAAACAAATATTGAAAATTAATATTTCTCAACAAAATTTCCTTGGTGACCAAATATATTTTAAATAAGTAGCATCGGTGGTATAGTGATTAATCATTTGGCTTATTAAGCGAGGGACTTTGGGTTTAATTTCCTGTCATGTCATACAATCTATAATTAAAAAAAAATTATTGAAAAATAATTTTTCTTTACAAATCTCCATGGTGACCAAATATATATGTATAGTAAAATATAAAATATATGATATAAACAAAATAAATAATATTATTTAAATATTAACAGAAAATGGCATTTGGATAGCAAATATCCATATAACGGGACAATAATATTGAAAGTGTTATAGAGCAATAAAAGAGATGCCAAATGTCCCGGAATACAATTGCATTTAATTAACATAGAGACGCACAAACCACAAACATATATGAATCTTAATAAATAAACTATTAAGGTCCCATAAATGCTACAATCCAAACAACTTAATTAATTTAGGTTTTATAAATTTTAAAAATATATTTTTTATTAATTTTTTTTTAATTTCTAAGCATATTTCGAATTAAAAATCAAAAAAATAATGAATTTTTAAAATAATTTTTATTGTAAAATTTTCTTCCGTCCTGATTAGTGGCACAAAATTTTTTTTGGCTTAATAAAATAAAAAAAAGGCGTTGAATTAATCTCACAGCTCTTTTTGTGTTTTTTTGTTTTATTTTTAAAAAAAGTATAAAATATTAATTATATTTGTTAACTTTTATTCTCAAATTTCAAAATTGTTTTTTTTTTTTAATTCTTGAGACATTAACAAAAACAAAAACAATAAAAAAAAAAAGAAAAAAGGGGGAAAAAACCACGATTTTTTTTTTTTTTTTTAAAAAAGCAACAAACTTAAGATCGATTTTTAGGCTTCAAAAGCATTATTTTATTTAATAATATTTCTTTGTATATTGAGGCGAGAGAAACAACAATCATAAAACCATTAACGCAAGTAAAATAGAATTAAAGAAACATATAAAGAGTTAATAGAAGAAAAACGTAAGAAAAAGATAAAGAAAATAAAGGATAAAGAGAGAGAGAAAGAGAGATAGAGAGAGAGAGAGAGGAAAACAAACAAAAAATAATATAGTAAGAAAATAAAAGAAAGAAAAATAAATAAACTGAAAATTAAACTAATTAATATGGACTACTGTCATAGAAAATCAAATCATCTTATTGGAAATTTTAAAAATTTAAATTTAACCAGTAGTAAAAGTGAAATTTTTAGTAAGGAAGAAAATAAAAATTTATTGAAAAAAATTGCCAGCAATGATAACTTATCGATAATATTTTCAAAAAAATCAATAACAAAACCAACAATACCAAAATCATCATTATTGTCATCACTGTCAACATATACATTTGGTAAAAAATGTCTCATTAAACAAAATTTTCATCAAAATCACCATGGTGGTGAACGTTTCTTAACAAAAAAATTGAGAAGAAGTTGTTTTCATTTAAAACGTGTTCAATTGGAATGTCCATATCGTAAATACAATAGAAATAATATTAATAAAAATCATAATTTCAATTATAATAAATTTAAATTAAATTCTAATTATTATAATAATAAAAATCTGATTTATAATAATCATATGAAACAACAACAGCAACAACAACAACAACAACAACAATATCAAAAAAAATTACAACAAGACAAAAATTTTGAAAAAAAAGAACTATTACATAATCATCACTATCATAATCATTATTCAACAATTATTGGTGATAATAATATAAAAGATAATTTCGATGAAATAAATAATTCACATTGGGAAAAAGATGAAGACAACATTTTTGAAACGTTATGCCATTCAGCAACCTCCAATAATTATAATAGCTGCCCCTACGAAAATTTATCACGTTGCCTTCAATACCAAGATTGTGAGATTAATGCAAAGGCGCTGAAAATTTTCGTTTTATATCAAAAGAATCCAAAGATTCAAGGTGAGAAATTCTTTTGTCGTCAATTAAATTGGGAAAATTTAACGGCACAGGAAAAGTTACCATTTTTGCTGCAAGCGTATATTTCGAATTATTAGTTGTCGTAGTTACCAAAACAAAAAAGAAAAAATACTAAAAAAAAAATATATATATTGGGAATCCTTTAAAAAAAAAAAAAAATAACTTACAAAAACCAATTTCTAAAAAATATAATTATTAACAAAGTTCTTGTTTAATTTTTTCTGTATATCTGTTTAATTTTTTTTTTTTTTTTTTTTTTATCATGTGAATCTGTAAATTTGCTTGTCTAAATTAGTTTTAGTTTTGATATAATTTTTTTTATAATTATTTTTTTTTTTTTTTTGTTTTGTCGTTTTTTTAGTAAATAAACTGTAATTTTTTTTAATTTCGTAAAAAGGTTTTTTTTTTTTTTTTCAAATTAAAATTTTTTTTGAAAAATATACCTTATGAGTCGCAGCATTTACCAAAGACTACTAAATATCCTAAATGTGAAAATTCAATGAACGCTTTGCTTGCTTCGCGTGCTTATTTCAGAAGCAGAAGCAGATAGGCAAGCAAGGCAACTATGACCCAATGAAAATTTCATAAATCAATTTTTATGGTTGTTTACAAGTAGGTACTATTATACAATGAGGTGAAATAACACCCCTTGGCTTTATGCACTTTCAAAATGCAATAAAAACATCTGGTGTTATTGCACTATTATTCGGGTTTTACTGCATTTTTAAAATAAACAAAAATCCTCAGACTTTATTGCACTTTCAAAAGTGAAAAAAGATCCTACACAAAAAAGAAATTTGGAATGATTTCAAAGTTGGTCCCACAAAAAGAGTTGGCTCCCTTTTTAAAGTACATAAAAGGAAAAACCCTCTTTATGCAACTAAATTTTTGTCAATTTTTTTGTGGAAGTTAATTCATTTTTAAAATCGAAGTTAATTCAAACCGTGTTGGCAATCTCTTAATATGAAAAATTAATATGTATATAAGAACGATGATAAATAATAAAACGATAACAATGTTTCAATACTTTCATTGTTAATCAATGATTGTTAATCAATGAAAGTATTACCTGCTATTTAAAATTAATTATTTAATAGAAACCAGTTTTCTTATAATAATTTTAGAGCAAATTTATTAAAAATTTTTTGTTTTAATTTTTAAATATACAATAATAGTTTTCAAATAAAGGACGTTTTTGCACTTTAAACGTATATACATTTTTTTCCCCAATTATAGATATCTACGTATTTTTTTATACCCGTATGACTATATAGTCAAAGGGTATAATAAATTTGCCATTACGTTTGTGACGCAGAGAAGGCTGGGGGGTAGATATAGACTCAAATGTATGGATCGGATTAGAATCGAAAAATAAATCGATTTAGCTATGTATGTCCGTCCATCCGTCCGCACGATAACTCAAATACTAAAGGAGCTAGGATCTTGAAATTTTAGCAAATTCCTTTTTTTTCAATAGCCGTCATCGCTATTTAAATCTAGCCATTTTGGTCCATGGGTTCGGGTAGCTGCCATACAACTTCTTTTTTTATATGAGTATTACTCTGTATCTATTACATCTACGTTTTCAGTTTGCGAAAGAATATCACCAACACAAGCGCTACACACTATTTTTCTCACTTAAGTCTTTACCGAACTAGAATGAATGACTGTTAAAAAAATTTTTTGAGTAAAAGAAGTATTACCTTAATCCATATTTTTATTTATTTTTGTGTCAAATTTATTTTGACAACACCGAAAATATACTTTATTTTAACACCATTTATCTACATTTATGACAATTATGGCAATGTTAGATGCATTTTATTTGAAGTTATAATAAAAAAAGTTTATAGGTTTAATTTATAATTTTTTGTCTTGCATTCCACGTTCAAAAACTGTCAATGAAATTTCATTAAATATTTTGCATATTTTACGGCTATTAAAACAAAATAATTGTATTATGTAATTACTATAGTTTTGCTCCTGGCCTCATCTTAAATTACACCATACAACGATTACTTTCTGTCAAAATATTTTTAAATACATAAAATAATAATAGGAAAACTTAATTATGTTCAAAGGCTTATTTTAATTAAATAAGGCTTATTATCATGTTAAGGAATGCAACAAATTGTGTTAATAAATATTAAAAATTCAACAATTCGATTTCAACTTAAAGTTTAAAATATAAAAATTACAAAATAATCAATTAAAAATCACCTTCTAATTGTCCAATTTATTTACTCTTAATTAAAATTCAATTAATTATCTTTTAAACTGATTAATTGCAAATACACCTACACATTTAAATAATCCTAAATAATTTATCAGTTTTTTACATAATCCATACAGTCGACTATCAAAAAAATAACATTCAAATTACCAAAAAATTAACTTTTAACGTACCTACTGATTATACAAAGTAAAAATTAATTTATATCAATTACCAAAAACATCTAAAGTACAAACAAAAACAAAACAACACCATATTAAATTTCCACTAATTATACCCTTATTTACATATTTACATACATATATAACTACCCTTGCTACAAAATATTCTTGTAAATACAGATTAAATATAAAATAAAATTAATGGTATCACCTGTCAATTTGTTAAATTTCACAAATATCAGAAACATAAATGTATAAAAACAAGTGATGAAAAAAACCAAGGGTTTTTAAAAAAGCACATTTTCAAAATTATATTGTGTTAAAAACTCAGTTTAATTTTGGAAATATATACTATGGGGGAATAAGTCACTGCTTACTTGTAAAAATAGTAATTTTTTAATTTTTAAGTCCTAATAGCTCTTCAATAGGGAAGGTTACCAAATTTCTTAAGGATCTAAACTCACTCACCACCCCCTCCCTTCCTCCATTTTTTTAGGTTCCAGGAATTAAACCAAAATTTGGAATTTTACTTAGAATTTTACTATATAAGCAAAAATGGATAAAACTGATAGACACTTTCTTCAATTTAAAGAACCGCTTTTGAATTTAAGAAAAACACTTAACATATGTTAAAATATAATGTTGGACCTTTAAATTTTGTATATTAATAGAAAAAAATTTGGACAGGTATTCAAGTTACAGGTGCTTAAAAAAAGCCAAATTTCAATTTTAGACCCCTTACAGCTCTTAAAAGGGGGGCGCAACAAAAAAATTTTCTTAACCGACTCCTACTAATTTCTGAGGATCTAACTTCTCCCAAAATTTCAAGTTTCTAGCTTGAGCCGTTCAGAAGTTATGTGGGGCCAAAAATTTTGCAAAAATTGACTATTGGATAACGGTAAATTTTAGTACCGATGGCAGCCCAATGAATAAGTTTTTTAACTGTTTGTAAAGTTTATAAAAGCAGCTATTTTTCGACGTTTCCAGATTGAAAAAATACCTCATAGAACTTTTGTTATAACGTTTTAAATAAAGGGTTTCTTCCAAATTTCAGGGGCTGTAGTTTCGTAAAGGGTAGGGCTACAGAAAAAAGTTCTTCCATGAAATTATTTTTTTTGCAATACCTACCCGTAGTTAAAATTTCTTCTCTCTGTTTCAAACGGTGTAAAACTTTGTGTAAACATACGGACAGACAGACAGACGGACGGACAAAGTTAAAATTAAGAAAAACCTTAGACACTGGTTGAAACTTACGTGTTAGAGCTTTCAATTTTGTATATAAATAAAAAAATATATTGACAGGTGTTCAAGCTATAGGTGTTTAAAAGCTAAATTTATAGCAAAATTTAAGGTTTTGGACCCTTTACAGCTCCTAAACAGGGAGCGTAACAAAAAAAAATTCTTAATTAACTCCTACTTATTTCTAAGGATCTAGCTTCTCCTAAAATTTCAAGTTTCTAGATTGAACCGTTCAGAAGTTATGAAGAGCCAAAAATTTTGCAAAACTTAGTATTAGATAACGGTAAATTTTAATACCGAATGGTAACCCTATACATTCGGCTTTTAAAAGCTCGTAAAGCTTATAAAAGCAGCTGTCTTTTACCGTTTTCAGGTTGAAAATATACCTTATAGAGCTCTTGTTATAACTATTTAAATATAGGGCTTTTTCCGATTTTGAGGGGCTGTAGCTCCGTAACGGGAGGGGTAATAGAAAAAAGTTTTAACATTAAATTATTTTTATTGTAATACCTACCCATTGCTGATATTTTTTTGTCAATCGTACGTAAAAAGGGACGGACAGACGGACGGACAGAGTGAAACTATATAGGTACATTTTTACAAAATTTTTTGAAAATGTACTAAAAATCAGGAATCTAAAATCCCTCTTTAATCCTGTCTATCTTTTTGTATCATTTTATCTCTTGTACAATTAATATACACATTTATAAAATTGTAGTAAAAAAAAACAAGAGTATGCATAATACCAAATGTCCTTTAATGTCCTGCTGTACTGTTTTCTACAATTTAATTTGCATAAATTAATAACATTCAATACTACAGCCATGGGTAAAAAAAATTTTTTTTTTTTAAAAAGAAAATAATAAAACAAAAGGAAAAAAAAAACCTGTAGGTAAGCTTTGTTTTAATCCTTTTTTAATTTCTCATAATAAATTTTATATCCCATAGCTTAAAAATAGAATCAGAATTTCTCAAAGTAAAATATTACTTCTGTAATAAATTAATATTGACATTGTGCAGACCAGAATATGGAAAATAAATCTACTTGTTAAAAATATTCGGATTCGTAGCGTAAACATAATATAAACACATTCTAAAGAAAGAGGCAACCCTGATTTTGATTACAACTCTAGAATTTCTGCTAATTCGGAATCTCTCTTACACATATATGCATTCTGTACAAGGTGTATAATTCAGATTTTGAAACCAATTCTAATATCCTTCTTCTAATTATGTTCTTGTATACATATTTCGACATTGAAATATTTAAAGTAGTGTAGGTCGCACCCGGAATTACGATACAATACAGATACTAACTAATTCAACGAATTCTTCTTTATTATCATCACTTTGACTCCAATGTGGTTATTCTTCTTTGTCGCCATTACAAAAGTATATAATAAATTTGTTTTATAATTTAGAATAACATAGTTAACATAGAAGCGGAATGTGTGGCTGAAAACCAAAAAAACTATTCGTGTTCGACTTTTCTTATTTGCTGTTAAAAGGAAACTGTCACACTCCTGGAAATTGAGAACGGAAACTGAAACTAAACTTCTATATTAAAAATATCAGATCTTACATAATTTTAATTTTATTTGGAAATTAGAAAGCCATTGCAAATAGTACTCGTACTATTTAAACTCACAAAATGTTTTCTTAAAATAAATATTTTGAAAACACTGATATCAAATTTTTTTTTTTGGATGTATTATATGAGAACCATATTTGTTAATAAGTGCAAACATCCTACATAATATATACGTATAATATTTACATACATAGGTATTGATATTATATTATGTTATTATTCTTTTTGAACATTATGTATATTATGAATACTTAAAGGATTACATATTGAATGTCCTAATGCCATCTATGTACAATATATCGTATAAGTCATGTTACAAATTTATCCTTTTTAAAATATGAATAAGTGTATGATAAAAATGGGCGAAATAAAAATATTTATTGAATACCTATGGTGACTTAAGGCCTTCGAATAATTAAAAATGAAAAACATAATGTAATATTCCAAAAAATGTATGGTGGGTTGCTGGGACAAGTATTAAAGTTTGATTAATCAAAAATTGGGGGTCAGAACCAAATTTTTTTGAAATTTAAGATTTAAACGAATTTTTTTGATCGAATACATGAAATGTATGATTTTTATAATATACAATCCGACCAGTAGCATAGTGTTTAGGACGTCGGCCTTTTAATCGAAGAAGTCTTCTTTTAAAACCCTGATCGGATCATATCTAAATAGTTATGAAAAAAAATTTTTAAAAGAAGATTCAAATTAAAATTGTTCTGTAATAGCGGTCGATTCTTAGGTAGACATAGGCACTGCATATTTGAAATTGTACATCTTCAAAATGATAACTTAATGTTAAGTAAGTAGTATTTACTTTTACCATCACATTAATCTAAAAACTAAAGAGCTTCAATCTTAAATGCATTTCGTAACATACAACATTGTATTAGGACGCAGGCTAAGCTATATATATATATGTATATATATATATATATATGTATATATATTTAAATCATCTTTTACTTCTTATACTATATCTTTCTGTTCTAATATCTATCTCCCTCTAAAATTTTAAATCTTTTTAATTCGTTGTTTAATATTCAAAATTTTTATATGTATACATATATGCATATATGACATAAAACATTTTTTTCATTTTATTTGATGGTTTATTTTTTATTATGTGTTTTGAATACTGGTTTTTAAGTATAGACCTAAAAATTGATCCAAATACTAACTTATGTCATTCAAACATACATATATACTATTTATATTGTCATACAAAATTTAAGTATATATATTTATATATATTAAATATATTTCATACATTTGTTTGCCTATACATATATATTATTATCATGTAAAATACGTAATCCAATATTTCGTGTAATTAAATTTTGGGCTCATTTGAATATGTCACTTTAATTTCATTTAAAACCTGTTGGATGTGTGTTACGTGAAACGTGTATAAATTACTTTTACTTGTCAACTTGATTAAGAATTTTATTGTTGTTTTGTGTGTGTGTTTTTGTTATTTTCGTTTCAAACAATATTATATGGTATTTTTAGTTAAAAGTGTAAAGGATAATATTATAGGTGCATAAAAGGATATAATATACATATATAAATAATATATATATACTTATATATACATATGTATAACTTTTTTAAATTTGTATATACAAAATTGGTTTAAGGCGTTGTGTAAATTGATTAAAAAAAAAATTATTTAAATTTTTTAACATTTTTTTTAAATGTTGTTCAAATCACCTGGAACTAGCTAAGTTTTGACTAACTTGTTGAAAACTTTTAAGGTATCTCCCACACTACTCCCAAACACTTAAAAGTATATCTTCGGAATTAATAAAGACATAGTAATTTGGAATTTTGTACAGAGGTTTTGTGACTTATTTCTATTATGTTCCTAAGATTTAGGATAATTTAAGATCTTAGATGTTGAGATTCAGGTATCTCCCACACATCTACAAAAAAATTTAACAAGCATATCATTGAAAAAATTAAAGATTTAGAAATTTAAAATTATGTATATAATGATGTTCGGCTTTATTATAATTATATCCCGTAAAAAATAGGATAAATTAGTATGATGGTTCAGATATTTTCCACACACCTCACAAGTCTAACAAGCATATTTTCTACAATAGTAAATATAGACACATGTAGTTTGTTATTCTAACAGTGTCTATCTGTTTCCTTCTATTCCATCCTGTTATTTTGATGTTTTCCGAATTTGAGTAAAAAAAAAAATTGGTTGTTCGTGCAAGGGCGCGGATCATACAATGATTGTTTATAAACTCCAAAAACGCTAATGATAAAATCTAGCTGTAGGAATACATTAAAAGTAGGAAACAATTCACCATCAGTATTAATTTTTTCTTTTAAGTAAAATTTATATAGTTTTAAAATACTTTGAAACTGCTCCTGACACCATTAATTTATGAAAATATTCAAATTCTTAGATCATATTCACACTATAGCACTATCTACTATTTTGATATTTTTGGGACTAAAATTTATGACAATTAATTAAAAATTGAGGAGCAGAAGAAAGTGCTAATAAATGTGTATTTTAATAGAATTTTTTGTCAAATTCATTTTGAAATAATATAACAAAATTTTATTTTATCATTATCCACCTACATTTATCATGATTATTGCAATTTTTAATGCATTTGCAGTTTAACAAAACGTTAATAATTTTAATATTACAAATTTTTATTTAATTTATAAATGGGAGCGTATGTCAAAATCTCGTGCTTTTATAAAACTAGCGTTTCATAATCTCGAGTATTAAAATCTGGTGTTTCAAAATCTCGTGTTGCAATATTTCGCGCTTTTTATAATTTTGTAGCTGAAATACTATATATATGTAGGAAATATAATTAGATGTGATTTTAGATTTGATTTACGGATTTTAATATGCTTGTTCCAGCATATTTATATATACTTGTATATGGATGTTTCAGATTCTAATTTAAGAGGGAAACACGAGATTTTAAAACACAAGATTTTGACACACGCGATTTTGAATCACACGATTATCAAAAACGAGATTTTGAAACGCGACATTTTGGAGCCATCCCTTTATAAATAAGTACCTTTATTTACTTTATTTTGCTTTAAAAAAATTTAAAAAAAATATTCAATTGATTCAATAATATTAAACTGCTGTCAATTTTAGCAGAAAGTGCGATTATATAGTGTGGTTGTGTGGTTAAGAAAATACTAAATAATTGACAGTTAATTTGGTACAAGCGCGATTAATTTCGGACAGCACTTGATACTATTCAGAATTTTTCGGAAAATATTTAGTGTGACAAGTAAGTATGTAGTGCGAAGTGCGATAGTTTCGTAAACCACCTTAATACCATTTTCTTTTGAACACTTTAATAGTAAATTATGAATACAAAAAAAAATTTTTTAAATTTTATTTGCATTAAATTTTTGTAGTCATATTATATTAAAATGTTCAGAAAATTTGCATAAGGACATTTCATTTTAATAAAGATACACGTTATAAATTTTCCAAATTTTTCTTTTATTTTTTGTATATTTTTCTATTCTACTCGAATTCTGAACTACTTTTAGAGACACGTCACTATTATACAATTTTTTTTTTTTTAATTTTCTCACATTTTCATCATTTGGCATTTTACAAAACGGTGAAAAATATTTTTTTTTAAGAGTGGTAACACCTTTTTCATGTCATCGCATCTTTAGCCAAAAAAATATATTTTTCACAATATTTTTTCTGTCCTCCCATTTTTCTTTAAATTTTCAAAACAAAAAAAAATTAAAACGATTTTGTCTTCACTTTCTATCGTTTCTTCAGATTTAAAAACTGATTTCTATCAACATGTATCTAACATATTAAAATAGAACATTAAAGAATACACTTATTGTATAAAATTCCATTTATAATAAAAAAAAAAACCTAAACCTTCAATATATCTTAAACGTTATCGTCACTCTTAAGGTATGGATTGGTACTAGTGTATTTTTATTTTTCGAAATATTTTGAAAAAAAATTACTTAAATAAAAATTTATATTAAAAGGATTTGAACTCAGTATATAATATATAAACACACATATATGCATATGAGTTTTATTTAGAATTTACTTCTATATGAAAAGAAAATAAATAAAAAATATTGTATAGAACGGAACAGACTATTTCGCTTAGTATTTTTCCTTTATCGTGTTCTTGCATTTAATTCGAATCCTTTCTAAAAAAACATTTTTTTATTTTTTTTCTTCAAAAATAACGGTGAAAATTTGCAAATTTATAGTTCAAAACTTTTATTAGAAAATATTCAGAAGGATATTTTTAAGGATAATATTATGCAAATAGAGAATATTTAGTAGGTAAATTGAAATCTAAATGCAATGTTATATAATATATATATATATTATTAAATAAAACCTATTGTTTAAAAAGTTTTAAAATTTAAGTTTAAGCTTAAACAAATATAGTGATGCAAGTTTTGGAACTAAAAGAAATATAAAATTTTATTACTAAAAAAAATAAAAGCTTAAGAAGTCTGTCTATAGCATAAGTTCGGGTTGAATTAAGAATAATTTTACAGGACATGTTATATATTTTTATTATTAGCAGTAATTTTAATGAATTCCATTTGTTAGAACTTTAAACCTGTAAATTTTACTTAAACAAAATTCTATATTTATTGTCCATTGAATGAAAGCTCGGCCCTTTAACAGGAAGTAAAAAATAATATTACTTGAAAATTAATAAATTCTATTCATATTGGCCCAAGCCTGAAAATGAGTTTTGGAGTTAGATCAGAAATATTTATTTACTAAATATCATGCCAACACCGTGATACAATTTCCATAAAATGTCAAAAGAACAATAAAACAAAATAACTGTTTATTTTAAAATGTCAACGCGACGTTAAAACATTTAATTATTTAACATTTGTGGCCTTGTTTATGAAATGGAGATGCATCCTGCTTTAGTTATTCTTCAAAAAATTTTGAAATGTGGCCATATAGTTTCACACGATCTGTCTGTCAGTCCGTTTGTCTGATCTTGTTATTGAAAAAATTAAACTTAACAATACCTAGATATCTCAAAAAAATAACTTTCATCGTAGAACTTCTTTTTATAGCCACACCCGGTACGAACGATTCATGAAGTTCGCAAAAATTAAATTTCATATAACGGTTAATTAAACTATAGCATGACAATCTTTTATATTTGGGTTACATATATTATGTAAATATTATAAAATCAGCTATCATTTATAGCGTTTCTAGATTGAAAATATTCTTATTAGAACTTTTGTTTAGAGTTTTTCCATACTTTGGTGGATCCTCAATAACGGATGGTGCTATAGAAAAAAGATTTAGTAGGTGAAGTATATTTTTTTTTTATTTCTTTTTTGTATAAAACTTTTGTAAACACATGTACACAAGAACAGACGTACACAATGAAACTAAAAACTCATTGAGATATTTTATAAGTTTTTAAGCATATACTTGTGAAGTTGTGTATCTGGCTTTGTAATCATATTATTGCATTAAAATTAGAAATATATAACGAAAAATTTGAATCACAAATCTTTTAATTAGAAATCTTAATAAAATCAAATCTCTAAAAAAATTTTATGAAATTTTATTTTCAAAACGTATTTTTTAAAACAAAAGATTTGTTTCACAGATGTCGGTATCAAAAGCTCGAAATTCAATATCTCAAATATCAAAATCACGAAAATCAAAATCACGAAATTTTAAATCTTTAAATTTCAAAAATATATAAACATAAAATAATAACTATCTTTTTTAAATATTTATGCAAATAGAGATCCGGGTACGATATCCGGGTTTCAAAAATTCACTCGTTATTAAACCCCCTTTTCAACAGTTACAATAAACAAACACATACAATAAACAAAATAAATATTCTGAAAAAGAAAGATATTACCTTTTTTAGCACATTTTCAAAAAATTTTGTAAAAATGTGCCTATATAGCTTCATTCTGTCCGTCCGTCCGTCCGTATGTTTACAAAAACTTTTACACCGTTTGAAATAGAGTAAAGAAATTTTAACTGGTTTCATAAACTTTATAAATTTTTACAAGGCAAATGTTTAGGGTTGCCATACGGTACTAAAATTTAACATTACGCAAAACTCAATTTACGCAAAATTTTTGGCCACACATATCTTCTGAACGGTGCAAGCTAGGGTCTTGAAATTTTGGGAGAAGTTAGATACTCAGAAATTAGTAGGAGTCGGTTAACAAAATTTTTTTGTCAAGCCCCCTATTTAGGAGCTATAAGGGCTCGAAAATTGAAATTTTGCTATTTTTAAACACCTGTAACTTGAATACCTGTCCAAATTTTTTTTTAGTGATAGACAAAATTCAAAGCTCTATAATTATATTTCAATATGTGTTAAAGGTTTTTCTTAATTTTGAAGGGTGACGAAGTTACAGCCCCTGCAAATTCCAAAAAAGCCCTATATTTAAATAAGTATAACAAGAGTTCTGTTAGGCTTATTTTCAATCGAAAAACGGTATTAGAGAGCTGCTTTTATAGGCTTTACAAAAATATGTCGCCTAAATGTATAGGGTTACCATACGGTACTAAAATTTATCATTATATAAAACTCAATTTTTGCAAAATTTTTGGCCCCACATATCTTCTAAACGGTTCAAGCTAGGATCTTGAAATTTTGGGAGAAGTTAGATCCTAAAAAAATAGTAGGAGTCAGTTAACAAAATTTTTTTGTCAAGCCCCCTGTTTAGGAGCTATAAGGGCCCGAAAATTGAAATTATGCTATTTTTAAGCACCTGTAACTTGAATACCTGTCCAATTTTTTTTTTATTAATATACAAAATTTAAAGGTCCAACATTATATTTTAACATATGTTAAAGGTTTTTCTTAAATTTAAAAGGGGTTCCTTAAATTGAAGAAAGTGTCTCTCAGTTTTACCCATTTTTCATTTTTGCTTAGATAATAAAATTCTAAGTAAAATTCAAAATTTTTGTATAATTCACAATTTATTTCCTAGAACCTAGAAAATTAGAGGATGAGGGGGGGGGAGTTAAAGTTAGATTCTTGAGAAATTTGGCAACCTTCCCCATTAAAGGGCTATAACAACTTTTAAATAAAAAATTTACTGTTAGCAGTAAATTTTATAAGTCAGTAGTAACTATTTCCAAAGTTAAACTCAGTATGTAATACAATATAATTTTGAAAATGTGCTTTTTTAAAAACCCTTGGTTTTTTTTCATCACTTGTTTTTTACCAAACGCAATTAGGTAAAATTTTTAGAATTTAAATAGAAATTCTATAGATTTAATAAAAACAAGTGATGAAAAAAAACCAAGGGTTTTTAAAAAAGCTCATTTTCAAAATAATATAGTGTTTCATACTGCGTATTTTATCAGAATATAATGTTGAAGCTTCAATATTAACGTTTAATTTAGGAAATATATACGTTGGTGACTAAGTTACTACTTACTTATAAAAACAGTAAATTTTTTTAATTTTTAAGTCCTAATAGCCCTTCTATGGGGAAGGTTGCCCAATTTCTCAAGGATCTAATTCTCACTACTCCCCTTCCCCCAACGTTTTTAGGTTCTAGGAATTAAATTGTGAATTCCAAAAAAATTTGGAATTTTACTTAGAATTTTACTATTTAAGCAAAAATGGTTAAAACTGAGAGACACTTTCTTCAATTTAAAGAACCGCTTTTAAATTTCAGAAAATCTTTTACGAGCCCTTATAGCTCCTAAACATGGGGCTTGACAAAAAAATTTTGTTTACCGACTTCTACTTATTTCTGAGGATCTGACTACTCCCAAAATTTCAACACCCTAGCTTGAACCGTTTAGAAGATATGTGTGGTCAAAAATTTTGCAAAAATTGAGTTTTGCATACTGGTAAATTTTAGTACCGTATGGCAACCCTAAACATTTGTCTTTTAAAAATTTGTAAAGTTTATAAAACCAGCTATCTTTTGCCGTTTTCAAATTGAAAATACACTTAATAGAACTCTTGTTAAAACAATTTGAATACAGCGCTTTTTCCAACTTTGGAGGGCTGTATCCTCGTACTCGTGGTTAAAATTTCTTTTCTTTATTTCAAACGTTGTAAAAGTTTTTGTAAACATACGGACGGACAGAGTGAAGCTGTAAAGGCACATTTTTACAAAATTTTTTGAGAATGTGCTAAAAAACGGAATATTTATAAATAGCGGCAAAACGTTTTTTATTTTCAATTCGAGAGTTTGATTTTCAAGATTTTAACACTTTTAAATTTTGATTTTCGTGATTTTGATTTTTGAGTTTTTGGTACCACCCCGGTCCACGGGCCAAAAATAGAAGTAACTATTAACAACTTTCCAAGATTAATTTACAGTTATTTTTTTATTTAAATGGTATCAAAATATTTTAACTTCACCCTTATTTCCAATTTCTTTTATTATTTTTTTTTACCAATTAAATTAACCTGTTCTATATATAATTTTATATATTATACATATATATTTTTTTTTAAATTCGCTTTTTATTTTCCTTCATTTTTTTTTTCTGTCTTACTTTCTTTGTATATTTTTTTTTGTCTTTAATCTACCCTTATTCAATTAGCTTCAACTTTCAAATTGTTAATTCATTTTTATACTTGAAGCTCTACCAAGAGGTATCAATGAATTTTTTTAAAAAAAACACAAAACAATATAAATAAAAAGTTTTAGATTTTTTTTTATATAACTAACTTAAAATAAATTGAAAAAAAAGGTCACGCGGCCAGAATTACGAAACGCTTAAATTTTTTTTAAGGTTAAAAAAAAAAATCTAAATAATTTCATTAAGAAAGTAAAAAAAAACTAAAAAGAAATTGAACAGGAGAAAAAAAAAATCTTAAAAAGGTATTTCACAACTTCAATAATAATTGACAGTTAAAAGACTCCTTTGTTTTTAACAATATAATAAAAAAAAAAAAAAAACAGAAAATGGACTCGATTATAGGTTATTCGAACTAAAAAGAAAATGTATTTTTCTCCATTATTATTTAATAAATTAAAAATGAATTAAGCCGTGACTATAATAGAAGCGATACGATTCAATACTTTACGTTACAATTTTATTGATATATAAATTTTAAGATTATTAAATACTTAGGATATAAACTGACATTTGTGTACTATCAAATAAATGAAAGATTTGTCTTATAAGGCCACGACCAGATTTGACATATATCTAAATAATCTTAGGTACAGTTGAAACTTTAATTCAATATTCCAAAATTTTTATTTTCAATTTCACCGCAAATTTAACAATTCATTTTGTTTCAAATAACGAGTTATTACTACTTACCAACGTTAACAAGTGATTTGTTTTTAATTGTTGGTAATTTTCGTTTATTGTCGTTAATTGTAAAATTGATAAATAAATTCTAAATGTTTTTATTTAAGCTCAGAACACGTGCTTTGTGTTCAACTCAAATATGTCAAGTTGACTTTCTATATCAGCAATTGAATATCAATATTTGATCTTTTAGCAAAACGTCAAGTTATTGAAACGACTATCTTCACACTGAAATTATAATCTATGGTGTTGACATTCCTCCACTGCCCATGCCAAACAAATATTAATTCTGAATGTTCCTGAGATGGATAAAAATTAGATTTATAAATAAAAAAGTAATGTGTTCCCGTTTTTGACATTTAAAAAGGCAGAGGAATTTCCCTCATCTTTAAATATAATCCAAACAATTTTGCTAATAGTGTTTTATTAAAACTGAACACTTTTATGGTACTCTATGCATTCTCTGCCCTGAAAAGTGCTCAGTTTACTTCGATGCTCTGAATTATGTTCCTAAAATATGCCATAAGTAACAAGTATCAAAATGCTCTTAAAATAATTATATTTACTCTTAAAATAATTATATTTTCGTGAACTTTCACTAATAATTTACTTATCATGTTACTGCCTTAATTTTTTATTTTTGAAATAATTTCATTCAATAATCAAAAGAGAGGAAGGCAATCTTTTCTTACTTTTTGTTTTTATAAAAATTTTCTTTATTAAGGAAAAGTTTTTTTTTTAAAAAATAAGTTTCTAATAAAATAATAGAATTATTCGGAACGTAATTGAAGACAATTAGAAAGAAATAATAAGAATATATAACAATATTATTAAAAAAATTTAATTTGGATTTCTATTGAATTTTTTTTTAAATAAAAAATTTTTTACCTTTGATTATATGATTTTATTTTAATATATGAAATTTTCAATATCACGAATTTAAATTCTAAAGATTATTTTGAGAGGGCTTTACACTTTATTTTTTGACCAAAAAAATTAACTATAGGTCTTATCAAACGGTGCCTAATATGTGAAGAACAAATTGTCAAGGTAAAACTTCCATTCCTCAAAAGTTTTTAAGAATTACCGACATTTATTACTTATTAGAAGAAACATTTGTAATAAGACCAATCTTTGGAGTGAAAAAACTAATTCTAATAAGCTCTTTATTTGGTGTTTTTATTGATTTGACAAATGAAATTTCTATACTGAACTGTTTCTAGGCAATAGGTACAACACTTCACCTGTTTCTCCAGTAGTTGAAAGTTTTCTACAAAAAGTTGAAAGTTTTAATAATGAAAGCAATCAGTCACGAAACTTTTCAATTGTCTATTAAGATTTTATGAATCCACGTGACGATTTCAGCTCAATAAACCAAACTTAACTATTCTGGCTGGAGTACCTAAATTGATTAATTACCATTTGTTACTTTTGTTGTAGTATGATGATCTATCAAAAATAAATAATTTTTATAGACCAATATAAAATGTGAAGGCTCAAACACGCAGACAGCGTGCAAGTGAGCGATTTTAAGAATAGTGAGTGACTCAACCATTGAATAGTGAGTGACTCAACTACCATTTGCTGGAAAAAAATCACTCGCTCGCTGTTTGCGTTTTCGGAGTCATGCAAGGATTTTGAATGTGAAAAATTTTTCCAATTTTTACAGACGTCAGTACAGTAACTTTTAAATTTAGATCTACTCAATGGCGTAATGGTAAAGTGGTAAATTGTATAATTATATCGTAATAGTTAATATCGTAACATAAGATAAGATTTAATATATATACATAAATACATTTATGTATTCATAATCTTATACAGTAGCTACAGCTTAGTGAATATAGCGATTAAAAAACTGGAGCCTAAATAAATTTGGTAAATGCCCTAAAATCCTTAAAGGCAAAAATAATATAAAAAAAAGAAAAAACGTAGAAAATCAAAACCCAAATTTATCATTAAGAATCATATACACAGTTTCTATGCTAGTTTTTGGGTTGGGGTTTAGAGTTGCGTTGAATTATTTGTATTTAACTTATAAAGTTTACATTTTTTTTCAAGTTCAAAACCAAAGAATATTTTTAAAAAACAGTAATTAACAAGGTTATATACACTCACAGTTATAATATTGTTAATCTATCAAATCTGTTTTATATTTAGTTAATACTTTTATAAAAAATACTGTTCTAAAAAAAGAGAAAAAACTTAATTTTGTTTTATAACTCAAAAAAACAGGCAAAAACTAAGTGGTGCAAAAATTCTATACTATTCAAACTTTATTGTAGAAAGCCACAAGATTAAAAAATAAGCAGAAGAATAAAAAGGAACTCAAAGGAATTGCCATAAGATATTTTTACCACATTTTTATATTTTCTATATATTTTATATGACCAGATTTAATTTTATTTCAATATGATGCAATTTTCTTATTATGGACATCTGTATTCATAAAATTCATTATATGTTTAAGAGTCAATAAACCACAACCCAATCTTAGAATATATATGACTTTTAATGAACTTTTTTATTTTTTTTTGTATTTCTTTTCCATCTTACAAAATATAAAAAATGAAATTAAGAAAATTAGCAAATATTAAGACATTCAATATTTTTGGTCAAAACTACAAAAGTTTTGTATATGATGAAAACAGAAATGAATTTTTTAGGACACATAAAGGATGTCCACATGAAAAACATGAATATATTTTTTTTTTCCTAATAAAAAGTATATAATAAGAATCGCCTTAAGTGTTTTACTGACCGCTTCAATTCTTTTAAAAGTTTTTCATTATGGTTCTGAATACTCCTAAAGGCAATCAGTATAATAATTCTCCTTAGCACATTTTCAAAAAAAATTGAAAAAAAATTTATTTGTACAGTTTCATTCTGTTCCTCTGTTCGTGTGTTTACAAAACTTTTACACCGTTCGAAATTATAAAAAATTAAGCAAAAACAAAATTATTCCATGAAAAAACTTTTTTCTGTAGTCTTGCCAATTACGGAGTCATATCCCCCAAAGTTCAGAGAAAATCCTATTTTTTTATTGTTTTAATTTATAACAAAAGTTCTATAAGGTCCAAAAACTTTAAGCTTTATTTATGGAAACAACTGAGTGGCACAGTGGATAGAATACCGAACTTTTATAAGCAAGAATCGAATTCGAATATATTCGAATAATACTTTTATAAAAAAAAGTAACATAATTTTATAGGGTTGCCACCTTAATTTGAATTAAAGGAAAAACTAAGTAGATTTATTTTTCAATTTTTTTTATTTTCTAGGACATGCAAACTTCTTCAGTGCCTGCAAATTCAGTTCAATTCAATTTACCGTTATGCGAAACTCAATTTTTGCAAAATTCTTCACCCCTTATACCTTCCAAACGGTTTGAGATAACAACTTGAAATTCTTAGATCTGAAAAAATGCTTTAAGACAAGTTAAATTTCAAAAATTTTAAATTATTTATATGTCAATATACTCAATGCCAAAAACTTATTAAGGAACGTTGTTTAATTTTG
This sequence comes from Dolichopus griseipennis, assembly GCA_963082915.1. Taxonomy (NCBI): domain Eukaryota; kingdom Metazoa; phylum Arthropoda; class Insecta; order Diptera; family Dolichopodidae; genus Dolichopus; species Dolichopus griseipennis. The sequence goes on from OY720441.1 coordinate 11,295,850, forward strand.
AAAAAGTGTATTCTTAATAAACTCGATAATTTTCCAAACTTATTTAAATAGTAATTTTCTTATAGACTTACTTATACAATGATTTGATGTAGTAGTAGTATATTATCATACAAAAATCTTTTTTTATTTGTTTCAAAGAAAATTTTCTTTGAAAAACCGAGAAAACGAATTATTTCTTTGAAGAAAAATACAACACAAGATACTTACCACAGTCGAATTTTTTTTTTATACTTAAAATGAGCATGTAGTGGCTCACAATTCAGAGCAACTTATTATTATTAGATATTCTTTGATTCAGAGTTTTTCATTAGTACATCATGGAAATAAGATATTGGTTGATTTTATGAAAAAACAACTCTTGCAAATTTTTTTCCAACATATGCATTACAATTACAACTACATATGTATGGGTATATTGAAAGTTTTATATGTATGTTGAAAACTTTTCTTAACACCATTTGTCATTCCTTTATTGAGAAACAAGAAGACATTAAAATTTTAATTGAAATTTTTAATTTTTTTTCATATATGCGTATAACTCAAATGAAACCAATATGCAAAGTAACATTTATTAAAAGATTTTTGCCTCAGAAATGTGGTCATACAAAATGTAATGAATTTGTTTCAAAATTGAAGCGACAATCAAGTGTGAGAATGTTTAATTTGACTAATAGCTTGAGGAATATCTTATTTTAATTGTCATTTTCTTTAGATACCATTCATTTTATATTTAATATCAAAAATATATTTAAAATTTCACAGTTATGTTGCAAATAAAACTTTTATATATATATATATAAAAAAAAAATCAAAAGAATTTAACTTTCAATATTGAAGACATTTTAAGTTTCCATCTTTTAGTTTTAGATACAAAACAAAAAAGTTTAACAAAAATAATAAAAGACTCATATGAAATCTTTATGTACATGAATAAAAATTATAATACTTATAACCAAAAAGATTATTTTCTTTTCCAAAAACCCATCAGGACAACTATCACATTCTGTTGTACAGTACCTATTTTTTTACCCGCTTTTAAACACTTCAAGATTTTCGTAGGGATTTTCTACGATGTTCAGAAAAATAATTTCTCATATTATTTTCATCTAAGCAATCGATTTTCTCTTCAGTGATTTTCGCTAAAAATGATTCTAATATGAATGGTAATCTTTGACTATAATTCATTTTATCCCATTTACAGCGTAATTTTAATGATTGAACTTTAATGTGACCCGAACTTTCATAAAATTTTCTAAAATTTTCATATGGTATTGTACTGGGCCGACTTTGTTTTATAGCTAACCAATAGTATGGTAATTTTTGAGATATTTGCATTTTTGTCCATAAATCTTCTGGTTTTTCATTAACAGTTTTACATTTAACATTATGACAATTACGCCTTTTACTACTACTACTACTGCCGCATGTATCATTGTATTCTTCATCCATCAGCATAGAATTTAGATGTTCTTTAAATATTTGAAATGCTTTTTGATCATCTAATGTTGTACACATCATATCACTTTCACATTGATTAACAACTTCTGGTACAGAACATAAATCTACTGTAGGAATTATTGATTGTACAGCACATTGATTTATTTGACAAGTGGATTTTCTTGAACGGTAATCTACAGGACAAGTAGTTGATTTTGAAGTACAAGGATCTATAGAACAAGTACTTGATTTCCGTGAACATGGATCTATAGGACATGTAGTTGAATTTTCTTGACAATAAAAATTTGTGTCTGATAGACATTCAAGATTACAATCCCGTTTACGTTTACTTTTAGCTTTATTAGTTGAACATATATTAGGTCTTATACTATTGATTGCAGTTGAATTACAAAATCCTGTTGACTGTATTGGTGGACATACTGAATTTTCGTTACAATCAAAATTACATTCATAAAAATTAGAATCATTACATTGAGTATCAACATCACACATTGATGCACACTGTAATGATGATGAAGACGCTATTTGACAATCATCTTGACATGATCTTAAATTTGATTGAGATGGTATTGGAGTACATTGATCACGATTACACTGTACTTCTTGTTCTCTAGATTTATTTAATTGGCACCTTAAATTTCTTAATGTAACTTCTTGAACTAGACAATTTGGTATTAAATGATCTAATCTTTGATTTGGTAAACCAGGATTATATCGAACACGTTTATATGGTGGTTCATCATATATACAGGAAGATCTCCTAGAATGTTTATTACAACTACCACAACTTTCACAACCACCGCATAAACGACGTTTTTTAAAAATAGATGGTATGTATGAATATAAATTTTGCAACATTCTTTACAAATTGTTTCACTTATATTTAAAATTTTTTTTTTAATATTTACGATTTATTTAGTTTTTATTTCATATATTTTTGTATATATTTAAGAGAATTTTGAAAATTGATTTTGAATTTTTTTTCATTTGTAATATATTGACAAAAAAAAAATATTATTTAAGAATGACATTAGTTTTTTATTTCAATTTTGATTATTAATTAAAAAACAATTACATAGTGTTGCCGTTCTAATTTCATCAAGTCAAAATTTACTGTAGAATTAATTAATTCGAAATAATTTTTGTCAGAAAATAATTTTATACAAATTTATATTTAAAATTATTTATTAAGTGCAGAAAGTACATAAGAAAAGTATTTAATATAATTTTTATTGCATGTAAAACAAATTTCTAGATAAATATTAAAAAAGTTTTTATTATAATATATTTTTATTAGTTTTTTAAAATATTTTCGAAGAAATAAATCCAGCTCCTTTTTGAAATCCAAACATTAAAAAATTAAATAAAAATATTTTACAAACCAAAATTTAAAAAGTATTTAAGTAAAATCTAATTTTATTTATGACATTTCAGTTAAATGCTATTGTCATTTTTATTATTACAATCGTATATGAATTTGCTTTTTGTATGTAAAAACTACAAGTAATTTTCGGAACTCGGAAGGTAAACACATTTAATTTAATTTAGTTTAATTTAGTAACATTTTATTGTTGTGTTTAAAATCAACATATTTCTAATTAAATTATTACAAAAAAATCATGGTGTCGAAATGGATTAAAAATCTTAAGATTATTTACTCCACAACATTGTTTCATGTATTATTTATTATCCTTTAGCCAAGGAAGCACAGTACGATCATACTTATAGTTGTACAAAATATGTTAAAATATCGGAAGAACAATAAAAAAAAGAAATTCCATAAACGTATATATACTTGAAGATGCCATACAATTATTTATATACTGGTATCTACATACAATTACGGGTTTATTATCAACCGTAAGTTTAAACCTTGGAAGCTATTGTGCATCCAATTCTTGGAGTCATTCATTTTTTTAAAGTGTCTTGCTGGTTAAGTCTATGCCCCTAAAAAAGTGGATTAAGCTTCCCTGTTTCGATAATTCAAAATTAAAGTCTTCGGAGAATAAAACATTGCTTAAGCTTTAATCTCAAGGATTTTCTAGTGTTTCTCGTTGGTATGAAAAGAATGTTCCTCTTCATGGCCACATCCTTTGTATTGTAGTTCCTCTATATGTTCGTATGGATCCGTAACATAAAGTGGCCGCTGCTTATTCCAGTAATTTATTTAAAGTTATATTCTCTTTGTTTTTAGAATTTTATTGATCTCTCTATTTAACTTTTGTATGAGGGGATCCTTTGTATTACAGTCTGTACTCTTTTTCTAGGGGTTTCGCCCAGGTTTTATAGTTTATTTAACAATAGTCCTTGTTGAACCCTCTCTCTCATTATATTTTTGGATCAGCTCTTTCGTTGCTGAAGAAGCCTTAATGGATCGGAACTAATACAATAAAACAATTAATTTATTTTTAAATTTTTTAAATAAGTTTTTTAAGGACCTCATTGATTTTGTTTTATATGCTTAAGTATTGAGATTTGTAGCTCCCAATTAAAAATTAGAAATATAATAATAAAAAGTTTGTTTTTTTTTACAAATTCCCTAAGTTACCAAATATATAGTGGAACTATACAATATTTAATTGTAAAAAATAAATAGTATTACTTTATAATTAATGTAAAGTATTCCTATATACTGCTACGCCTGAAAAGGAAAGCCATTCTTCATTCTTTTATTACGTTGTATGTGGTACTAGGGGGCAGCCGCCAAATAAATCAATCCTATAATCCTACAAGTTAATTACAAAATATTTAATTTTTGTTTTAAATTTTTTAAAAATTACTATTTTACTACAACCTCATTTTATTCCTTTTAATTTTTATTGCCTATACATCTTCTTTTCTTTTATACATATATATATATATATATATATATATATATTTGTGTAACTTTACAAAGAAGCCCATTGACATTAAAAGATGAAGTTAATATGTTTTTGTTGTTAATCCCCTCATGAAAAATTACAACCAATTTAAGATTTATTTACTCTATAAATTACCTAAAAAATTAAAGAAATGGAATGATAAAATATTATACCTATCTACATTTAGAAACGTTTATACTCTACTAATAGTGTATTATTCTATATTCTTACTTGGATATTGTTTTCTCTTTTCTTTTTATTTTTTTATTTTCTATTTCATCCCATCAATAATTACCTTCTCGACACATACTTTTTTTTATTCAATATGTGTACAATCAATTTCCAATACAGATCGTATGAGTTTGAAACTATTATAAAAATAGAAAAGATATATAAGATTCTTCATTATATCAATTAAAGGAAGGAATACCTTTGGTCCTCTAGAAGGTATTTGATTTTTGTTTTTTTTTTTGTGTGTTGCAGTTAAAGTTATTTTTAGAAGTTTTTTGTCTTCCCTTTTCTCTTTAATTGGCTTAAAATTCCTTAGAAATGTATCTTAAGATTCTGATACTTTATTAAAGTATCATAGTAATTTTCTTCAACTTAAAAGAAAGGTGAAATTTATTAGAGTAGATCATGTCAATTCTGGGATACCCTCACGAATACACTTTAAAATATTTTACACAATACAGTACCTCGAAACCAAATCCAGGATCAGGATCCGAACAGCCAAGGCATTATATAATAAAATTTTACAACACTTATTCATCTTTTATTGCCCAATTTGTAGATTTTTAAACCAAATAGGACAAAATTCGTTAACTTTATAAGACAAAACTTTTAATATCAAACTTAATTAGATCTTGGATTATGCATATAAAATATCATACATCATACAAGTTAGTTAGATAGCGATGTTTCTCTTATGCCTACTCACAAACTCACAAACACAAACTCAAAGCTGGTGGGCAAACCCACTTCGATTTTAAAGTTCTGCCAAAGGTAAATAAACATAGAACTCACTTCAATCGATCTATTCTATGAATGGGATCATAGACCTAAATATATAATATATAATACACGTATGTTGTCTCTTAACAACATTACAAACGTTAAGATAAATTTTGATTTATCTATCTAAACTACATTTGTAGGTTTATAATTAAAAAAAAAGTTTATAATCAAAAAAACAAAATATAAAAAATCAAATGTAAGGACAAACTAAAGAATAAAGATTAGAACAAAGATTAACAAAAATAAAAATAACAAACTTTGAAACTGAAGGGATTATATTAGTTTAAGATTGATTCTTCTACTATTGATCTTTATTTAATTTTAATAGGTATCAAAAAACAAGAAAGTGGGTTGGCATAAGAGAAACATTGGGTATTAGAAAAATAATAAAAAGTTTTAAGATAGAGGTTAAAGTTCCAATGGGGAATAAACCTATTTGTATTTTATGTTTGTTAATTGTATATACGAACAAGTATGTCAAATATACTTAGAGATTAAGATATGTTTAACATGTTAGATAAATTGTTGTGGGGAATTACCAATTATTAGGTAATTTTTTTTGTTTTCAAACTAATGATTACTACTTGTTCTATTTGAAATATACTTATAAAATTAGAATTGATTTTTAAATAGTTTTACTTTGGTTTAAATGTATAGCACTTAAGTTTTAATTTATCAAAGAAATTTAGTAAATTAATGTTTTAATAATATAAATGAGAAAAAGTTGATAAATAATAAAAAAAAAAATATATTCATAAAAATTAATGGGCTTTATTTTACAGATATTTTTATTTCATTAATTTTTGTATATGTTTTCAGGCATATGGAGCCTCTAGTCTAGAGCCTACAATTATATTTAAAGCGCCAGCGTAACGCCACGTACACCTTGTTATTGGGATGTCTAAATATTTAACACATTCTATGCAGAAAATTTGGCTGGTTGATTCCATACCCTGTACACCCTGTTATTTGAATGTCTAAATATTTTACACATTCTTTGCAGAAAATTTGGCTGGTTGATCCCATATCATAATCCTTCGTATTCTGCTGAAATGCCATGTCTGCAACAGTAATGCGCTTCATTTCAAGCACAAAAAGGTTAATAAATATGTCTCTGTATACTGCCTTCACCATTGGCTTATCATAAATTGACGTTTATCATAATTTTTGATGATATTTATGCAGCACCGGCTCAAGAAGTTTGCCAAAAGGTGAGTTTTTCTGGATGTAATGGTGTTTCATTAATGGTTTTTGGGTTATCCTTGCTTTAAATGCGGCAATTCGGTTTGTTGTTATAAAATTTTGTTGTTTGGAACAATTTCTAAACATTGATCCGGTATGAGTCTTTTGAATAGGTTGACAAATGTCTTAAAACAAAAAGAAAATAAAATGAATAATCTGTTGTCTGGGAACACAACACAGTGCTGCGAAATTAAAGTTTTTTTCTTTAACAAAAAGACACCCTTCGATCTAAAAAGAAGTTCAGTATTTTTAAATCCCTTTAGCTACTTCAATCTATTTCATTTCTAGTTTCAGAGAACTTCTTATAAGTACGTGATAAATATATGTCTTCGTATGTTCTTTTAGACGCTTCCACACTCCGAACCTGCTTTGTTGTTTGTTACGAGTGATAGGATGAGCCATTCCAACACGTAGGCCTTGCAGCCTGTTGTGCCATTCCACTTTTAATACTTTATATCAATTTGTAAGTAATATTATTTATTTTGTTTATATTATATATTTGTATATTTTAAATTACTAGTGGGACCCCTGTACAATTATATATTTGTTGAGGTTTTTTATCGTTTCTAGTATTAATACTTATATTTTGCAATACTTTGTCCGAGTTAGACAATTTTTTTATTATTTTGGCAAATGTTTTAATTACTTATTGAAATATTTTTAAAAAAATGGAAATTCAGATTTTTAAAAATTAATTTTCGAATGCATAACTACATTTTAAAAATTGGGAAATGTCAGCTTTTTATACCCGTATGACTATATAGTCAAAGGGTATAATACATTTTCCATTACGTTTGTGATACAGAGAAGGAGGGGGGGGGGGGGGGGGGGGGCAGATATAGACTCAAGTGTATGGATCGGATCAGATTCGAAAACTAAATCGATTTAGCTAATGTCCGTCCGTCCGCACGATAACTCAAAAACTAAAGGAGCTAAGATCTTGAATTTTTCGTAAATTCGTTTTTTTGCAATAGTCCAAAGTTACTGCAAAATTTGGTTGATCTACTGCAGAGGGTTCTAGTATCTGCCATACAACTCCTTCTTTTATATGAGCATTACAGTACACCTAATGAAGCTGGGTGTCTGAAATTTTGCTAAAAATAGTTTAGTATAATGGCTAAAGATACAGCAAAATTTGGTTGGTCTACTGCAGAGGGTTCGAGTAGCTTCCATACAACTCCTTCTTTTATATGAACATTACAACACCTAATGAAGCTGGGAGTCTGAAATTTTGCCAAAAATAGTTTAGTGTAATGACCAAAGTTACAGGAAAATTTGGTTGGTCTACTGTAGAGGGTTCGAGTAGCTGCCATACAGCTCCTCTTTTATATGAGCATTACACTACACCTTATGAAGCTGGGTGTCTGAAATTTTCCCAAAAATAGTTTAGTGAAATGGCCAAAGTTACGGCAAAATTTGGTTGGTCTACTGCAGAGGGTTCGAGTAGCTGCCATACAACTCCTTCTTTAAATGAGTATTCCACTACACTTAATAAAGCTGTATGTTTGAAATTTTGACAAAAGCAATTAACCGGATGATATAATGTATATGATACGGTCATACGGGTATCGCAGAGTTGACACAATCTACTCTACTACACTCTTCCTCGTTCTAATATAAATTCCATTTGTTACCAAATTTCTATCCATTTTGTAGAGTACTATTGCCTACTGCCAAATGCCATTGTTAAATAAAAATTATTTTGTTATTTGGTTATTTGAATTTTTGATCGGTTTGGTAAAGCTAATTATAAAATAATTTTTACTTATAAATTTTTTTAAGTTTGGTGCTTTTAAAAATTTTCTAACTAATATTAAAAAAAAAATATTTATTTACTTATGTTTTATTTCAAAAACTAATAAATGTGAGATTTGTAATTTTAAAAAAGTAGTTATTCGAATATTATAACATATTAAATAAAATGAAACCTAAGGGCCTTACCTAATCAAAAACGTACGACGTATGACGTATAATACGCCGTACGTCGATACGTCGACGTATCCCGAAATCGATACGCGCGTCGCGTACGTAATATAAAAACGTTTTATTTATTCAATGTCAACAAATAATCACCATAACAACATAACAAAAACCAATAACAAAATTTAATACGCTTTGTCAATTTTTAAATTTTAAAAACCCGACACATAGTACGTGGCGTATTTCGGGAGCTCTCATTTAATTATATGTATTTAAAATTATTTTGACAGAAAATGTACGCCGTACGTCGTGATTTAGGTAAGGGCTTTAAGCAGGAATAAATAATGAAACCTTTTGCAAATTCATTAAAACCTTGAAAGTCTTAAAATTTACTGTGAAACTTAAAAAATTTTTCGTTTTACTACTTTATAATTTTTCTGAATATCATCTTTGCTTTGTAGTTTATTTTTTTGTATGTTAACTTCTATAATCTTTTTCTAATATATAATTCACAGTAATTTATTCTATTTTTAATACCTATCTGTACAATCAATACAATTAATCTATGATTAAATTTAAATATATGTACATATATCATATCGATTTTTTAATTAAAAAAAAGAAATAATTACTACTATTTCGATACCTACATTATCACAAATACTGCTACTAAAATTCTCAAACTATGTATGTATCTTTATTTAATTCAAAATATTTCAATGTATGATTTATCTTTTTTGTAATATTTATAATACTTACACAACAAAAACACCACACCACTGACTACAAAAAGAAAAATTCATAAAAAACACTTTACCACTGAGGAATTTCTATTTTTATTTGTTTTATATATAGGTACATATATATATTTCTATTTTTTTTCGCAATTGTACCTATGATATGACATGGAAAAAATATATTTTTAATTTTTTTTTATCATTCATGTTTTTTTCCTCTTATTTTCGAATTTCGATTTTTTTTGACTTTATTCTATTTCCATTTTAATCTTTAATCATGAATAAAATGAATTTAAAGGTATGAGTATTGCCATCATTGATTATTGTGTGAAGTATTATTTTATTAATATATTTGTCTAGAATGAGGTGTAACAAACGCATTCAATTAAATGTGTTTTGTTGGATGTGTTCAATAATTAAAAATTAAAATATTAATGTTTTGTTGAATGTGTTTTAATTTAGAAAATAAAATATCATAAATTATCGTAAGCAGGCCAAAAAATATTTTATTAATTTTTAATAAAAAAAAATAAACAAAAAAAAAAGTTTTATAGTTTATGAAAAAATTGATTTCAGTTTTAAAAATCACAGAAGATTTTCTGGGAATTTTAAATAAATAGTAAATCATTTTGGTATTAAAAACTAAGACTATGCTTCACATGAATTTGTAATAAGTCTTCAATAGTTTCAGTTAAAAACTGAAATAATGGCGAAAGCCAAATGTACGCTTTGTTGCGTTGCTTGCTTTTTGATTTGGAAAGTAAATGAAGCAAGGAATGTTTCAAAGCAATTTCAAAGCTTCCCTCATCTCATCCCTGAAATAAAGCCAAATGAACTGCACCTTAGTAATCAAAGCAAATATATTTTTTTTACTTAATTAGGCAGGTATAATAAAAAAAAATCAAAAAATTAATTTGCATTTGATAATGCAAAACTCAATTCATAATTTAATTTTATGTCCATAAAAAAGGTTCATAATTAAACATGTTGAGTAGGTCATTGTAGAATGTTGGCAACATACAAGTATTTCGATTTGAATCTAAACAAAGGTTATGAAACAATATACAGAGCTTAGTAACATTTTAAAAATAGTCTACATAAAGTTAATAGATGGAGAAATATATCATTATTGAAACAAAATAAACCTATAAAAAAATTTCAAATCTTTTAACAAACAATTTTGTCGAATTTAAATTTAAAAATTTTAAATTTAAACAAGTACGTAATTGAATAAAAAAAAAATTAATTGAAATTAAAAAAAAAAAATTCACCAAGAAGGGATTTGAACTAACGACCCCGAAATTTTATCAAATTTAAAACATACAAAAGGTAGACTACATAACTTATTATTCATCTTCAAATTTTTAAGAAACAACAAGAAGTTATATAAGTCATTTTTTTTTTGTGTATCAATTACTAGAATCAGCTAGTGGCTTAGACTTGGGCCAACAGCTAGTTTATAATAATTTGAGATATATGATATTTGTTCACCATTTTTTTTATCAAATAAATATTTTATGACCAGTACGGTGGTGATGAAAATACACTTTGCAACCCATAAGAAACTATTAATTGAAACTTATATCTAAAAATTATATTAAATAGCTACATTCATTAAAATTCAATGTCTTTCCATTATACATTATTATAATAGATATAATTATGATCTCAATTAATCTTATATACATATATATTTAAATAATAATTTTTTTTTCAAGTTACCAAAAACAAAACAAAAAAAAAATAAATAAAATATTGAATGAATTTGCAATTAAAAATTGCGCCATTATCATTTGTTTTTTCTTGTTCTTCTTTTTCTATCATAAAACAATCTGTGCCAAAGGACATAAAATTTTATAATGATTACAAAGGGATACCATTAAGGATTTTACCTCTTAATCTTTACGCCCATCACCATTAATTAATGGCATATTGGTGTGTTTTTATATATAGCAGTAGCAATGATACACCATTCAATTTCGATCCAATTTCCTTCAACATCTACATCCCATTTACATACATACATAATATACTTTGTATATATCCGCGGTCAGAAATAAATTCAACATTAATTTCAAGAGAAAAAGCAAAACAACAATTATAATCGTGACCTACAACAGCGATTTCAATTTAAATTTCAAATTGAAAAGAATCAGAGCCATCTAAAGAAATTCAATGGAGTTTGAAATTGTTATAATATTATTATTAGAATAGATGGAATGGAATGAGATCTTGATGGTTAAGATAAATTTTAATTTTTTTTTGTTTTTTTTTAAATAATTTCAATTTGTTTTTGTTGGATTCTAATTTTGTGATTCATTGGATATAATGACAATTTTTTTTTTCTAATTAAAATTTTGTTTTTTTAATCAAAATGATGATCGTTAGGAGGGCAATTATTTTTTTACTATTTATTTTATTTTTATTGTCATAATGTTAATTGTGGTTGAAAATTATAAAAAAATAAAAATTAAATAAATAAATAAAAAAAGGGACATTTAAATTAGGAAAAGGGACTAAAAAATTATTAAATAGCGCTTTTTTTTCCATAAAAAATTTCCTTAAAAAAATTTACAAAAGAAAAATAAATGATTGCAGGAAATACTGTTATTAATATTGAAAATTTTTTAAATGTTTACTTTTATTTTAACTGTCAAAAAATGATGTTTATTGAAAAGATACCATATTTGTTACGATTATTTTATTTAAGAAATTTTTGAGCATATGCAACTCTTAAAGAAATTTTCACATCAGGGAATTATTGTTGTTGTTTTTTTTTTTAAAGTATGAAATTTGATACGAAAAATTCAACGGCAACCCCTTTTGGTATTCAAAACAATATCTTTTTATTGGAATGCAGTGTTTGTATTTGATACGGTTTGCCGTGGTTATTGTGGGATTGTGGGATTCCTATCACAAGGTTGTTTATAATTCATTTTGGTGGATACTTTATTCATACAAATGTTCTGGTAGAAAAAATATTCCCAATCTTAAATGGTGTAACTTTTATATCTCTCCTATAATCCAGAATATCGTATATGTTTACATAAATAAGCAGAAGTATTGTGGCTGGAGGTTGGTTCAAAAAAATTACTGTCAAACGAAAATGTAGGCAAGTTGTGAAAAATGCACTCAGAAATAAATGACACGCCCCATTTTAAAATATCACACATATAGTAAAAAACTCAATTCCATTTGAAAAATTCCATTAAGGGTGACTGAAATGTTTTTCAGTCAATTGCAGAGGTTGGAAAATTGGTTTAAAAACAAAATAAGAAATTTAGTGTTAAGTTGAACCTGTAAATTAACATTTAATTTTTTTGTTTCTCTTCTACTTTTGAAATAGCCTGCATATTCAAAATCTGATGTACAGTAGAAGTGTTTATAAATTTATATATGTATTTGTTTCTTCTAAAATATTTACATCCACTAATCTGCTTTTCTACTTTTCATATACAATATTACATGGAGCCTCGGTAGGGACTAGAGCGATCCAATCGAGGAATTACACGTTCAATCCGTACGGGACATAAAAATTTAATTGAAATAGGTTACAAACTCTTTACAAAATACCCAATCATCACATTGCATGCTGTAAAGTGATTGTTAATGAAAAAAATTAACAAATATGAAAAACTGCTTAAAATCTGATAAGTAAAAATTCTTCAAATTAATAATTTTTACCCTTACCTAAACTTCTTATGTTTAATTTTGCAGAAAACAAAACCCAGCAAACTAAAATCTATTTTTCATTGTTTAGCACATTTTTTTTCAAATAATTTTAAAAATGTTCCTATTAATTTCCCTCTGGCCATTTTTTTGCCCAGAACTTTTACAACTTTTGAAGTAAAGCACTTAAATTTGAAATTTTATGTGACGTATTGTTAAGAAAACTCATTTTTTTGAACAAATTTTTCTGTAACTTATGCGGCAACTCGTCAATTAGGAAATGTTAAAAGGTAGCTGCTTTTATAAGCTTTATAAATATTTGTAGCACAAATGTCATGTAACACAAATGTTATACGGTATTTCAATTTTCCGTTATGCAAAACTCAATGTGTTCCAAACGTTTTAATTATATAAATAGAAATTTTGAGTGGATTTAGGTCCTTCGAAATGAGTATAAAAGTTTGTTAGGAATATTTGTTTATGACGCCGTTTAGGAGCGGGTACGCATCACATACAAATCAAAATCCATCAAAATGTTTTTCCAAGTAATATACAAAAAATTAAAGCTTCATAATATTGAACAATAATATTGAATAAAATGAGTAATTCCATTTTTTTTATTTTTTTTTTTACATGCTAACTAAACGCTAGACATGTAAATTTAGTTGGAAAGTATTTGTAGATTTAGTTGGGAGGAAAATAGAATATTAAAGGGGAATTTTCAGGGGTACATTGGGAAAGAATCTGAAAAAATCGTTTTGAATTCTTGCAAGTTGTAAAATGGAACATTATTTACAGGGGGGAACAGATTAGAAAGAAGCAAGTTCCACATCTTAGCAGATCTCACAACAAATTAGTTTTTATATTCAGTTTTAAACCATCTTGGATTTTTCACAGTTTCGAAATTTTTCACTTCCAATTGCTGCTTCTTTTGGTATTACGTTGGAATTGTATAAGAGAAGGTATAATTGACTTTAGTTCAACAGATCAAGTGTCGCATTACCAACAAGATATCTTTAAAACAGAAAATTGGCTCTAATATTTTGACGAAAGTTAAGTAGAATAAGTGTTACGTGCTTGACCGTGACACCTATTAGGCAATTTTAATATCGGCCTTTTCCGAACTTTAGAAGGCTGTAGGTCTGTAACTTATGGGCTACAAGAAAATTTGATTTGAAAAGTTGAATAAAATTAGCTTTTTTCTCACAGAATTAAAAATTGCATTAAAAGAAAAAAAGAAATGACAAGCAAACATATGGACAGAGTGATATTGTTCGTCACATTTTTTAAAATTATAAAAGACTTCCTCAAAATTAACCAAATTTTGCTTCAAAATTTATTATGGAACATTGTTTAATATTGAAAATGTACTTTTTAAAAAACCTTTGGTTTTTTTAATTCCTAATTTTTATTTTATTTCACACTTTTTTATTTTTAGTACATGACATAAATTAACACCAAATTGATGTCCTTACAAACAAAAGATAACGTCATTATAAAAAACAAAATCCTTTCATATTTGTCAAAAAAAAACAAATTTGACTGAAAAATAGATTTGATAGCGTGTTGAAATTAAAGAAAAAGAATATTTAGCGTTTTTTTTTTTAATAAAAATGAAAGAAAGGAAATTTTTTCATTTTTTATTATAATTTTTTTATATTATAAATTTTTTAATTCTTATTTGTCACAATGAAAAAGGACACTTGGGAGTCCTTTGTGAACATTTGATTTTTTTATGTGCTATTTTGTTAGTATAGGAATATTTTTTTTTTTTAATTTTCCCAAATTAATTTATTTGGTGTAAAATTTTTTCTATTTCTTGGCAATGACGAAGTTTGATGGACGATTATTTAAGTTAGAAGAAAAAATTATTTTCCAGGACCCGAACTGAGTCTTTGGATGTAAATTGTTTTTACTGTAATTCAGGTTTTGTGCTGTTAATTATTTACACAAAAAGCATGTATATATTAATTACTAAAAGAAGAAGTTAGTATTTTTGGGTATCTAATGCTGAAGTTCGCTAAAACGGCTTCATAGTCTACCAGTACAAAAACGTTGGAGGATAATTTTAGAAATTTTTGGTTCATTCAAAACATTTGCGCAATGTTTTAAAAAAAGTACATTTCTGAAGTAAATATAAGAGTGACCGTAATACAATGATGTTACTAATGTGGCAGATAACTTTGATTGGTCAGACGTGTTTTTCTGTAGAAGACCTAGTTCTTCCAACTCAGAAGTCCTCGTTTTTATAACACATTATAAATACATATACATACAAAATCTCAACTTACAGGAATTTTTTCTGACTACACTCTAGAGTCTAGAAAGTACAATAATTTGTTAATCCAAATTGAAAGTTGCTATAGCAACGTAATGAAAAATAAACTTACTGAGCCATTCTTAAATGATTTAGAAAATTTAAAAAAAAAAAAACAACTTAGAACATTTTAACAATTTATAATAAACTAATTTTTGTTAATGTTTTAAAATGCCCATTATTATTATTAGCGGTCTCAAAGGGCTATCATTTTCTTTACAATTTTAACAACCCATCATAAAATAAAATTCTGTAAATATAATAGAAGGTAATTCTCAATGGATGGTGGATAAAATTTCATCTATAATAAATTGAAAGTAATTTTTTAACTTAAAAATAAAATTGATATTTTTATTTATTTTTTCTAAAATTTGATAAAATAACAAAACAAAATTTTTGGGGAAATTAGTTGATGGAAAAAAAAAATAAAAAACCTAATTATAATTGTACAAATTTATCAAATTTTCTGTTTTTGTTTTTTTTTTTAAAGAATCGCGTTTTGGTTGAAATTACTTTGATTAGATACTTACTAATTATCATAATTTTTTATACCTAAGATATTTTAATTTATATAAAAATTACAACGGTTTCATATTAAATTTTTTTAAGTTGATTAACTTTAATATTTCTTTTTAAATTCGGTTCATTGATCATTCCATCCTTGATGTGCCTGGCATGTGTGATCTTTAAGATATTCATCCATGGACCATTTGACATTAATTTATTTGACGTTATTCCGTTGACGTTAATTTATTTGACGTTTGGATATAAAAACTTTACTAACACCTTCGGCTCGCAGGGCAATTATAGTTTCGGTACAATTACTAATTTATAAGTAAGAATGTTTATATATTTCATATTATGTCATAGATTTAGTCATACGGGGTATGAAGAACTTTTTCGGTAATTTCGCTTCCAACCAGAAGCTATTTTAATCGTTGTCAGATACAATTCTGTGATACATTAAATTTAAATAGAGAGTGATCTGCTATGACCAACTAGAACACTTTTTTTAATTAAAAGCAAATTAATCCTTTTCGGTTTTATCAGAACCGGATACCTTATGAATTCCTGGAATTGTATAAAACATGGTTTCTTTGAGCTAACAGCATTCAACAATTAATTGCATTTTAATAGAAAAAAATTACAAAACCCGACATTTTTAATCAATTCTGCTGTTGTATAAACTTTTATATTTTACATTTTTTTTCGTAATTAACTTCCATTTAAATTTAAAAATTGAAAAGTATTCATTATAACTCAGTTAATGTCAAAATTTAAATGTAGACTTTTGATATACTTGAGGTGAAATTTTAAAAATTCTCTACAAAAAAAAAAAAACCCAAAGGCAACATTAATTTAGCGACTCCTTGTACTATCTAAATCCATATTCATACAATTATTTCACATGTCACCTTTTCAAAGTTTTTCAATCTTTCAATTTCTTTTTTTTTTCTTCATTTTTTTCAAACCATAAATGAAAAATCTTTTGAAGCCACAAAGCACATCCCTTAGGAACATATACAACTGTCAGAATACGACATACGTGTATTCTATATGCAAAGAAAAATAATATACGTAAATGATGAAAAGGGTTTGACACTAATTCATATTTAGAATAAGGAAAATTTGTATGATGATTTCATTTACAATATATACACTTTTTTAATTTTATATATCCTACTTCCCATCTCCCGGATTTTTAGCATATTTTCAAAAGATTTTGTAAAAATGTACCAATATAGCTTCACTATGTCCGTCCGTCCATCTGTAGGTTTCCAATAACTTTTACACCGTTTGAAATAGAGTAAAGAAATTTGAACCACAGGTAGATATAATTTCGTAGAAGAACTTTTTCTTTAGCTCCACTTGTTACTGAGGTACAATCCCCGAAATATAATTTATCTTTATGCAAAACTCAATTTTTACAAAATTTTTGGCCAAACATATCTTCTAAACGATTCAAACTAAGGTCTCGAAAATTTTGAATAAAGTCTCGCCCCTTGATTAGGAGATATAAGGGCTCAAAAATTTAAAATTTGCTACACCATTGTATTTCAACATATGTTAAAGATTTTACTTAAATTTAAAAGGGTTTCTTAAAACTTAAGAAAGTGTCTCTTAGTAACTTAACCATTTTTGCTTAGATAATAAAATTCTAAGAAAAATTCCAAATTTTGGTGAAGTTCACAATTGATTTCTTAAACCCTAAAAAAATTGGGGTGGGGGGCGGAGATGGCTCGAGAATCATCATTTGTTTACTTAGTAAAAATTTGGAAACCTTCCCCATTGAAGGGCTCATCATCATCATATGGCTCTACAGCTCGGGGTGAGCTTTGGCCTGCTTTACAACTGCTCGCCATTGTTCTCTATTTTGTGCTCCTGATCTCCAATTTCGGACATTAAGAATTCTAGCATCGTTATCAATATTATCAGCCCATCTATTTCTTGGTCGTCCCCTTGCTCTTGTTCCTTCAGGGATTGCATACATAATTTTATATTGAGCGCGGTTTTCCTTCATTCGAGCAACATGGCCTGCCCATCTTAGGCGCTGCGCTTTTGCATATTTTACTATGTCTTTTCCTTCTATTAACTCGGAGAGTTCAGAATTAGTTCTTCTTTCATATTCTCCACTTTCGAGTCTTTTTGCGCCAAAAATTCTACGCAGTATTTTTCTTTCAAATACTCTTAAGCTATTTTCATCATGTCTCGTCAGACTCCATACTTCACAGCCATATGTTATCACTGGTCGTATGATAGTTTTATAAATTATTAATTTTGATTGTCTGGTTATTAATTTAGATTGTATTAGCTTTTTATGTACGTAGTAGCATTTGTTTCCTGCATAAATTCTATCTTGTACGTTATGATGCATACTGTTGTCATTTCTGACTATTACTCCGAGATATGAGAAACTATTAATACCTTCGAAATTGTATTCCCCAATGGTAATATTCTGTGGGTATTTTCTACTTTCATTTTGCGACATTTTCATATATTTTGTTTTATTTTCATTGATAGCTAAACCAACTTTTTTTGCTTCACTTTCGAGCACAATAAACGCCTCAGTCATATCCATTGAAGGGCTATTACAACTTAAAAATTAAATAGTTCATGTTTTTATAAATCAGTAACTTATTCACGAATACATAGTATTAAACACTATATAATTTTGAAAATGTCCTTTTTTAAAAGCCCTTAGTTTTTTTCATCACTTGGTTTAAATAATATGTAGCGATATTCTATTATCATTGTTTTCTTTACTATATTCACCAATGAAATTTCTTATTCTCTTGTTAAAATAACAATGGAGTTTTATGGAGTTTATAAGATAATATACACATACACATATTCTTTATTTTGAAATGAAAAATATGTAATATGAATTTGGAAATTAAATATATATATATATATATACATATGGTGAATTTTTTATTTTAAATGCCTCAGGAAAGGATTCTCAGTTCTAAGAATTTCCATCTGTAAAGGTAAAAACATTAAATTTTAATTTAAGTTTCTTTTGATACTTTTGATTATAATTCATAAATTTTCTTAAACATAAGTGTCATGCTGATGAAATGTTTAATAAGAGTACGTCTAGATAAGTTATAACGCTTGACTGTATATGTTTAAATTGTTACCAAAATTCAAACTCAAAAACCAAATTAGTTTCTGTAATAAATTTAATAATAACTTCAAAGCAACTGTGTTTGGCTGCTGTTTTTATTTTTTCGCTTGGTAACTCTTTAATTTAAGTGATTTCTTTTACAATTTTTTTTTAAGAAATATTACACTTTGTAGGCGCTACATTGATTTGAGTTAAAAAAAACAAATGACAAGAAAAACAAGGGTTTTTTAACAAACCCATTTTCAAAATTATATAATGTTTAATAAATTTATAAAAAAATAAATTGATATTATAATTTAGTTTCATTATTATTTTTATTTAGAATATAATCCCAATGCACTTAGAACATCTATTTCCAGTGTCGAAATGCTATGTTTGAGATTTAATGTTAATGTTTAATTTTAGAAATATATACACTGACCACTAAGTTACGAATTTATGAAAACAAGACATTTTTAATTTTTGTCCTAGAATGGGGAAGGTTCCGAATTTTTTTCTGAGCAAACTTACAGTGATTCTCGAGGATCTAAACTCAACTCGCTCCGCCCAAAATTTACAGGTTCCAAGAATTAAATTGTGTCTTCCACCAAAGGAAAAATTTTTAAAATTAATATAAGCTTTCTTTAATTTTTAGGACCCCCTTTAAATTTAAGAAAAAAACCTTTAACACATATTAAAATATAATGTTTGAGCTTTAAAATTTTGTAAAATACTAAAAAAAAGTTTGGACGTTGAATACCCGCTACAGGTGCTTAAAAATAGCAAAATTTAAATTTACAGCTAATAATTTCTGAGGATCAAACTTCTACCAAAATTTCATGGTTCTAGCTTATTCCATCCAGAAGATATTAAGATTCAAAAATTTTGAAAAAATAAAGTTAAAAAGTTTTGCATAACGGTAAATTTTAGTAACGTATGGTAATCCTATACATTTGTGCAATATCTATTAATAAAGCCTGTAAAAGCAGCTATCTTTTAAGTTTTAGTTTAAAATTATACCTTATAATTGTTTAAGTATAGGGTTTTTTCCAACTTTTAGAGGCTGCAGCTCAATAACGAGTTGGGCTACAGAAAAAATATTCTACCATGAAATGATGTAAAAGTTTTGTATGCATATGGACGAACGGACAGAGTTAAACTATATATGCACATTTTTTCAAAATATTTTGAAAATGTGCTATAAACGAATGAGAATATTTTCAGCTGAAAATTACCGAAATTTTAAAATGGTAAAAATTTTCTATACAAATATTCTTTTACTAAATTTAATTCAAATTCAATTGAGTGGAGTCAACTATCAAAAATCCACTTAATCACTTTTTCAAAATTAATAAATATTGTTATAACGGTAAATATTACTTTTTAAATATATAAATTAAAATTTAGAAATTTTTGAAAAAAAAATACGCTAATACCTCTTCAGCTCTCAAATATATGATTTACATTCGATCAAATAAAGATAATAAATTTCAAAACTGTTGCCATTGTTTTTTACCTTCATCACTTCAATCCCCACCAAAAATTTGTTTTAATTGTCATTTAACCGACAACACTTTTCCATGAATTTCTTCTTAAAACTTTACTCTTAATAGAACCTTGAAGGTACAAGAAGATATTTTAATAAAATCTATATATATAAAAATGAAAGTTTGTTTGTTTGTTTGTTTGTTTGTTTGTAGCGAATAGACTCCTAAACTGCCCAGCCGATTTTCATGAAAATTTGTGTATAGAGGTTTTTGGGTACGGAAAGAAATCGTGGCCCAAAAATTTTGCTCTAACGGACCGCCAAGTTGGGGCTGTGGTGCAATTATTTAAACTTCTTTGTTCTAAAATGAAAACAGTTTGACCGATTGACTTCAAATTTTGTATACGTGATGGTCTTTGAGAATTGAGTAGACACTATTAACATTTTTGGAATTTGTTAACCCATGTCGGGCCGACGGTTGGTCAAAAAAAATTTTGGGTTCAAATTTTGTCCGATTTTACGAAATTCCGCTTCGGCTTAAAAGAAAGCCCCAAAAAAAATTTTGTTGAGTTCCATTAACCCATTGCGGCCCAACAGCTTTTTATAGGTTTTTTCAATACTTTACTCTAAATTCGAAACTGTTTGACCGATTGACTTCAAATTTTGTATACGTGATGGTCTTTGAGAATTGAGTAGACACTATTAACATTTTTGGAATTTGTTAACCCATGTCGGGCCGACGGTTGGTCAAAAAAAATTTTGGGTTCAAATTTTGTCCGATCTTACGAAATTCTGCTTTGGCTTAAAAGAAAGCCCCAAAAAAAATTTTGTTGAGTTCCATTAACCCATTGCGGCCCAACAGCTTTTTATCGGTTTTTTCAATACTTTACTCTAAATTCGAAATTGTTTGACCAATTGACTTCAAATTTTGTATACGGGATGCTCCTTGAGAATTGAGTTGACACTAACGAGTTGAGTTAACAGTCGGTCCTACGATTAGTCAAAAAAATTTTTTTGGAAGTAAATTACGTCAAATTTTGGAAAGTAGTTTGTACTGCTTTGAATTACAGAAAGTTTCAAAAATTTCTAGAATAATCCTAGAAAAATCTTTTTAAAAAGATTGCTTTCATACATTTTAAAATTTACATGTGTAAACCGTGTATAATTTTTGTGTTAACTTTTTGCAGTATTATTCAACCATTAAGAGGCGCAGCAACGCGCACCGGGTATTAGCTAGTATTCTATAATTATCAAAAGCATCTGTAAATTATTTTGAAAATTTATTCGCTTTCCTTACATTTTCGCTATAAAAATAATGACATGTACTTAACAGCTTATATACTTATTTATAAATTTCTCACTTCATTTATGTATGTTCACATCCATACAGGTTATTTTTCCTTAAGCATTTTACAAAAATTTACATTTTAATATTTTTAAAGAGTAATTTATACACCGGATAAAGGAAAGAAATTACAACCGGAAACTCATAAAAATCGTAATTAATCACATGCTAAAAAAAACTTTGTCAATTCGCGGCAAGAAAATATGGATGGAAAATAGTATAGGTAAGATATAAATGGTAAAGTTGTTTGATTTTGTAAAATTATTTTTTTTATACTAATAAAGAAGTTGAAGTAAAGAAAGCAAAATTTAAATATTGATAGAGTTAATGATGAATATTATTTTTTTTAGAACCACATTTATTTGAAAATCTTTAGATAAACTTTACAAACCTATGAATAGCATAAATACGAAATTCTTTTTGAATATAATAGAGGTCTGGAATCCATTCTTCTTTGAATCAAAGAATCACAATAGTTATCTAAAAGAGATTAAAGTATTTTTAAAAGAAGCTTTATAAATCTAAAATTTATATAAATTTATAAAATTTTCACGAACCATTTTATTAGTAACGTTTGATATATGATCCCAGAAACTCAACCTTTACTTCACCATGGGCCCACAGTCTGGTAACTTACCCCGTTTTGAAAAAACATGGTTTCTACCATGCACGATCACCCGTTCTAATGAAATAGAACAATAAATGCCTGCACTCAAAGTTTTCCAACTGGAACAAGGAGTGCAATGAATGTTCATTCCTTCTGTGTCGAATTGTTGAGATGGCGTAACATGACTTGTTGAAATTCGTGTGTTATGCGCATGTTGAGATTACGGAACCATATTTCGTCCAATAAGTTCCCTAAAGCTGACAATTAGAGCTATTCTAAAGCTGGTAAATTGAAGAAGAATATTAACACCTTTCTCCTTAATAACCCTCCAAATTTCCCCCATCCCCCTTAATCCAAAAATCCTTCCCATAACCAAACTGTACATTCGTATTCGCAAACTAACCAAAAGAAAAACGCACAATTTCCATGGGTGGCTATAAACTTTTTCACTCCTCCTTTTTAACTTCTTTTCCTAAAGTAAATCACCAAAAAATATCCAAAATTTCACTTTATATCATTAGGTCTTATTACACTCCATCGGTTTACTTTAACAATTATACTGTTTCTATAATATACTTGAGATAATTATAATCTAACATACGAATAGTAGTAATAAAATGTTTCCAATAAATTCAAGCTATTTTTCTTTTAAACAAGTGAGGGAAAAAAACCAAGGGTTTTTAAAAAACACATTTTCAAAATTATATACGGTTTCTTACTGAGTATTTTATCATTTATTTTTATAAAAATATATATTATGATAATATTATAATTTTGTTATTTCATTAATAATTAATTATATGACTAATAGTGAATTACTTAGAATATAACCCCAATGCACTCAAGAAAACCTGTTAATAAGTGCAAAATATAATGTTGGAGCTTCAATGTTAACGTTTAATTTAGGAAAAACTTACACTGGTAAATAAGTTACGTTTTATAAGAACATAAAAGTTTTAATTTTGAAGACCTAGTAGCCCTTCAATGGGGAAGGTTCCCAAATTTTTGCTTAGCAAACTTATGATGGATCTGCTCACCCCCCTCATGTCTTCACTCTTCAATTTTTTTCCGGTTCTACGAAATCAATTTTGAACTCCAACAAAATTTGGAATTTTACCTAGAATATTATTATCTAACCAAAAATGGTTAAGACTAAGAAACAATTTCTTCAATTTAAAGAGACCCTTTCAAATTTAAGAAAAACCTTTAACGTATGTTGAAATATAATGCTGCAGCTATAATTTTTGCATATTTGTAAAAAAAAATTTGAACAGGTGTTAAAGTTACAGGTGGTTAAAAATAGCAAAATTTCAATTTTCGAGCCCTTATAGCGCCTAAACAGGGGGCGTGATAAAAAAATTTCGTTAACCGACTCCTACTAATTTTGGAGGACCTAACTTCTCCCAAAATTTCAAGACCCTAGGTTGAACCGTTCAGAAGATATATGGGGCCAAAAATTTAGCAAAAGTTGAGTTTAGCTTAATGGTAAATTTTAGTACCGTATGGTAACCCTATACATTTAAACCTTATATTGTTGTAAAGCCTATAAAACCAGCTATCTTTTGCCGTTTTCAGATTAAAAATACACTTAAAGAAACTCTTATTATAACAATTAAAAAAAAATAGAGCTTTTGCAAACTTTGGGGGGCTGTAGCTCCATAACGGGTGGGGCTACAGAAAAAAATTCTTCTACGAAATTAATTTTTTTGTAATATCTACCCGTGGTTAAAATTTCTTTAATCTAATTCAAATGGTGTAAAAGTTTTTGTAAACATACGGATGGACGGACGGACGGACGGACAAAGTCAAAATTAAGAAAAACCTTTGACACTTAATGAAACTTTCGTTTTGAAGCTTTCAATTTTGTATACAAATAAAAAAAAATTTTGACAGGTATTCAAGTTATAGGTGTTTAAAAGCTAAATTTTTAGCAAAATTTCAATTTTCGACCCCTTACAGCTCCTAAAGAGGGGGCGTGACAAAAAAATTTTGTTAACTGACTCTTACTTATTTCTAAGGATCTAACTTCTTCCAAAATTTCAAGTTTCTAGATTTAGCCGTTCCGAAGTTATGAGGGACCAAAAATTTTGTAAAACTTAGTTTTGAATAACGGTAAATTTTAGTACCGTATGGTAACCCTATACAATTGGTTTTTAAAAATTTGTAAAGCTTATAAGAACAGCTGTCTTTTACCGTTTTCAGGTTGGAAATATACCTTATAGAAATCTAATTATAACTGTTTAAATATGGGGCTTTTTTCGACTTTGTGGGGCTGTAGCTCCGTAAGGGGGAGGGCTACAAAAAAAAGTTTTAACATTAAATTATTTTTATTGCAATACCTCCCCATTTCTGATATTTTTTAGTCAATCGTAGGTAAAAAGGGACGGACGGACGGACAGAGTGAAGCTATATAGGCACATTTTTACAAAATTTTTTGAAAATGTGCTAAAAACAACACACATTCAGAAATGAAATTAAAAATCATTCCATGGTTAAAATTGCTTAAAAATAACATATCAAAAAAATCACTAAGAACAAGTTAATTTTAAATAAAGAAGACATTAATGAAAATTTTTTTAGAGGAGTATAGAGGCTTATTATAACAATAACAATTTGTTATTCAAATTCCCAGATTATCTGCAGGGAATTTCAATGCCGGTAATGCAGGTTTAGAATAATTCAGAAAATTTATATAAGTAGATGTAAAAATAATTAAAAAGCAAAAGAATATTATAATTACAAAATTTAAATTAGAAAATTACAAGTCGTAATACGTGTATTTTGGTGTATAATTACTTTGGTGCGATTTTATTAACACGATAGTTAAACATTCAAAAGGGTGTATAAAAGATATGAAACAAAATTAGTAAAATTTGAGTTGGTTTAACGATGATAATAATGAAGTTACACCTTGATTAAATTGAAGAAATAAATTTCTCTTTGAAAAAGGACTTGAAAAAATTTTAGAATGAGTTTGAAAACGGAAAACGGTTAACGGGTAAAGGTGCCCTTTTTGTTTTTTAATTACGAAGTTTAGAATGGCATTAACATTCAAAAAATTCAGCCAACAACAATTTAACCTCACTTTGTATAATTTTATTGTATAGTTGTAACTAATACTATCTAGACAAACTCTTCAGCTTTTTTTTTTGGAGTGTAATAGTTTTAGGTAGCTGTGCATGAGTACGATGTAATCAACATTGAACGCTCTCAATACAAGTACACATTACTAGTTTATTCCAAATAACTGTCTTTAAAGTCAGGAATAAAATTTATTTAACCAAAAACCAAATCGCTATAAAATTAATTTTAGCTAAGTGAATTAATAGAAGAAAAAACTAAATCTATATATTATTTGAATAGTAAAGATAGTGTGTACTACTAATTTTATCTTGTCAGCTTTTCAGAATTTAAATACTGTCAATTGATCAAGAAATGTTTAAGAAGAAATATTTATAGTAATTCACCGGTTGCGTGGCACAGTGGTTGAGTACCGACCTTTCATGCGGAAAGAGCCGGTTTTGAATTCTACTACTATTCGCCAGCTACTATTCGATTCAGCTACTATTCGCCATTGGGTTTAAATTAATGGCTTATTCAATAATTAATAATTTTGTATCTTTAATAAAAAATACTTTAATATATGAATATAAACAAATATTTTTATTGAATTATATAACTCGCAGATATAGAATACCATATACTCAAAACAATTATTAATTAATTATTCAATTACAGAAAATTAATATTCCTGTAACGAAATATTTGTAAAAACTTTAATATTGACCATGGATTTTTTTAAATACTTCTGCAGTAGTTTTTACACTATATATTAATTTAAAGTTTTCTGCTAACTTCAGTATCTCTTAAACTGTAGAAGTTGGCAAAAAATAGATGCGAAGTGATATAGGCGAATAAGCCACCTCCAAAACACTACAAACAACTCCTAACTCAAAATTGACAATTTCACGTATGGAGCAAACCTATATTCAGTCGAAGATGTGTAAGTATATATTATAATTTTTTAACAAATTTCAAAAAGTCCGTGAAAGTTTACCGTGATTATGTTCACTGCTATTTTATAATGATTTTTATTTTTTTTATGTTTTTTTATGTTAAAAATTACAAATTTTTTTTTTTCACAAACAAATTATTATATAAAAAAAAACACACATTCAAAATATTAGAAATATACATTTAAAATAGACAAACAATTTACAATTCTTGTCAATTTAAATTGATTTTCAAAAAGTTTATTTTAACATTTTTTCTGTATTACTTAAATAAACCGCTATTCTATTCTTTTCCATATAACCGTTACTATAAAAAAAACGGGAAAATATAACGGAAGAAAAATAGAAAGTTATAAATGATAATGTTAACTAGCAAAAGTTTTGTTATATTTTTAATGGTTTAACTGTTAAAAATTTCTCTACTTTTTACGCTATTTGTGGTTTTTAGTATTACGTGTTTGTGTATTTGTTTTAGAAATGTTATTTTATTAATTTTATAACTTTGAAAATAAAGTAAAATTTTCAATTTTATTTTTTTAATTAAGGAAAGTATTGAAATTACGAATAAAATCCAAAATGTTAGTTAATCACTTATCCATAAGTTTGAAGAGAAGAGGCGTTACCGTTAGTTCAGTATAATTGTTGATTACTTTTCTGTGCTTAAAAAATTTTTAAAAATTGGTTTTATAAAAAAGTTTGGTGATGCCAATATTCTTTCAACAAAATTTTGGTTTTTCAACAATTTTTTGGATTGGATTTGGATGGATTTGAAAAATAAATCCATTTGAAAAAAAAAACCTTGGAACTTAGGCTGATTCAATAAATTTTATTTAGGAATATGTGAGTTGTAACGGAAAATAATAATTATTTTCTTTGCATTTTTTATGTAGTCAGCTACATATAAATCGTACTTCTGTGAGAGATTTCGCATTATGCAGTGGATAAAAACATTTTGAGAATCGAGCTTTTTCGAAAATTGACTCAGATAAATCACATACAAATAATGCACATACATAGGCTGGCCTATCTTCCATATAATGGCGCAAAGATACCTCGATAAAAAGCAAAATAGTGTTATTCGTCTAATAAATAATTCCAGTGTTGCCTGTACTCTCATTGTAGGAATTAAACACCTCTTCACAAATAAAGCAATTAAGGCTTCACTCAAAGTTTTCAATAAATGTCCTAAACCCAAATTCTTAAATCCTTCCACATCCTCATTGTCGAAACCAAACTTTATATTTGTATCACAGGTCCCAACTTGAGGTTTGGTCGTGGTGCCATATAATACATAAGATAAATCCATATAATTAACATTTACGAGATAGTCATTCGGCGAACACTTTAATTTTATTTTTTTAAATTTTTTAATTTTTATTTCTTTTTTTGGAGAATTTAATTTTCATTAGGTACCAAAACTTTATTTAAAGAAAATCAAATTTTCTTTTATTTTATTTTCTTTTTAAAAATGCGTAATATTAAAAGTTTTTGCGTTATTATTAACGTATTTTCAAATTTTAACTCGTAGATTTACTAAATTGAGAAAAAAACTAATCTTTTGTTAAGGGTGTTCTTGATTATCATTATAAATTAACTATTTTTTGTTTTTTATTTTAATCTATAATAGCATCGCCCTGTGCTCGAAATTCGAGCTATTTAAGTATTTTTGAATTTTAATCCTGTAGCTTAAGGAGCTTATTTCAAAATAAAGAGAGAATTTTGTACAGTTATTACACAAAAAAAAACACGATTTACATTCTAAATATAAAATAGTGTTATATATATTGTCTATTATCTTGTCTAAGAAGCGGTCAAAGAACTCTTCATTTCCCAAATAACATGCAGAATTAACTGGTGTTAATTGTTTATTATCTTTTATATCAATTTTTAATTTTGTTGATTTAAGTAAAACTTCTACAAGTTTTTTGTAACTGAAAAATACAGAGTAATGTAAAGGCGTTGCACTGTATTTATCGATACAGTTAACATTAATATTCGTCGCTTGCGTAATCATAATATTAACAACATGATCATGACCGTTTTCGCAAGCCAAGTGCAGAGCTGTAGAATTTTTTTCGACTCCCACAGACTCAATATCCGTCTATCTCTGTCTAATCAAACTTTCAACAATACTTTCATTTCCATCAATAGGTCCATAATGTAAGGGTGTTAAACCATGTTTATCTTTACAATTAATCAAGTTGATGCAGTTCAGTTTTATATAAAATAAGAAGAATCTTTGCAATGCCATTTCTTGCTGTAAAATGTAAAACTGTTGAACCTTCATGATCTACAATATCATATTTTATTTTTGAATGATCGATTAAATATTTTACAACATCTGCCGCGAGCATTAAAGGTGTAAGCCCTAAATCTGTTTTACAATTGATATCTAGTTTTACCATATCGCTTAAATAAATTTCTAGAATACTTTAAATGTTCTTCAGCTGTGTGTAATAGAGTATAATCATCTTTATTTTTACAATTAATATCCACTTTTTCTGAATTTAATAAACAATTGATGCAACGCAGTTAACTCTTTCATGTTTTTAATATTTACGTCAATATTTTCATACTCCAATAATAATTTAATGCAATCTATATAATTAAGCATATCTGCTACGTGTAATGGTGAAGAGCCACGTTAATTTTTTGTATTAATGTTTGCCCCATTCTTAATAATATGTTTGAATAACTCCAAATCTTGCATTACTATCGCTGCATGTAGGAAAGTATATACATTTTCATTTAAATATCTTTTACATAAACATCCTTCTATACAGTTTTAATCAGATATCATAATATCTATAAATTCGTAGGTACTTTCCCCGTTATTCCAAAATTTAAATAAAATTTAAAAAATATCCTTGTGTTTATGTACAGCTGCACAATACAACAACAAGGGATCCTGTTTCATCCAATAATCTTTAAAGTCAATAATTTTATTTTCTAAGCAATGTGTTAAGATTTCTTCATTGTCCTTTTTAACAGCCACATCTAGTGGTTTTTCCCCGAAACTGCCAAAATCTTTAATTAGAATAATATTCAAAAGAAATTTTAAAGTTTTTATACTAATGTACTCACAGGCGTAATGTAATACGTTACAATTATTAATATCTCTACCATAAATATCAGCACCTTGTTTTAAAAAATTTCAAATTAAATTGACATTATCTTGCTTTATGGCACAAAACATTTTTTGTTGAAGATTAACAGATTCTAAATTAAAGTCAAAACACTTTTTAAGGCTTTCAATTTTCAATAGAGGTTGATGATCAATTATAAAGGGTATTTTATTTTCAATTATATTCTTACTATTTTCAATAATTTGGGAAATTTGTAAAATTGATACTTTTGGCATGCATGGTAATATATCTAACAATGGGTTTCCGTGTGCTAAATAATTACCTAGAGCCTTTGCTAGAGGTGTTGGAATACTTTTTTTTTGAAAAAAATTGCGATCCTGCATGTTCTTTTGAACTTAAACATTCCAATTGTTCTTTCAAATATGCAAAAATATCTAAAAGTAATGTTTTATATATTGAGTCTAATTTTTTCAAATGGCTTACATAATTTGATCTTGTTTTAGCATTAAGCGCATCTTTTAATAGGTCTAATGATTTTTTTTAAAATGTTCTTCTAATTTCTTTTCTTCTTGCACTGAAATTTCATTTAAAACTCTTTTAACATCCTGTTGAAGTTCTAAATTTAAACAAAGTTTTTCAATTGATTCTTTTACTTTTTCAACTTTACTTTCGTCAAAAAATTCTTTTATACATTTAATGAAATTGTGGTATGGTTTTATAAATGGTTCTAATCCTTTAACTTTAACAAATTTAGGCCAGTTGGAATTTTGAAAATTATTTACAAAATTTTCTGCTTTTTCATTAATATTTAATTTTTTTAAAGAGTTTTGAAAATTTTTAAAATCATTTAAAGTTTCCAATTTGCTTATTGATTGTAATTCTTTATATGACTCAAAAATTACTTGCACTGCACTACGGCAGGTATCGCCTAATTTTTTATACAAATTTGCCAAAAACTCATTTATTTTGTCTTGTTTTTCATTTTCTTTAATTTTTTTTTTCAAATCCATCTTTAAATTTTCTAATACTATTAATTTCACCTACTTTAAATGCAATATGAATTGATATTTTATAAAATAATTCATTTAAATTTTCATCATCTAATCTAGATTTAACACTCTGATAATATATACACATGTGATCAATTTTCACGTAATTTTATAATAATTTGTTTGGTGTTCCAACGAAATTTTGAAAATATAATTTTACTAACATCACTAGAAAGATTTAATGACTCTAATGTATCCTTTAAGTACACTCCAGTACATTGTAATGCACGTTCTATAGCTAAATAGTCCAACTTCTCGTCTATTGTTTTAGACAATGCCAAGTCTACATAATTTTTTCATTTTATTTAAAGAATAAACATTTTTAAGTTCTTTAAAATCATCGTGTAATGGGGTGAAAATTTCATTAATTCTAATTTTTTTAATTTGTAAATCCTTCAAAATATCTACAAATCTTTCAAAATAATTATATAAGTTTTGTTAATCTAAAACTGCCCTATAAAATCAATTTATCTCTGGAAATTTGGTATAAGAAGAACCAAAGCAAACTAAATAAAATTCCATCTCTTCCCAAAGTAACCTATCATATGTTATTCTTAGTTGTTTTTTAAGTATGTGCACATGTCGAGCGATTGTTGTGCATAAATATAAGAATTTTAGATCTACTTCTTTATTATTATTCTTATCAAAATATTCTTTGAAATGATTTCCAAATCTAGTTTGAAAAATTTCCAAAAAGATTACAATCTTTTGAACGTATGATTCTATAAAGTTCATCGTGGTTTTCCATAACATCATAATGATTCATCTACTTTGGTTATTGAACTCCTGATTCAACCAAATTCTTTACATCCACGAATGAATTTCACATTTGTTTACTGCAGTCAGCTTCAAATTAAAAATTTTATCATTTGATACCGTTTCACTTTTATCTTCATTTGTTCCAAAATTTATGATTTCGTTTCAACTTATTGTTTCTTAAAAGTTAATTGTTCCGAACTTGTTCCTTGATTTAAATCATTTTCAGCTGTTCACTTTACTGATGACTTTTGTGAATTGAATAAGAGTAAATTATTTTCATCTTCCTCCATTTTTGAAGTCTATAAATTAAATAAAAAAAATTCGTTTTAATAAATAATTAATTATTATGCTTTTGAAAAAATATAATGATAAATATTTTTAATTGATGGAAGTTGTTATTAAAATGGAACTACTAAATTAAAAGTTATAATTCAAAAAAAAAAAATACTATTAACATTTTGTTCAAATTTTAAAATCCAGGACACAACTTATTATTCTTAAACAATTAAAATAAGGAATTTTTAAATTTTGAGAAGAAACTTTTCCAAAATTATATAAATATATAATTGGTAATTCAACTGTATCAGTACATTATTTTGTAAGTTGTTCTTCCAAAGCTTTAATTGTTTAAAAAATGTGCTCATTAAAACATGACATCATTGAATAAAAATCTAAATATTTATTAGGCCTTGCTTTAAAATACATTTTTTGCATAAATTCTAACAACTTCACACTGCTTATTAAAAGGGCGTCTTTCTTTTTATAATCAGAGCAGAGCCAGATCCTTCAAAAAATTAAAATTGTGTTCTTTTTGTGCTTAGATTAACCAGATTATCCATTTTGTGTTGCTTTTTCAAATCCGAGTGTTTTTTCCACTCAGGGTGATCAGAGTTCAGATAGTGTTTTCACTCCGAGTATTTTTCCACTCAGCATGATCAGAGTTCGGATAATGTTTTCACTCCGAGTGTTTTTCCACTTAGAGCGATCAGAGTTCGGATAAAATTTTGATCTGAGCATAGTTTTCTCTGAGCACTTGACATCTGCTCTAAGTATAGATCTCTAATTACAAAAAGAAAAACGTCTGAAGTGTTTAATTAAAAATATATAAAAAATTTCATATCTCCATTACTTACAGTATTTCTTGTGTTCAATTTTATTTATATACAGTTTTTTCTAGATTTGTTTCGTTTGTTATAATATTCAATACAACTCTGTTTGTCATTTACTTCAACTAAAACAGAAGAAAGAAGAGATTTATTGAAATTTTTTTTTTATAAAAATATTTTTGTCAAGTTATATTTAAAATTCATCTACCTATCGGACTTGCCATCAATAATGTAATAATTTGCAATACAATTACCTTTTATAAATATATAAAATATATTTAATAAAAAAGAGAGCCGTCTCTTCAGCTCTACTATCTACTCTCACTCTATGTTTATTTTATTAAACCAGACCAGATATTAAAAAACAAAAACACTTAATAAACAAATTAAAATTAATAGAGAGTAATATGAGTATTTTTTACTCTTTATAACACTTTATTATAATTTATAATTGAGTGGGAATGAAACGATTTAGGAATGAAATATGTATACCTATAATCTCACTAATTATTATGTATGTATTATACCTATGTTTCGCTTATTAATGTAATCATAATTATAATACAATTAAAATAAGTAGTATTAATGAAAAATACAACAATTAATATGGCATTTTTATTTTAACTCTCTTTAATAAAAAAATTCTCTCTGGTTTTTTAATGTAGATCGTTCGACGTTCTTTTGTTTCTTTCAAATTTTCCTCAAAATTAAGCTTTTTTTTAAATAATAAACTTAATTTAATACGAAAATTCGCGTAAGCTTAATACTTTTTGTGTTTATTTTATCAAAATACGTCAACAATATTGTCGTTGTTAATCGCACAGTTGAATTACGTCATCTGTTTAATGAGGAAAGGTATGATAATATAAATGATCTATAAAAACTGTTATATTAAAATTGTTTCAACGTTTATAACGCATCAAATTAGTTAATTCAGACATATTACTGAGTAGAGTTATGCTTATATGGGTTAAATAGAGTTATGCGTACCAATATGGATGTAATCAAAATGGAAATATAAATAAATTATATTATCTCAGTATGTTCACAAGATTTAAAATTAAAAAATTTATCCAAAATATATTTAAAATAATTTTATGTTTTCCCGAATCTGCAAATGACATTTCTAATCGATTTTTGTATAGTATACATAAGCTGATAGTAAACAGAGTATAACAGAAAACGAACCTTCCCGTTCGTTTGAGTTGACAAGTTTAACTTTCAACTTTAAATTATATTCTTCGGAACAACAGCTAAAATATAAAATAAATAAATAAAATTCTGAGTAGTTAAAATAAAATTAAAATAACCCAATACAACACACAATATCATTCTCTCCATAAATTAATTAATGTCCTTATTATAATTTTGTTCTCTAGAAAATTATTAATACTTCCAATCTAATTAAACAAATAACCGATGGCTTTTATGTAATTATATTTCCTCTTTTATTGTTATATTAGTTTTTATACCCGTATATAGTCAAAAGGGTACACTAAATTTGCATTACCTTTGTGACGCAGAGAAGAGTGGGGGGGTAGATATAGACTCAAGTGTATGGATCGGATCAGAATCAAAAAATAAATCGATTTAGCTATGTCAGTCTGTCCGCCCGTCCGTCAGTCATCACGATAACTCAAAAAATAAAGGAGCCAGGATTTTGAAATTTTCATAAATTCGTTTTTAATCAATAGCCACCATCGCTATTTAAATCCAGTCATTTTAGTCCAAGGGTTCGAGTACCTGCCATACAACTTCTAATTTTATATGAGCAATGCTCTATACCTGTGGAAGCTGGGTGTCTGAAATTTTGCCAAAAATAGTTTAGTGTAATGGCCAAAGTTACAGCAAAATTTGGTTGGTCTACTACAAAGGGTTCGAGTAGCTGTCATTCAACTGCATCTTTTATATGAGCAAACTTCTAATAATGCTTGAAAATTTTCCCAAAATTAATTAACCGGATGGTATAATGTATATATTACGGTCATAAGGGTATCCCAGAGTTGGCACAGTCTACTCTACTACACTCTTCCTCGTTTAGAAAAGTTTTCTTAGAATTTTATTGTGTTTATAAACAAAAATTTACAACAAATCAAGAGAAACTTTTTTAAATTTTAAGGGAACCCTTTAAAATTATAATAAACTGTTAACAGTATTGGATTATAGTGATTACAGATCAATATCATTTGAATATATTATTTTTATACCCGTGCATACATTTATGGATCGGGTATATTAAAATTGCTCCTCCGTTTGTAACGCATTGATCTAGACGAGCTAGATATAGTGTCAAGGGCATCGAAATCAAGTAAATCGAAATAGCTTCAAAATGTGTCAAATCAAAAACTATAAGAACTAAAGTTTTGAAATTCACTCAAAGTCATTTTTAGACTATTTCTAGGTTCACTATTGTTTTTGGTTAAAATCGGACCAAGATTTCGGGGAGCTGCCATACAAAGTTGCCAATTCGATAACTGTGAATCTAATGAAGCTGCAAATAATAGAGCAAGCTACTTGGCAAAGTTGGACATCTTTTTAAGCATAAATTATGGGGTAGGACGAGTCAAAATATTTTTACCTACCTATTTTAGTTTTTTATATTTTTTTTGTGATACATGTTTTTTAATCAAAATCATTAAAAAAAATTATTTACAGTAAAGTGAATGTTTGTTTTATAAAAAACAATATACTAACTGATAGACCACTCTGGACTACAAATATTTATTGTTTTATCAAAAAAAAAAATTGATACTGTGGATCACATAGGATATTAATTAAAAAATTATATTTTTTTGGTATAAGAGGATCTACTTATAAGTAATTTCTATAGTATATGAATAGTCGCACTAAATTTGTGTAAAAGCCACGAAGACAATATAAGCTACACAGAGTACCACAAGAAAGTATTCTTGAACCGATTTTATTCGCATTATATAATTTTCATAAATTTAATTAGCCGCAATAAATTATTGAAATTGATTTATTATAAATAAATTTTATTTTTATTAAAATTACTTAAAATTTTCAGTTTAATAATTTTTATAGAATTTTTTAATACACAATTGTTTTTTATTTCAAAATCAGATCAAAAATAAAATAACATTGATATTGGATTCAAGTATTGTGGACTAAAGGAATTATATTTTAAAGGACCATAAATACTTTTAATTTATCCGAAAAAATTACAAAAGTTTATTTTACTTTTAAATGAAGGAACAACAATGACATTTTTTAAATTATTTTTATTGATCTACTCCGCCCAATATTATTATAAAATCTGCAAGAATCTACTTAACATTTATTATCCATGTCATTCTTTTAATTCTTGAAAATAAAAAAAAAACATCTCATATTAAGATTTGAAAACTTATTGTTAAACATTTTAATATGAATTATTATGGTAATAATAATTTCCTATATACAAGTTCCAAAACTATTTTCAATGAAATGAAACAAAAAAAACCAAACTCTTTTTAAAAATGTATTTCAAGACATTCTTTACTCCTTGAAAGAAAATCTTTCTAAAGATATCTAAAAATAAAAAAAAAACAAAATAAAATAAAAAAAAATTAATTATTATTGTTCTAACTTTATGAGACTAACTGACAATAAAAATGACAAACGCAACTAAAAAGGCGGCAATTATAACATCTCATATTTGGCATATGTTCTTTTCCGGTTTAATATTGCCTTCCATTTTTTTTTTATTTTTTTTTTTTTTTGTAAATTCAAGGATTAATTTCAAAAAGGATATTCAATTGTAATGATTTCTTATTTTGCTGTTTTGGATGGTATTATCTTGACTTTCAAATAATTTCAAATAGGACGAAAAAAATTCAGTGTTTTTATTCAGTGGTGAAGTCAAAAAAAAAAAACTACTAAATTACTAGACTCAAATTTAATTTAAAATAGAACATTCCTTTACATTTCTAAATAAAACCAGTGCATTTTAATTAAGAACAATGCTTATGTGGTAGGAACTAAAGCCTTGGTTGCGAAAATTCAAGCAGTACTCGTAATACAATACTCTTCCGTATTAACAAAAAAGTCTTCTAAAAAATGAACTTAAAAGCATTAGAAATAATATGTGTTTCCGGAAAATTGGAATGGTCTAGGAAATGAATGCGCTGGTGAGTTACCAAGAAGCGGTTCCAATCTAAATATTTCAGTAGCGTAACAGGGCGACCATGTGTTTAGTAACGTTAAAAAATACATTTTCCTCCACTTTGTATCTATAGTGCATTAAAATTGCCAAGACTTCTAAGTACATGACGTATAACCAGAAAAATATTACCGTTGAATGAGTATATGAAAGAGCAGTAGTTGTGTAGTTATACATTTTACTGGTATATCTTCAACGCTTGCTAAGCCCAGAAAAGTAACTCTTATTAGCCAATAATTTAACGATCTAAACGAGCTAGCAATTGAGGAACTCTACAGAAATTTTAGGATTTCTGAATGCTCTGAAATAGATCTATGAAATGGCAACAAGTAGGTGATGATAACTTTTTTTTTTTCACAACAATCATTTCAAATATACAAAACTAAATAAATTGTTGCAATAGAGTTCAATAGTATGCAAACGTACCAAGTTAAATAATCACCACTGTTCGAAAAGTTAAAATTTTAAAATTTGAAGAATTTTTTATATTCTTTTAAGAATATTATATTAAAGAAATTCAAAATGATATGGGTGTTATTATTATCCTTCTATTACTTACAAGTATTATATATATTATAATCTTAATCCTAGCCAACTGGAAAAAACGAAATAAAAAAAAAAAACAATACATTTTAATACAGATAATAATAATAATTTTACATAATATATAGAATAAAGTACAATTGTAATTAATATAATAAATTTTCAAATGATATTTAAAATTGTAAATATAAAACTTATTTAAAAGAAAAAAAAACAAACTAACAAGGACAATTAATATAAAAAGATGAAAACTTTTGAATCATTTTCTTAAAAACATATTAAGAAACACAATATTGAGAAAAAAAAATGGCAATAAAACATAATAATTACATCAATTTATTAATAACGAGGAAGAGTGTAGTAAAGTAGACTGTGTCAACTCTGAGATACCCGTATGACCGTTATATAAACATTATATATCATTATATATCATAATTATTATTATAAACATTAATTACTTTTGGCAAAATTTCAAACATATACCAGCTTTATTAGGTGAAATATTATGAGCATTATATAAGAAGGAGTTGTATGGCAGCTACTCGAACCCTTTGCAGTAGACCAAACAAATTTTGCAGTAACTTTGACCAATACACTAAACTATTTTTGGCAAAATTTCAGACACCCAGCTTTAATAGGTTTCGAGTAATGCTCATATAAAAGAAGGAGTTGTATGACAGCTACTCGAACTCACTGCAACAGACCAACCAAATTTTGCAGAAACTTTGGCCATAAAACTTAACTACTTTTGCCAAAATTTCAGACACGTAGCTATAATAGGTACTGAGAAATACTCATATAAAAAAGAAGTTGTATGGCAGCCACCCGAACCCATAGACCAAAATGGCTGGATTTAAATAGCGATGACGGCTATTGCAAAAAAACGAATTTTCGAAAATTTGAAGATCCTAGCTCCTTTAGTTTTTGAGTTATCGTGCGGACGGACGGACGGACGGACATACATAGCTAAATCGATTTTTTTTTCGATTCTGATCCGATCCATACACTTGAGTCTATATCTACCCCCCCTCCTTCTCTGCGTCACAAACGTAATGGCAAATTTATTATACCCTTTGACTATATAGTCATACGGGTATAAAAATTGCAATCATAATTATTTAGGGTTATTATAAAAATTTCTCAAATTAAAAAATGTATTTACACATTTTCTTATATAATTATAAAATTGTTATTTAATAAAGTTAAATATAATTTATATTTTTGACTAAAAGAAAAACTTTAGAATTCATCAATTATTAAAATGACAGAAAATTTTCCCAGTGTCTGAATAACAATCGTCACTATAATTAGAAAAATATGGCCGTCATACCAAAATTTAGCTTTTAAAATTAAATAAATTGCAAAAAAAAAAAAACAATAAAATATAATATGAAAAAAAATTACAATAGTGTGTTATATAAAAGGATTGCCATAAAGGATAATAATTACAATAACATTTTTGTCTTATACGTTAGTTGTTAATCCTATTTTTTTTTTTTTTCAATGTTTCCAATTTCAGTCGCTAGTAATTTTTAATTACAGGAAACATTTTTATTTTTTTAAAAAAAAAGTTATTTCCGGTGGGAAAGCGAGAAAGAGAAATATAATTATGTTGAATTATGGTTATATAACAATAAAATCAAAACAGAATGATGTTGAACTTAAATTAAATCCTTTTTTTTTTTTTTTTCTAATTTATTTATTGTGCAACTCATTATTTCCAACAGTTTTTTTTTTCTTTGCCATTGTAATAAAAAAAATTATTACTAGTAATAGTTATTATTAATTAGTTGAATATAATTTTTTTTTGTGTTTTTAACTATATATGTGTACTCGTGTATATGTATTATATCAATACAACTATATTTATTTCTAATAAACACCCTTGCACAGGGTGTATCAAAAGTTACACCTGCGTAAAAAAATTAAAGAACTCCTTTGTTTATAATTATTTTTTCTTGTTATTTTCAGATTTTATTAATCGAACCTTGTTACACCAACATGCAAAATTGCACGAACGAGCAAAGAACCAACAGCATACACGCCCGTGCCTCTTCCAAGGGAAATTTTTGATGACTAAATTATGTTAAAAAATTCAAGATTTAACTTTCACTAAAGGTGAAGGCGCAATGAACGCTTTCTATGCTTTGCTTGCTTCTAACGCTTTGACGTCTGCAATAAGTTACATTATTTCATATGTTACTAGACCCAATGAACAATGCGAGCAAAATGTATAATGTCTGCACAGTTTTAAATTTAAAAAATTTTCAATTACTCGTTTGCTTTTTACGCTTTTCACATTAAATTTTAAGAATTATATTTTTTAAATTCAAAATTTGTGTACATGTCGTACACAAACGATGTTGTTAT
Organism: Dolichopus griseipennis; assembly: GCA_963082915.1. Lineage (NCBI taxonomy): Eukaryota > Metazoa > Arthropoda > Insecta > Diptera > Dolichopodidae > Dolichopus > Dolichopus griseipennis. Next base: position 11,335,201 of record OY720441.1, read on the forward strand.
TTGTTTACGTTTATAAAAAAAACAAATATGTAGATATCTATGTAATTTAAAATAAAAAATATTTTTTTGTATTTTTTTATTTAAAAATATGCTTTGCTTCTGCAAAAATAAGCATGCGAAGCTAGCAAAGCTTTCATTGGGTTTTCACTTTAAGTCCGATTTTTTGTTATGGAATCAACTCAAAGAACGAGTATATGTGAATAGACCTTAAACTCTAGCCCAGTTCAAGCACAACATTAAAACTGTGATCAGGGCAATAGAGCTTGATGCTTTGTGTGTCCGTCCGTCCGTTCGTCCTTCAGTACGATAATTCTAAAACTAAAGAAGCTAGAGTTTCGAAACATACACAAAAGAAATTTTTAGATAATTTGTAGGTTCCCTATTATTTAAAATCGGACAAAGTCTTCGGGTAGCTGACATACAAATTTTTTGAATTGATATGAATATCTTCAAAACTAATAACTAAATAGGAAAACAAACAAAATGCAATTAAATTATTAATCGGTTTTTGATGCAGTTGTTAGTTTTTGGTCGGACTTTTAATCAAAACTTTTCGGTTGAAATCGAGGACAGTTTATAATTAATTTTTCATATATTCTTCTTTTTTCTTTATTTATTCTCTTTGTAATTAAATATAATTATTTCTTATAAGAGAAATTCTTATTTAATTTATATTTCATAGTGGGTATGCACGGGTTACTAACAGTTTAGAAGGATAACATATAGTCTTCCTTGTTTATATTTTAGAATCATGCTAAGTTCATATTATATTAAAAGTAATTAAATTTTTGTATATAGGCGTGACTTTTGGTCCACCCTGTACAAATATGGATGCTATATTTTATGTAATATATATCGCAAAGATAATATTTTAGCAAAAAAATCAACATTTTAATTCTATATATAAGAAGGCTGTATGAATTGACATCGAATTATAAATAATGTATAAAAATACCAAAAGAAGTGAAGTTTAAAAAATTGTCAATATAGATTTCTGATTTGATCAATTCAATCTCTTTTTCTATTTTAATTTATACTAACTTAAGTACAAGAATTTTTAATGAATTATTTCAATAGGTATTTAATCAGGATTTGAATAATTTGTTTCATGGAATTTTTTGCTGGTCAGCTTCCATTATCTTGCATGTTCTGCAAATCTACACTACAAAATTAAGAAAACCCTTATTATGCACTTGTACAATGAAAGCAACATCTGTGAATGCATCTCTAATATGTAAATATCCTAGAATAAAATAGAATTCTTTGGTTTTAAATCCAATTTGAAAATTCCCACTAAATTTCCGTTTTTCATTTATATCTTGACATCGTTACACTTGGAGTAATTGGGGCAGCCATTGAAAATTCGCGCAAATGAAATTAAAATAACATTGATTTTGTTACCAACTCCAAGTCTCCCTTAGTTCAAACTCCCGCACTAGCATGTTTTATCTTTACTTAATCAAATTATTTTAAAAAAATATTTAAATTTCTTAAAATAGTTTTTACTTTAATTTATTTAAGACATTTTCGGTTTTAGTTGAATTAAAATAGAAATTTTTCAAGATCAGAAAATACCTAACTTTCTTTGATTTTATTTCATTTTAAATTTGTTAATTGTTATAAATTTAAAATAAAAAAATTCTATTTTAGTTCTTAACATTTAGTCATTTCTTTTCAGATGTTAATTCATTTTTAATTATATGTTAGTTCCTTATACTTTAATTCATTGAGCCTTTATCAAAATAAATTAGTCATAAACAAAACAGTTTTGACTAAAAGGCTAAAATAGTTTTGAAATTAAAGTGACCATATGTTTAAAACAAATTTTATTATTTATCAATATGTGTTTAAAATTAATAATAGAAAGGAAAATGTGAAAATGATTTTAGTTCTAGTAAAAAAAATATATATATATATACAAAACAAAATTTCCAGCTTACACAATAATAAGGAAATATAAATTAATTTACGAACGAAGTCACTTCGCATAATTTACATTACAGTATTATCGTAAGGAGAAAGTCTGTCGTCCGACAGGTCTAAGTGTAAAAACCAAATTTTGTTTTTCTGAATGAATAGGAATCCTAAACAAAAAAAAAAAAATGTTTGATGAATTTTATCGCATTAACAAAAAAATTAAACTTATCTTATCAAATATAATTCGTAACACATATCCTAAACATCCGACCACTTAGTTACTTGTACTTTCCTTGCTAAGTATTAATTTTGGCAAAAACCTCCCGTGAATTAGCAGCAGTTTCTCGCATTTCATTATATATAGATGGTAGATTTCAATATTTATATGTATAAAATAATAGTCATTTGTTATTTGCTTTTAATATTATTTGCGTTCTGTAAAAAAAGTTAACCCTAACATATGTTGAAATAATTACAACAATACTGTCAAAATCTAGTATGGATAACTTTCTATTCTTAAAAAATTAATAGGTATTATATATAATATAAGTCTCTCATGAATATATTTACAAAATTTTATACAACTGTATATGTAATTAAATTTTAAAAGACTATTACTTCTAAAGTTAATCAGATCTTAGAAGAAGTCGAAACTATTTTTTTTTTTTTTTTTTAACTTTAAATTTTATTTATCCCTTTATACATCTTACAAATATCTTAATCTAGAAAAATTTACAAAAACGGTTTTCTTTCTTATATACTTAACATTTAAATTATTAGCTTAACTTTTATGTTAATTTGAATCGATATTTTATTTATTTTTATACTTAATTTGAATTATAAACTTAATATTATTCTAATAAATATTGGAAAAACTTGGGAATATAAAAACCAATAACTAAACATTTTGAGAAGTCGAAACTAAAATAATAATAATTGGCAACTCTTAAATGTCATGTCAATAAAATTTATATTTATTTTGTGAAGAAAATAATAAAAATAAAAATATTATAATAAAATTTTTAATTAGAAAAAAAAACATTTAAAATGTGGTATCAATTATGAACTATAACTTTTCAAATATTATTAACCGAAAACTCAAATTCTTTTCCGGAACATTTAACTTCTACTTTTATCAAACTAAAATACATACGTCATTAATTTGACGCATATCATCCAAGCACAATAGTCATTTTGTATAGTCACTCATATACACATCTAATAATAATTGTGTCATAATAGTAATAAAGTTGTTAATTAGAATCGAAAATCGAAAACAATATCAAACACAACTATAGGATAAATAAAAATGCCTAGCGAAAAAAATTAAATAAATTATTTATTATTTAATTAAATACATAATATAAAACAAATTGATAAAAAAATTTTTGATCCATTATATCGGTTAATTTAATGAAATTTTTTGGTGTTTTAAAATTTTATTTTTAATTCAAATGTCAAAAAAAAAAAAATTTATTTTCAAAGTCGTTTTGACGTTATGCCATTTTGTCATTTTGCATTGATATTCATAGACAATTAAGTTTACAACTAAAAAATACAAAAAATTTACAATTGAAATATTTCGAGCAAATATTTTGATCCAAACTGAGATTTTATCGTTTTTAATTTAGTTAGTTTCGAATAAAACAGTTTTAAATTATTTGTAGTTAAAAAATTATGTATAAAAATTCCTAAAATTTACTAAAACTATTTTTTTTTCAGGACTTGTCTTTATGTGAACATTATTTAAAAAAAAAAAACAAAAACTTAAAATAATTTAATATCATAACATTTTAACTACTATAATTAAAAGTCGTAATATGAAAAACCGAAACTTTCTTGACCAAATCATCATGAACCACCGATTATAATTATTATGTGAGTTCTTTTATTGTTATTACTTGAATTAGAAAATAAAAAAAATTGTAACATTGTGGTTAATAAAATAAAAGACTTTACACAGTGAAACAACTAAAAGTATGACAGAATACAATAAAATGTACAATGAACAAAAACATTTACAAAAATTATAATATTAAATATATATATACGATTGATATAATGTTATTTAAGAGAATTATGAAAAAAAGGACATTAAGGACAACAAAGTAAAAATATCAAAAAAAAAATTCACTATTAATTTTTTTTAATATCTTTTACCTCCTGGAAACTACAGTTTAAAAAATATATTCTTTCCTGTTCCTAGTTAATTTAGTGATTTCTTACATTAATTATCATTAAAACGAGGAAGATTATAGTTGCCCTTGTCAACTTCTAGATACCCGTGCATACCCACTATGGTGTATAAAATAAACCGTTATTTACTTCCCTTATACCTTTAACTCATTACCCCATAATTTTCACATAAAAAAAAAAAAAAAAATTAACAAAAAAAAAAAAAAATCGCAAAACAAAAAACAAAATTTTCATTCATTGTCCCATAACTTTAGCTTTAAAATAAAACAAAAAAAAAAAAAAATAAAAAAAACAAAAAAAAAAAAATTGGCCCACCCTAAAAGTCCGAAGGTCCGAGTGATGTCCAACTTTGCCAAGTAACTTGCCCTATTAATTTATCTGCCCAATTTTAATTTTAACCTTGTAGCTTCATTAGATTCAAAGTTATTGAATCGAAAACTTTGTATGGCAGCCCCCCGAAAATGGGGCCCTAACATTTTGAAACTTCATATAAGTGCTCGATTCATTATATAACTAACCGTGTGTAATTTTCATCCCCGTAGTATAAATAGTTTTGAAGAAATTCAGATTGGTGCAAGGAAGTTGTATGGCAGCCCCCCGAAAATGGGGTCCTAACATTTTGAAACTTCATATAAGTGCCGGAGTCATTATAAAACTAACCGTGTGTAATTTTCATCCCCGTAGTATAAATAGTTTTGAAGAAATTCATATTGGTGCAAGGAAGTTGTATGGCAGCCCCCCGAAAATGGGGTCCTAACATTTTGAAACTTCATATAAGTGCCGGAGTCATTATAAAACTAACCGTGTGTAATTTTCATCCCCGTAGTATAAATAGTTTTGAAGAAATTCATATTGGTGCAAAAAAGTTGTATGGCAGCTCACCGAAGCCTTGGTCCGATTTTAACCAAAAACAATAGGGAACCTAGAAATTGTCTAAAAATGACTTTGTGTGAAATTCAAAACTCTAGCCCTTTTAGTTTTTGAGTTATCGTGTTGACACACGGACGGACAGACACACATAGCTAGATCGACTAATTTTTCGATTCTGAGCCGATACGTACCCTTGACACTATATCTAGCTCGTCTAGATCGATGCGTTACAAACGGAGGAGCAATTTTAATATACCCGATGTTCATATATGTATGCACGGGTATAAAGATTGAAAATGTTTTAATGATTAATTTTTAAATAATATTTTAATTTAGGTGTGCTCGCGATAAACTGACCAATATGGAGTGAGCAACAACTTTACAATGGAGTGACTAACAAGATTCATATACCATAATCCACATAAACATAATACACATAAATATACTACGCATTTAATTTCAATCATTCAATTGTATTACGTATTTAATTTATTTTAAGCTATTGCATTTCTAACTTTTTTAATACCCGTTTTGACGTAGATCAAATGGGTGTACTAAATTTGGCGTTACGTTTGTGATGAGAAGGAGTATAGATATAAACTCAAAGATATGGGTTGGATATAAATCTAAAAGTAAATCGATCTAGCTATGTATACAACTTCTTTATTCATATGAGCATTACTCTGTATACCTAATAAAGTTGAATGTCTGAAACTATGTAAATAGTTGCTAACTAGCCAACGTCTGAAAAAAAAATAGTCGATGTAGTGGAACAAGTTTGAAGAGCTGCCTTTCAACTTATTTTTTTATATAACTGAAAGTCTAACAAGTTTTGTAGTTAGTGTAGTTGAAAGTAATTAGCGTTATATAATCCAATATCTTGATTCTCGTCATAAGGGTATCCCAGAGTTGACAGAGTCAACTCTGCTACACTCTTCTAGATATAAATAAAACTTATATATTCTGTTAATGTTATATATTTTATGTGGCTACCCGAATCTACGCCCCAGGAATTTTGGCCCCAAAAAAAATTGAAAAAAGGCCCCAAAATGTTGTATGAAATTGGGGCGTTTTTTCATATGAAAAATTACCCCAATTTTTTTAAATTTTAGAGTCAAAATTCATTTTTTTTGGGGCCAAAATTCATATGAAAAAGCGTAAAACACTGCTTTTGAATCCAACTCTAAAATCCCTCCTAATTCAGAATCCCACATATACATAATAATTATTCTGGAAAAAGCGTCAAACCCTGCTTTTGAATCCAACTCTAAAATCCTTCCTAATTCAGAATCCCACACATACACATATATAAATTTTCTGGAAAAAGCGTAAAACCCTGTTTTGAATTCAATTCTAAAATGCCTCCTTTTAGAGATTTTAGGGATTCCTTTTTTTGGGGCCTTTTTTCATTTTTTTTTTTGGGTCAAAATTCTTGGGGCGTAGATTCGGGTAGCCATTTTATGTAGCCAACTGCCGTTAGTTGCTAGTGCTAGTTTGTAAACAATAAATGTTAATAAAATTAAATTAGTCATCCTATAATCTAATAATAAATTAATAAGTTAATATTTTATATTTAAACAATATTATGCGGAAATCCAATGGTATTTTGTAAAAAAAAAAATTAAACTAAAAATTAAAAGTTTTATTTTTTTAATAAATATTTGATGACGTGTTCGGGAATCGTACCAATATTTCCCTCATTAATAAGCCTAATACTTACCCATTACACACCTAGATAATGTATAAATATATATAATACATTATATGTATTAGTAAGGAGAAATTAAATTTCTTATTTAATGAGTAATTAAGTCAAAAAACCCAATATATTATGAAATATTTCATAGTTGTATTAATTATGGATCTGCATTATGGGGAACAGCTACAAAAACAATTACTGAGGAAATTTAAGTTGTACAAAACAGAGCATTAAAAAATTTATTAAGTTCAACTGGCGAAAATGTACAGAGTGTATTCATAGAACATATGTTATCTGCTTTTTGTTAAAGATTTTGTCAATATTAAGGTTTTACTTCATATTCACAATATTACAATTGATAACTTAATTCCACTGTAATGTTAACCAAACGTGGTGATTATCATAAAGTCAATTTTAAAAATAAGCTGTTGATTCATTTAAAAAAAGAAAAGAATATCCCAATTCGATATTTCTACAACAATTTACCAAGGTTTAAAATTATACAATATTCTCTGGACTAACCAAATAAGCATTTTAAGGTTTAGTAATTTAAGAAAACTCTTATTTGATAGGATTGAACCTGCATTCACTCGGTTGATACACCAAGTACTTAATCACTGCGTCACCGTGGTCCCAAGCTCTACTTTATTTGAATTATCCAAAACCAAAAAACCAAAATAAACTTGCATATTTTTGGGGGTTTCCAAGTTTCATTTTGTTATTTTGAAATTCTAGAAATGTCTAAAACTTTGTCAAAATTTATTAAAATTTAAAATAATCTGAAAATATAAAGAAACGTTTTCGGGATCTCTCCTTCCAGCAATAACCCATATACGAACATGTTAATATAACATTTGGACATTGGGCTTTCTCTTCTCCAGCAATTCATTTCTAGCAAACAAATTAATATTGAAAGATTTAAATTGTGGTACTTCTAGTATCTTTGAATGTAACAAACAAATTTAAATACGAGGGACTTATTTTTAATTATGGTGCAAAAATAAGGCCTAAAAGCAACATACAAGGCTTACTTTCTAAAAGCTTTAATTATAGCATCCCGTTGATGAATTGAATATATAAAATATCGAATCGGACATGCAGGAAATATTACTGAAACCGAATATCAAATAATCCCAATGACTTGTTACAAAGCACTAACAATTCTACAGTCCGATTATTGTTTTTATTTTTTCGTATGAATATTTTTAAAAAACAATTATTAACAGTTAGGTTTTTGTTGTATGCGTTTTTGTTTTTATGAAGTGTTGAAGTTTTAATTTAAATTTATTATTGTTAGTTTACTTAAAACAGTGTAAGTATCAGAATGTACGATACTAAAAACTATAAATTTTTGTTTGTAATATGGCATAAAAAAGAGCTCACACAACTGTAACTCTTTATAATAAAGTTAAAATATTGGAAGCAACAGAGCATGGAGTTAGTAGAAGAAAATTAGCCGTGCGTTATGGTATTACAATGCTAATTTTAAATTTTAAAGAGTTTTTGGGCCACAGATATACTTGCTAGACTGGTATCTAACAATCCGAATTTCACGTTAATCCAAAAAGGGGTATACAATTAAGTATTCGGATTATCGAAATATTACTGTATTTGGTTTGACTTTTCCGATTACAGTATTTCACCTTTATATTTATAAAAATTTAAAATAATGCAACTTTCGAAGATGATTTACGAGTATAAGAGTTAAATAATTTTTTTAATTAATTAAAATAATTTCTTTAGTTGGAAAATTTAATTACAATACATACTAAGTTTAGATCATTAAAAATATAATATATACTTATTAATAATAATAGAAGTAATTTTATCTATAAAATTAAATGGTTTTTTCATTTATACAAAACAAAAAATAAATACAAATCATATTAATTTGATATGTTTCTGCATAATTTACTCTTAAAATAAAATTTTTGTACTAAAAACTTTTGGCACTGTATCAAAACTTTTATTTTTGGAAAAAAACTACTACATTTTTTTAAAATTACGATAACTTGCTTTCTTTAGCTGTATAATGATGGCCGAATCATTTAACAAAGAACGGTTTAAATCAAAAAGAATAAGTTTTATATTTGAGCTAAAATTTGAGAAATCTGGATTCTTTTATCTGTTCAACTACATTATTACTCTTTATTTATAAGTAAATAAAATCTTATGATCCAATTAAAAAAAGATTTTAATCTTAAATTTAATTTTAATTTTAATTTAAGATTTTAAAAAGATAGATTTCTGTTGAAATTTTAAGTAATACGACATGGCATAATGACATATGTCAGAATATGACATTTAATAAAATAAATCAACTTTAGCCCTTGCGAACGAATAAGTAATTGGTGTTATTAAGCATTTTTTTAGGGTCAACTGTTTTTTTTTTTCGAGGGAATGGAAAGCTTGAAAACCACCCATTGAAACTCTGTGGTGTTTCTTTTCACATCCTTTTTAAACCAAATTTTAGGAGGGAACCTGTGATACAAATGTACAATTTGGCTACAGGGATGGGGATATGGATCGATTTAGGATTATGGTGGAAGTTATTTGGAATTTCTGGATATTGTATGGTCAATTAGCTTGTCTATACCAAAACTACATATTGGCTGTTACTTAATGAAGTAACTTTTAAACTTTTTTTTAACTTTTAAGATTTAAATATTATGTGTTCGAACAATTTTACATTTTATTACTTGAATCTGCAAAAAATTCATTTACCGTTATCAGAATAACGGTGATAGTACAAATTTTAATATTGTACTCGTATGTAATTTGTTAAAAAAATATAACGGAATATTTGCAGGAAAAGATGCAAATCTTTTAATATAGAAAACCAAAATGAATTCTTATATAAAAATACACAGTACAGAAATTATAATTTTAGGACAATATAACATAAGACAATAAAAATATGTATTATTTAAATTTCTATATAAAGGAAAACGGAACTCAATATGAGTTCAGGAAGTCGTGTCGCAGATAATAGCAGTACTATATATTCTTAAAAGATAATAAAAATTATTCATTTTGCATTATACTTATTTTTAAAAATATTTTTATTACTTTTAGTATTTTACTTTTCACCATTTTTGTTTTTTTAAACCTTAAATATGATTAGAGTAATAATATTTCTGGAAATAAAAAATAAAAATCTGAATATTTAAAAAAAAATTTAATATTTTATAATATTTTAATTTTTAAGAAGAATAGAAATAACGAGGAAGACTGTAGTACTCTGGAGTACCAGTATCACCGTAATATCGATATTATATCATCCGGTTAATTACTTTTAGCAAAATTTTAAATACATCACCCCAATCAGTCATCGTCGTACAGTTGGGTCAACTTATGCCTCCACTCATAGAGAGCAACAAATGCTCTGTAGGGATGAGCAGTTGTGCTAACCAGATGGCCTAGTTATATAACTGCATCTCTTTAAATCTCATAATAGGGTTGGATTGTTTGAGTTACCTTCGATATTATATTTAATATTATAATTAGATTATAAGCATGTTTGAAAAGTGTTGTACTATAAAAGCCCGATATTTTTTTTGAAACTTTGAGGCTGGATAGAAGATGATTTCAGAATTTTGATTTTAAACTAAATATGTTTTATAATATCTTAAACGGCAACATAATCAAAAATGTCACTTCTTCCAATTGATTTCAATTATTTTAGCAGTTCTCAATTATTTTAAACTAGTGAAAATCTTTAAAAATATTAATAATAAATTATGAATATTTTAAATATAGAGTTCTACGAATGGTTTTACATTATTTTGTACAACAGAAAAGCCAAATATAGATTCTGACAAAATGTCAAAGCTGAACAGCTGACTGATATTTTGCTTTAATCAATTATAAAGTTAGAGTGTGATGAGAATTTTTTGAAATAAAATTAATTTAAATATTAAATTGAGCTGATACTCGTACTGACAAGTTAATGCAATTGCTTTATTAAAATTAATGACATTTTTTTAGAATGCTAAACAAATTTTGCAAAATCTATAGTAACTATATGTCACTTTCGGTTTAATTATACCTTAGAAAATACTAAAAAAATTCTATATAGGATATTTTGTGTTTGATGTAATCATTTAATTCGTTAAAATTTTTTAAAATAGAAAACGTTTTATAGTTTTGCATTTTTGAACACTTATTTAGTATAGTATAGAATATTTCATTCCCATTAGGTAATTTAAAAAAAAAATATATATAAAAAACATTTCATAATTAAAATAAAAAAATATGATTTAGGCTGTTCATTTAGATAATTTATAATATTTTATTTTTCTATAATAAAAAACAATCAACAAAACACATTTAATTGAATGTTTTTGATGCATATCTCATGCCTTAGTACGACTTACTTATTACTGATTAAAAAATTAATTTAAGCCTTATCCTATATGTAAGCATTTGGCTTACTAACCGAGATGTGCGGGTTCGTACGGGTCATGCATTTTTTAGTTGAAAAAAAAAATTTCTTTACAAATCTCCATGGTGACCAAATATAATTTAAAATATACAAATATATAATATAAACAAAATAAATAATATTACTTATAAATTGATAAAAAGTATTGAAAGTGGATTTTCAAGAGTGAAAGTGATTACATTAGGATGGCATTAGGATTATCAAAAAGAAAAAGGTAATTATGGTGAGTAATTAAGGTTAGTAAATAAGGTGATTAACTGCTCAGTACTGAGAAGCATTTAATAAACAACGGTTACCACTCTTATACACAAATTAAACATTAATTTAAAAACTATTAATTTATAATTTACATATTTATTCGGTGAACAGTGGCGTGACGTTACAATTTTTAAATCTATATATATAAAAGCGATAGTTTGTTTGTATGTTTGTTTGTTTGTATGTGTCTTATAGACTCCTAAACTGCTCAGCCAATTCTTATGAAAATTTGTATACAGGGGTTTTTGGGTACGGAAGGAAATTGTGGGCTAAAAATTTTGTTCTAACGGACCGCCAAGTTTGCTGTGGTGCAAGTACTTAAACTTTTTCGTCCTAAAATGAAAACGGTTTGACTTCAAATTTTGTATACGTGATGCTCCTTGAGAATTGAGAATTGACACTATTAACAGTTTTGGAATTTGTTAACACATGTTGGCTCGACGGTTGGTCAAAAAAAAATTTGTGTCCAAATTTATTCCGATTTTACAAAATTCTGCTTTTGCTAAAAAGAAAGCCTCAAAAAAATTTTGGTGAGTTCAATTAACCCATTGCGGCCCAACAGCTTTTTATAGGTTTTTTCAATACTTTACTCTATATTAGAAACGGTTTGACCAATTGACTTTAAATTTTGTATACGTGATGCTCCTTAAAAATTGAGTTGACACTATTAATATTTAAATTACTTTCACTTTGGCCAAAGAGAAAGTAAAACATTTTTTGTTGAGTTCCGTTAACCCATTGTGATACAGCGTCATTTTTAAGATTTTTTCGGTACTTTACTTTAAATTCGAAACGGTTTGACAGGACTACTCCAAAGTTTGTATATTTGGTAACACATGTCGGTCCTACGATTGTTAAAAACAAAATTTTGGAAGTAAATTACGTCCAATTTTGGTTAGTAGTTAGAACTTCTTTGAATTACAAGAACTTTAAAAAATTAATAGAATAATCCTAGCAAAATCATTTAAAAAGAATTGCTTTAATACATTTTAAAATAACATTTACACAATGTGTAATTTTTATATTAACTTTTTGCAGTAACATCAACTTAAATTAAACCTCCATTGAGAGGCGCAGCAACGCGCACCGGGTATTAGCTAGTATTGTATATTTTCAGTTTTTAATCGCTACCAGGAGCGGAAAAGAATTTATTTTAAAAAATTCAATTCTTTGAAAAACTATTTTCACTTATAAAAATAGTATTACCATTCCTTAAATATATAATATAAATATTAAATCTTTATTATTAAATCATATTTTTTTTTTTAATTTTCTCTCACAAATAAAAATACAAATACAAATAAATTTAACATTTGACTTTTTTATTAAAGTAAACCTACCTTATCTCAATTCACTACGGTTTTTAAAATTTTGCAATATTTCGAAATATATTATTTGATTTTTTTTTGTATTTTTTGTATTTTTATAAGTTTAAAATTGCATTAATACAATTCTATTCTTCATAATATGCCAGACTCTATAGCAATGAATTTAACTTTTAGACTATTATTTTGATTTATTTTGACAGTAATTTTTATATGATTTGTTGAAGACGCAACGAGTTGAATCGAAAAATAAAAAAAAAAGTGTTAAAAAAAACATCGAAGCATGTCTAACCCTATATTTGACTTTAAAACATGTCCTAGACACTATGGTGATGGTGTAATTTTCATAAAAAATTCAAAAAAAAAAAAAAAATTGTTTAACAATAAAAGCAAAATACAAGATAAGATCTTAAGATACTACAAAAAAAAAAAAAAAGGATACATCTAATATTCCATATCGTATTAAAATGTGTGAGTAAGGACATATGTAACTTATTTTTTATTTTTTATTTTCTTATCATATTTTTTTAAAATTTATTTCAATTTTTTTTCTTTTTTAATATTTTAACAATTTTTTTTTCTTTCTTTTTGTTTTTCTGATGAATGTTTTTCCGCTTTAACACGATGTATTTGCGGCGATTCACATAAATATAAAATGAAAAGGAAGAAAAAATTAAAACACATGAGAGGGAAGAGAAGTGAATAATAATAAAAAAAAATGAAAATCTTCAAAACAGTGCCAGAAATCAAAAAGATTTGTTAGTTTTTCTTATAAATTATATGAAAATTGCTACTATATATGATTTCTTAGTATGTGATTCTTGAAAATTAAGGAATAATATAGTTTTAAAATTGATTGTCAGTCAGTCAGAAAGGAGACTTTTTTAAAACAACAGATTTCCAAAAAATTAATATCAACGTCTAATACACGCAGCTTAATCTCATGATTGTAGAGCTCTCATATACTGTAGAGCTTTTTCGAATTTTGAACTCAGAAATATTGGAAATGTTATATAAGTCACACCTTGAAATCGTGGAACACATTACCCTCGTATGTGTTTCCCAATACATATGATTTATAAAAATTCAAGAAAGAGGTCAACTTTCACGATTTGGGATTCCAATTTAACCCGTGATGGAAATAAATATATGGCTCATAGTTTTAGCCATTACACTATGCAAGCGCAATGAGAAGCCGAAATGGTAACCGAGTAAATAAAATATTAAATTTGTTTTCTTTTGTTATAAATTGTTCAACAATTAGGCTTACAAATCTGTTTGAATCAAAGGTATATGTTGGAACAAGATCTATTTAACATATAATACTCTTATAATAGATTTGATATTAAAATCGACAGTCAAATTCTACATCCTACTTCAGACAGACCTTAGCTTTATAAAATTGTTACATGATGTAATTATTTTATACATTAATTTTAATTATATATTTAATTTATTACTGTGTCTGTGAGTTATATTATTCAATTAAATTTTATATTTATATTTTTTTTATATTACCATGTTAAAATTATCTTTTATCCATTTATTCTTACCTTACCATTTCTGTCCAATAAAAAATGATTTTGAAGTGACGAGCTAAATCAAATTACAAGGCATGGAAGCAAGGTCTCTCGAATGGTATGCCAGTCAGGCGTTTAAATCTGTAACTTTGTTCTACGTGAAAGACTTGTGTTACTTCATATTTATGAAAATTTTAAACTGTGATTACACGATTCTTCTCGTTTAGTTTAATACAATTGAACTTACTGGACTTACCAATGGATTAAGTCAAAAAATAATTTCATTTTGATTTGTTAAATTTTGCATCGACAACTTACTAGACCTTATGGGTTTCTTCTTCAGTTATTTAGCCAAAACACTACAGTATAAGTATATACATTTTTTTTTTGGTAATACTCTCTAAGAAAATCTCTAATGCTTCTTTCTTATAAAAAAGTTTTTTATATTAAAAAAAAACGTATTTGTATTCTCCTTTAACTCCTGACAGGATCTCATGTATATAGGATATGAGAATTGAGTTTTTAATAACAACAAACATACATAAATTCATAAATATATAAATATATGCCACATAATATTATTATACTGGCATAGAAGAACTACAAAAATTATGATGATATGAGAGATATTTGTCAAAAGTAAATTACCCTTAAAATACGGCAATGTGTCATAAATGAAATTGTTTTGTAAATGGAAATTTTACTTAGAAGAAAAAAAAAAAAAATCAAATTCTCATATAAGAAATTTTTAAGAATTACAAGTCTTTGTGAATTTTTTTTTGTTTAGGTTTTTTAAGAGTAGGGTACAAAATTTTGAACATTTATCAAACTTTCTAGTTAAAAAAAAAAATTTTACAAATTTATTTTTCGGTAAAAAACAATTGTAATGTCAGTCAAAAGACTTTATGATTTAATATCAGAATGAAATATCGCCAGTAGTTTAAGTAAACTAACGGTACATTAAGTTTTTTATGAATTAGCTGGTTGTAATACTTAAGATTTTCAGATTTCGGATTTAATTAGATTCTAACATCATTAATAGTTTTTGCCTAACATCATGTAGTTGTCCAATTTTTCTAATGTCCAATTTCTATTCTCATCCTTCAACATTATAAAATTTCACTTTATTATAGTTGGTTTCACTTTAGCTCTCTGGAAAAAAGTATTAGGTATTTCATTTAATAATGAAAAAACGAAATTGGGCGTAAAAGCATATTTAATTTGTGGCGTTAAGTTATACCACTTAAAAAAGTATTTCACTCTGGTGAAATAATTCATCTATATTACGGTGTTAAATAATTTTTAAAATGAATTGTTGCTTATAGTCTATCTACAATGACCCACTCGTTTCACTCTCATTTCGCTCTCATTACGTAGTCAACAAAGGAATGTCTACAATGAAATGTACATGACAGCGTTCTTTGGCATTGTTTTGTTTACAAATTCCATGAATTAAAAAATATTCCATAGGTTAATAATGACTGCGTAATGGATGCGACAGGGCTGCGTATGTAGACCCTTTCATATAATTCAATACATTTAACTTACTTGTTCAGGCTACTTGTTCAGAGTGAAACGAGAGCAAACGTTCATTGTAGATAGGCTATTAAGAAAAAATATTTCCAGTCGAAGTCCACTTATGTTTTGGGCGATAAATCATTTTACTATAAATTCATAGAGTCCACCGAAAAATGAAACAAAATAAAATAATGAAAAATTTTATTGGTTTAGTTAAAGTAAATATGAAACATATTTTTTGATTATTATTATTATTATTATTGTTGTAAAAACTGGAAAGATCAAAAAGACATTTCTACTATGGTTCTTACTATTAAATTTATTGAAGTCATTAACTTCTAACGAATATTAAATTCGCTGTATGTCTGTTATTAGTTTTTTTCTTAAGTAGTTTTTATTTGAATAATAGCAATTGACGTCGGAAGATAAGTATTTCATTTTTTGTCTTAAAGAATAAAACCTGAATCTTTTAAATTTTTTATTTTTAAATTCGTGAATTTCTAGGAAAAATTTAAATTGATTGTAAAAAATTTTTAATTTAATTAAGATAAAGCTAAAGTCGAATTTTAAATATGCTTTCATAGGGGAATTTTCCGATGTTCAGGCGTATATTTTCACAATTAAAATGTAAACACATCAACGCCAATTAAAATTCGTTACCTACACAATTTAGCATAAAAATTATTTGGTATTTGGTACACTGAAGTGCTGGATAAAACAATCGTTCAGTAGAAAATTTTTTCGAGCACTGCACTTTTCTTGTAGCGTTAGATGTTACTGAACGAGACCATTGATTCATTCAGTTCCCAACCAATGGATATTGTAACTTCCAAAGTTTGAACGACAAGTTCAATTTTATAAAATACAAATATGCTTGCACAGTTTGGGAATATTTAATAGCTGTAAATTTTGAAAAATACTTAACACTCCTTGAATCCCCATATCATCCAACTTTTTAAGAAACTAACTATACGAAACCATCCTTACGAAACTAGCTATATAGCTACTATTATCCTATAATTATCCTCTAATCCTCTAATAAGAGTTGAGTTTATTTAAAATTGATGAAAATTCTACTCACACGAAAGAGATGGATAAATTTTTCTCAGTGACTTTTGGCGATTCTTAAAATCAAGGTGATATTATTAAAAACGTATTCTATCTCTGGTTTAACATTAGTTCGATTCAGCTATCACTATTGATCAGTTCGGAGGATTCGATTTTTACACAGGTCATAGATTCCCTATAGCTTTCTCTTCAAAAGTTTTTCGAATACCAAGACACGAAAAATTTAAAAGAAATGGAATGGAACAAATATTTCCTTCTATTAATAGCAATTTTTACGAAAAACCAATGAAAAAATTGAAAATCAAATTAAAATTGAAATATTGTTTTTTTTTTGTTTTAATTAAGAGGGGGGCGCGGGACAAGAAAATACTTAAAACAATCTGCTCAAATCTGCATGAATTTTCAATTTTAAAATTTAATTTTTATTTTCATTTTTTTTTTTTATAATTCTCATGATGAAAATTTTCCAAGAAAATTTTATATTTTTCTTATTTGCTTTCAAAACTGTTACTGACATTACCTATACATATATATATATATATGTAGGTAATGTCAGTAACAACAACACATATATATATATATATATATACATATATAGTAAAGAGAGACAACAAATAAAAAAAAATTAAAAACTTTCCACCCAACGGTAAAATTAACCTGTTTATATTTAGGAATAGTGCATTTGTGTAAAATAGTCCTAAAGGAATTCTATTCCAACAATATTAAGAAAGTTTTTCTTAACTACACTTCTGTTATATAAGAAAACAGTTGAATTTTAACTAAATATATATATATATTTTTATATACATATATTGAAGTGTTTCAAGTGTAACGTGATATTTTTAAAATGGAAAAAATTAAATGGAAAAAAAAAATTAATTGAAAAATTTTCCATTCAGTGAAACATATAATATATTTAATTAAAATATTTAGTTTAAATTTTTCCTAGTTGATTTTAAGACTTGTTTTCAAATAACTTTAACAGAGTTCCTTTGCATATTTAGAGTTCAATTATTTGTGCAAAAAAATTTCAGGATTTCTTTTTTGAAAATCATATAAAAGTTGTAGGTTAATAGCCTGGAGTAAATTTTGTCCTAGATAACATCTATAATGCGTTTTTAAAGCGCTGAATTTTCGATTTTTTGACTCCTATTTATATCGAATTTAGACTAAGATAAGCCTTTTAATAACCCAACACAGAAGCATAGAAAATATCAACATAAATAGCTCAACAGCAACTTTATCTCAAATTAGAAAAGCCATAATAAAACTGAAAAACAACAGGCCAAGCCCGACGGATTACCACGCGAAATTCTAAGGCTAGATACACAAGTTTCTGTTGAACTAATTCAGTTTCAAATAGCGAACACTTAAGAAACTGAAGTTGTTTTATTAAAGAAATTTTCAGATACTTTACATCTATATAGAATTTTTTCTGTAATAATATTTATACAACCATTTTTCAAAGTGCATAGTGTAGTAGAACGCGGGAGGTTGAGTAATAATTTTAGTATTTTACTCAGAGCTGTATGAAACTTATGCGCATGACATTTTGAGAACTTTTTTTTTTTTTTTTTTTTTGTCCTTATTACTCCTCTTGGGAGCATAGGATATCTATACTAGGCATCTCCATCTGCTTTTTTCTTATCGAGGCTCTGCCTTGTGTTTCGAATCGTTTTTTCCTTTTTCAATTAAGTAAATGATTGGTCTACTGTAATCTATCTACAAGATGTCGCTTCTTAATTTCTTCCCTAGTGTCATCTATCGGTCAAGTAGAGAAACCGTGTCATGTTGTTAGGTGCGTACTGCCATTGTAATTGCATATGACAGTTGCAATTACATTGTCGTTCAATTACATATAGGTTATTGTTTATTCAGTATTAATTATTAGATTATAGAGTATAGCTGGAAACACGATTATAGGTATATTTTTATATTATTTGTTACTAATTATTTATTATTATATTTTTAGGTATAGAATTATTATATTATAATTTATTATACATATATTAATTTATTATAATTATTAATTTTACTGGATATGGTATCTCCCACCAGGATTCGAACCCGGGACTGCCACAGTGTTTAGATTGCAAGGTTGCGCTCTAACCACCTAGGCTACGGAGGAGATTGAGATTGAGAACTTTTTAAGCTGCCAATATTGAAAATCTAAGACGTTTCTACATGTTATAAGGCCTAAAATCTCATGTTTAAATTGTATGTGGAATTTAATAAGACCAATTCTAATAACACGAATATAATATGAACCCCTGTTCCAACATGTACCTATGGTATAGACAGGCTTATTAGCCTAACAGTTGAACAGTTAGCGCTTAAAAAAAAAAAAAAAAAAAAATTGAACTAAGCTTAAAATAAAAATGATTAATTTGAGTTTATGTTAAGTTTTAAACTGATGATCACAGCACTATAATTTTAAATTTGAATATGTGCAATACCTATACCTATATTTTACTTAAATACACCAAAGTACTACTGAAACTAAATTATTCTTAAGAATCTCCAATAATATTCTTAAATATTTTCAATGTAAATGCTCTTTAACAATTTGTAGAAAAACAACTAATATAAGTAAATATATAATAAATTTATACATAATACCATATAATCACAAAAGTTAAAAAGGTAAAAAAAAATACACAATATTATAATATAGCTATTTCATTTCATTTTTATTTTCATAAATTTTATTGTCCTTTTCTAGAAAGAATAAATAAATTTAAAATGAAACAAGACTTAAAATAAATAAGTAAAAATCACTACAATAAAATAAAATTATACAAAAAAATAAATAAAAATTTTACTGAATAAATTACAAAATAACACGAATAATAAATACATACATACCTACAAAATTAAATAGAATTGAAAACGTAAGAAAAATACAAAAAAAAAAAAAAGTATCAAAAAACAGAGACAGAATGAAAAAATACAAAAAAAAAAAAAAAATAAAACAATTTATTGTCGTACATGTTGTCATCTTAAGTTATCGTCTTTTCTTGACATTTCAGATTTAAAAAAAAAAATTTCATCTTTCAGCTTCAAATAACATCATCATCGTTTGTCATAACGGTAAATACAAGACAAAAGAACAAAAAAAAAAAAACAATACAAACCTCGACTCGACTACTGGTAGACAACAACAGTGACAACTGATTCATTTAAATGAAATTATATATCAACATTATTGTTTTTATCTCTTTCTATCACATTACGAAACAGTGTTGTCAGTGTGTTATATGACGAACCTGTACTAAATATCTTCATTTGTTTTTTTTTTTACATTTTTAATTTTTTTTTTTTTTTCATTCTTTATTTCCTATATTCGTCCCGTTCATACATAAATTACAAGCAAGTGTAGTTGTTAAACATTAATTGAAAAAGAAGTTAAAATAAAAAAAAAAAAAAACCTTGAAGAATTGGGTTTGGTTGAATTGAAGAGAAAGAAATTTCTCTATAATATTTAACTTTATTACCTTTTCCGCTTGGTCTTATGATCCTTCACTCAGAAATACTACTTTCATTCTCAAGGTGAATATAAAAACATGTTTTTCTAATATACAGAAGAAAATTTTTGTATTTTATAATAGATATATAATGTCAGTGGTAGTAAATGTATATATAAATACTAGCTGTTGGCCCGTCACAGAATGACGGAAGGTCAATTGAAAGAAGAACTTTTTCTAATTAAGAACTATTTCTAATTTCATTATGTACATTATGTTAAAAGTATCTCAAAAAAAATTGCAACCGTTACATTTTGTATAACGCATATTATGCTTCGATTTTAGTAATAGATGCACAGAAAATAAAGAAATGACTCATATAATTTCTTGAAGTATCTTAAAAACTTAGTTATATAAAATAAGTTAGTTAGTCTACTTTTTTTATGTTTCGTATTTTATAAAATGTTGGGGTCGTTAGTTCAAATCTCTTCTTGGTCTAATTTTTTTTTAATTTTAATTAATTTTTTTTTTATTTAAGAGCGTACGTGCTTAAATTAAATAAATTAGTAAAAGATTTTAAATTTTTTTATAAGTTTATTCTGTTTCAAGATGATCTATTTCTCCATCTATTAATGTTTTGTATATAAATTTTTAAAAAATGTTGCTATACCTTTTTTTTTTTTTTTTTTTTTTTTTAAATTGATATACTTTATTTAGCTTTCTTATTATCTATTACAAATGCTTTTTTTTATAGTTTTACTTTTATATAACATATTATAATACTTTTTTATTTTTTTTTTTATTATTTTAACTGTGTTATAAACAAAACAATTGATTGATTTTGGTATAAAATAACACAGATTAACCTACAACTAAACTAAATAAAGACAAGCCAAAAAAATACATGTATACGTATATATATCAATATATAAATATATATATATATAAGTTATTAAAGTTATATAATATTAATTAAATTATTATTATGTTAATACAATTATTCATTCTGCATAACGCTGTCAAGCAATATGGTATCCCGCTTTAGTAGGTACTTCAGATTTTTAACAAATAATTTGATGTTAGAGGTCTGTTTAAGATCATTTGGTAGCTTATTATAGATTCTTATAGCTGAGGATAATCCGCTGCTGTGAGATAACTCCGTTCTAGATCTTGTATGATTTAAATAGTTCAAGCTTCTGGTGTTATAGTTATGTACACTATTTCTTTTTGTAACATTAATATTCTTCCTGTAAATTCCTTTTTCCAGTTTAAAAATTAATTTGGCTTTTTCCATAATAATAATTTCCGGAAGCATCAAATATCCCGTTTTTTTATATATTTCGACTGTTGGTGTCAGCCAGCTAAACTCGTATAAATTTTTTATTGCTCTGTTTATCAAAGTACTGACCTTGTCTTTCAGCCATGTAGCGCAACTGGACCAGTTACATATATTATACCTAATATGTGACATGATATGAGCATGATATATATTATTGGCAGCTTTCCTGTTTAGTTTAATTCCACTTCTTTTAATAGCACCAAGCATTGGCGCAATTTTGGATGCTATTTTATTGATATGATTTTCCCATCTCAGTTTTTCATCTATTATTACACCAAGGTATTTATATGTATCAACTCTTTCAATTTGGACATTGTTTATTAATATTTTTAGATTTATATCAGCTTTATTCCTCATTTTATATGTGATAAATTTAGTTTTATCAGCATTTATACTTAATTTGTTGCCTTTAAGCCAATTAATATATTTGTACAAATCCTCATTTATTATTCTTTCTAATTCATCTCTGGTTTTAGCACTGTAAATGAGCAATGTGTCATCCGCAAATATCTTGTAATCGGCTTGTAAATTAGCACATTGGATGTTATGGATGTAAAGCAGATACAAAGTAGGCCCGAGCACTGATCCTTGTGGAACACCTATGTTTATACTACACTGGTTACTCAATACATCATTAACTCTTGTAGCTATTTTCCTATTTTGTAAATAAGATCTAAGAAGATCCAGAGCGGTTCCTCTTATACCGATTTCATAGAGTCTGTTTAACAGGATTCTATGATCAACTGTATCGAATGCTTTTTTTAAATCAACGAATACTGAACATACATAGTTCCCTGCATCTAATTTGCTTACTATAGAGTTTGTTGATGCTAAGACTGCCGAATCGGTTCCAATATCTTTTTGAAATCCAAATTGATTATCATCAAAACCTACTACCATTTGAATAAAATTCTGTATTCTATTATTTATTATTTTTTCAAATATTTTTCCCAAGCAACTTGTTAAAGTAATAGGCCTGTAATTTGATACATCATTGGCTGCTCCTTATATATTGTTTCCTTTGTTTAGATTCAAATCGAAATCCTTGTTTGTTGCTAACATTTTATAATGTACATCTTTAACTTAACATGCTCAATAATGTATCTATAATTTATATGTACGTAAAATTGTATTAAATAAATGTTGAAATTTAAATTAAATTTTGCATTATCAAATTCAAATTATAAATTTTATTTGGAATTTTTTCAATATACCTAATTTACTTTAAAAACAATTTATTTTGTTTGGTTTCTATGGTGCATTGAGCTCAGGTATTGTATACCCGAAACCACTTGCCCAAAGTCCAAACTTAACACCATTTTCTTCCATTTTTAACTTTTTTTAAATTGTAAAATATTTAAAAGATTATGAAGGAAACATGAAGGGATGGGAGATAGATGAGGGAGAGTTAAGAGCGAGATGTGGGAAACTTTGAAATTAATTTGACACATGTTTTTTTTGCTTAAGCAAAGCAAGCAATGCATCAAAGCGAATAATTAAGACTTTCTACACAAATATTCATGTGAAGCATAGTCTTCTTAATTTTTTTTACAAAATGTTTTACTATTTAATTAAAATTTCCAGAAAATCATCTGTGATTTTTAAAGCTGAAATGAATTTATTCACATACTAATAAATAAATTTTATTTCATCAAAAATTTTTTTTTTTTATTAAAAATAAATAAAATATTTTTTGGCCTGCTTATGATAATTTTGGATATTTTATTTTCTAAAATAAAACACATCCAACAAAACATTAATATTTTATTTTTTTATAATTGAACACATCCAACAAAACACATTTAATTGAATGCGTTTGTTACACCTTATTCTAGACAAATATATTAATAATAATAATTATGTTCTTAGGTATGTAATAGTCATTATGAAGATGGAATATTTATTTAATAGCTAAATTACACAGTTTTTATAGTACCGAACCTTTCATTCGACCGTTGTGGTTCTGGTTTAAGTTCCACGTTTAAATAAAATCGTATGTGGAATTCATTACGACAATTATAATAATAAGAATATAGTATTTCCCCATAGTTTAAACATGCGAATATATAGATGGGCATTTAGCCTTTAACAGTTGAACAGTAATCACTTACAAAAAAAATATATATAGCAAAGATTTCAAAATTCTAGTTCCTTTAGTTTTTCAATTATCGTATGGCAGACTGTTTTGAGCCGATATACTTCAATCTATGTCTATTCTCCTTTCTTTAAATTTCCACTAGTATACCCTTTAAACAACGTTGAATAAACAATTTAATTTAAAATTATAACTCACAGATAAAGAAACATTTTTCAATAACTGTAAAATAAAAAAAATTATTTTTAAAAATGAAATGTCAAGTTGAATTAAAAAACGAGGAAGAGTGTAGTAGAGTAGACTGTGTCAACTCTGGGATACCCGTATGACCGTAACATATACATTATATCATCCGGTTAATTACTTTTGGCAAAATTTCAAACATTCAGCTTTATTAGGTGTAGAGTAATGCTCATATAAAAGAAGGAGTTGTATGGCAGCTATTCGAACCCTTTGCAGTAGACCAACCAAATTTTGCAGTAACTTTGGCCATTACACTAAACTATTTTTGGCAAAATTTCAGACACCCAGCTTCATTTGGTGTAGTGGAATCCTCATATAAAAAAAGGAGTTGTATGGCAGCTACTCGAACCCTCTGCAGTAGACCAACCAAATTTTGCAGTAACTTTGGCCATTATACTAAACTACTTTTGGCAAAATTTCAGACACGCAGCTTCCATAGGTATAGAGTAATGCTCATATAAAATTAGAAGTTGTATGGCAGGTACTCGAACCCGTGGACAAAAATGGCTGAATTTAAAACTCGATTCCGTTTTTTGCATAAAAACGAATTTGTGAAAATTTCATAATCCTAGCTCCTTTGCTTTTTGAGTTATCGTGATGACGGACGGACGGACGGACGGACAGACGGACGGACAGACGGACGGACATACATAGCTAAATCGATTTATTTTTCGATTCTGATCCGATCCATACACTTGAGTCTATATCTACCCCCCCTCCTTCTCTGCGTCACAAACGTAATGGCAAATTTATTATACCCTTGGACTATATAGTCATACGGGTATAAAAAGTCTTTAATGTATATCTTTAGAGCAAATAAAATTTGCAATAGGATAAAGATAGTGACTATTTTAGTTTAGGAAAAATATGCACCGATCAGTGCATAGACATGAACCAAAACACTCCAATTCTTCGAAGCAAGACTACCTTGCACTTCTTACGTAAACATCAAAATGTAATTGTATTTATTTGTAAATTAAAAATGCAAAATCAAAAAATCAAAGGTTCTGCACTGCTGACATTAAAAAATTAATATATAAAAGAAAAATTATAGGAGTTTTGCTGTACAAAGGTGAAGGACAAAAAAAAACAACAAAATGTGAATATTATAATTTTACAAAAATAAAAACTAAACTGAGCGTGTTTAATTTAATTTTAAGCTTTTTGATTCTCTTCACTTCTTTTTAAGTACATACTTACTCCATTTTGTTTTTTTTTTTTTTTCTTTTCTTTGTTTACTAAAAAATTAAAGAAAACCAGTACTGCTGTAAGAATTAAACTTATGAATGGAAGAAAACTTCTAATAGAAAAATTTATTTGTAATATTAGAGATCGTCTTTTTCCTTTGCTCCTCAATCTTTACTTCCGTTTTACAAGTAGTGCCACAGTAAAAAAAGAAATGGTGGAATTAATAATAAGATGAAAATTTACCATGATTTACCCAGAGTGATTGTGATGATGATGTAGAAAATGTTATTTGTTATTAAAATTACCCGGGATTACTAGAATATTACCAATGATTTCAATTAAATTAAGAAAGTTGAAAAGAGAAAGAAAATCGTTTGAAAAAAACCAGAACAAATATAATTGAAAAAGTCCGTTATTTTTAATTTTTTCCTTTTAGGTGTAATCTTTATGGCAAAATAATTTTATTAAAAAAAGTATATGTACAATTATTTATATATATGTATATTACTTATATACTAATGTAACGTGGAAGAAATAATAATTTATTATGCACAAAGTGTGAGGTTAAGTGAAATTAATACCGTTACATTCTAAAAGAAATATATAGGATAGAATTGAAGACTTCCTTTATAGTTATTAAACCAAGCAGGAAAGCAAATTATAAATGTTGGTTTTAAAAGCGATGGGGAAAGTAAAGAAGTTTCACTTTAGTATGAATTTCTTTTTATTTATTTAACGGGTCAAATTTAGTTTTATTTTTTTTTTAATTGTCTTTCTGGAACACAGAAATAAAAATTTCAGATTTGCCAGATATTCGCAATTTTTTAATAATTATTATTTTTATGTTAATTAGATTTTAAGTATTTATTAGCAATTTATCGAGAGGTTGCATAATGTCAGCGCATAATATCAATTTTGAAATAATCGAAATGTCAATTGCCATTATGCGTTTATTTTTTCAAAAGTGCTAATGTCAATATCATCGAAGATATTTGTCTAATTTTTTGATCTTATTGATGTTCTTTATACCCGTATGACTATATAGTCAAAGGGTATAATAAATTTGCCATTACGTTTGTGACGCAGAGAAAGAGGGGGGGTAGATATAGACTGAAGTGTATTGATCGGATTAGAATCGAAAAATAAATCGATTTAGCTATGTATGATCGTCCGTCCGTCTTGAAATCTTGAAATTTTCGCAAATTCATTTTTTTGCAATAGCCGTCATCGCTATTTAAATCCAGCCATTTTGGTCTACGGGTTCGAGTACCTGCCATACAACTTCTAATTTTATATGAGCATTACTCTATACCCATGGAAGCTGCGTGTCTGAAATTTTGCCAAAAGTAGTTTAGATTTATTGCCAAAGTTTCTGCAAAAAGGTTGGTCTACTGCAGTGGGTTCGAGTAGCTGCGATGCAACTTCTTAATTTATATGAGCATTACTATCCACCTAATGAAGTTGGGTGTCTGAAATTCTGCTAAAAATAGTTTAGTGTAATGGCCGAAGTTTGTGCAAAATTTGGTTGCTGTACTGCAGAGACTTCGAGTAGCTGCCATACAACTCCTTCTTTAATATGAACATTACATTACATCTAGTGAAGTAGGGTGTCTGAAATTTTGCCAAAAACAGTTTATTGTAACGGCCAAAGTTACAGCAAAATGTGGTTGGTCTACTGCAGAGGGTTCGAGTAGTTGCCATACAACTCCTTCTTTTATATGAGTATTCCACTACACTTAATAAAGCTGTATGTTTGAAATTTTGCCAAAAGTAATTAACCGGATGATAAAATGTATATATTACGGTCATATGGGTATCGCAAAGTTGACACAGTTTACTCTACTACACTCTTCTTCGTTTGTGTACATATTTTTAAAAAATGTTGCTAAGCTATGTATATTTTTTCACAACCTATGTTTAGATTCAAATCAAAATACTTGTTTGTTGTCACTCAACATGCTTATTCATGTACCTATTTATATGTACGTAAAATAGTATTAAATATATATTGAGGTTTTAGTTAAGTTTTTAATTTTCTTTTTTTTAAGCACATGCAACAAAACATTAATATTTTATTTTTTTAAAATTGAACACATCTAACAAAACAGATTAAATTGAATGCGTTTGTTACACCTCATTTTCTGGACAAATATATATATAATAATAATAAGGTTTGTTGTGACTTATTAAATCAAATTTGATTTTAAGTATATCTTTATTTTTAACTAGCTAACTATACTTTTCAATTAGAATTAACTTCAATTAAACAATTTCTAAATCAATTTTACTTTTACACTTTTTAAATGATTTCCTTTTGCACCCAAAATGCAGTATCATTTCCAATTATTAAAATTAAATATTTTTAAAATACATATTTGTGAAATACTTTAAATTTATTAAATTCATTGATTTTAAAAAATCTTTAAAAAAATTTCAACCTTTCAGCCTACATCAAAAAAAATAATAAAAATCATTTTAATTTAATCACATTTAATAATTACTTTGTGATCTCTGTTGGTCCAACAAAACATAAACATCACAATAATGAGGTGTCTTTGAAAACTATTAATAATACAGTAAAAAAAAAAAAAAAGAAAGTATGCTCTAATTGGGAAATTATTCAAATTTGAACCTTTTTTAATCCGTTTTAATAAGGTCGTCCACCTTCCAAATGGGTATTTTCTACACATTTAAATCTCTTAAAATTTATAACCCACAATTATAATTTTTTTTACTTTATTCATTCATCCAATAAAAAGTTATATTTAAAAATCAAAAGTTTTTATTTAAATGCTGTCAAATGTCAAAGAAACATAAAAACTTCCATTAAAAGCGCAGCATAGATTTTTTTCTTTTTGTTTGGTTTAATTAGTGATTAAAAAGATCTCTAGGACAGTTAAAGGACAACGAAAATTGGTCCGTCTTAAATTAGTTGATTTTTTTTTTCAAAAGTAACCCTTTTATAAGTTATAAAATAATTTTTACCCTTTTAAACTTCTATTGGTGTCCCCTTCCAATTCTTTTAACGTTTATTATCTTTTTTTTTACCTTTTTCATATTTGTGTCTCTGTCTAAATGATAATTTCTAAATAATTTGATTTGATTTCAGAGATTTCTAATAAATTTTTTTTTTCTTACTTCAATGAAAACCAATTTTAAGGATTAATACAAAAAAGAAAATGTCCTTTTTCTATTTCTTAATAATTATGAAATTAAAAAAGGACTTTTCAAGAAAATGTGAAATGGTTCTGATAAGAAAATGAAATAATAACAATTGATTTAATTTTTTATTACTGAAATGGTAATGAATGAATAAGGTATTGCTCCCCGCATTGTTATGATTTTTAAAAGTAAGTCTGATGTTCATCTCTTTTTGTACCTTTCGCATCTTGATTTCAAAATCATTATACTGAACTTGTAGTTCATGTGTTTATGACAGCAAGGTGAGGTGTTTAAATGAGTCAAATCTTTACACTATCCAAAAGGTGTTAATTTTATTGGTCCAGCATTAAAAAAATTTTCCTATGAATCAGAAAAACTTAGGGCAGTTGGAAGCCTCGAAAGCCAACAATTAGAACTGTGCGATGTTTCTTTGGGTAGTATGCGAGTTTAACACAACAAAACTACAACCCTTTTTGAACCAAACTTGGGTTAAACCTGTGACACTAATGTACATTTTGGTTTAAGCATGAGTATATGAAAGGATTTGGAAGTTTTAGTATTTGATTTGATCAAATTATATAGCATGTGGTATAGGAAAAATTATTTTTATTCGTTTCACTAATCATTTCAACTTGACATATGCTTTTAAGCTTAAAAAAATATAGAAATCAGTATGAGATGATAATTGCTCTATACGGCTTATTAACACCGAGAGAACTTGGTGTTTAAATCCGCAACATATCATTAAGCAATTTTCATACCTAACTCCATAAGATTGAAGTGGTTTGCAGACTTAAGATATCAAATTTTTTTTCTTGATTGACTCTTAAATTTATACAGAATCAATAATACACTTTTTCAGTATAAATAGTTTTCTTTCAAATATATAATTACACTGAATATAATTAAATCAAAAAATAAGAATCTATGACATGACATTATTAATTAAACGATGATGTCTGATAACTTTTAAGCAATAATTTTTTTTAAAGAATTCTTTTTTTGAAGATTTTTAATTAAAAAAAAAAAAAATCCAATTAATATGCCAATAACCCATTCAAAAATGATAGTAAAACGAAATCTTAAAATGATTTTAACGAAATTTAGAAAGGTGACCGCCTTTTGTCTGATTCACTCTGTTCGTTATACATTGTTGACCATCAGACATAAAACACGTTAAAAAAAATATCCTATAAATCCTTTCCTTTTTTTTTTTTTACTCTTTGATTTCTTCAATTCCTTCACTTTCTCTTTCCTTATATTTGTGAAAAAAATTGCATTTAATTTACCAATCTAAGTTTTCTAGCTCTTAGGTTATTTCATTCCAATATTCTTGTCAGAATAATAAAAGTGATTGGCATAACTTTTAACTTTTTTAAATACTTTCTTTTAATTTCTTTTTGTTTTTCTTACGGAATTTCTTTTTGTTTTTATTTCATGGTAATGTCACTGATTCTTGATTACTTTTTAGGTGTTTTTCTTTTCATTCACTTTTATTTTTGTACTGTCATTTGTTCGCCGTTTTGATCCCTATACAAATGTTCAAGACTCACTCGATATTAAGCATTGCATATATTAAAAAAAAAGTAATGAAACAAAAGTAAGTTCGAAGCAACCGACTTAGTAATACCCTTCACCTGAATAATTAAATTATCAATTACACCAACCCCCATTTCAATTCATCAGGAAAATTAAGCAATTAGAGTTAAACAGGACCCTCTAACAAACTTTAAACATAAAGAAAGCAGGAAGAAACATTCTTATACCAAATTTGAATCTTTATTTGTCTGGTGGATATGTTAGTTTGTCCCTCGTTCGATCGGAAGTGTTCACAATCCGAACACATTGTCAAATGTCACCGATTTGTCAAATGTTACACCTTGCTTTTGTCATTAGTTGCCTACACTATTAATTTCATCCAGAAAACATCAATATGTTTTTAATTTTTCGGCGTATGAAAGGCGGACGAACGGATGTAAGGACGAATGGACGAACATCGCTTAATCGACTCAGAAGATGATGCTGATCAAGAATGTATATATTTTTATATATCTAGCTTGCTTGCTTCTGGTGGTAAAAAATACCATACCAAAGTAAGAGTTCCCCTATATGTACCTACTTGAGGTACAGGGTATACAACAAAATATTAATAGTTTCCGTTTTAAATTCATGTAAAACTTTTTTTGTCAATGTTTAGTTGAATGAAAATGGAATCTGAAAATGAGAAATGAATCTCTTCATCCGTTTCTTTTCTCTTTTATGGTGTCCTTAAAATCAAAATTGAAACAAAAAATAAAAACTTTTACCAACTAATCAATATCTGGAACAGTATAAGAGTAAAAGAGAAAGAATTTCAGCAATTACTTGGAAATTTCCTGTATTTTTTATTTCGCGAGTTTTTAAGCGTTTTCGTTTTTTTTTACTTTTTCAAATTTTTTTTTTAATTTTCATTTAAAACCATGGGAGGGTGTAAGGTAAAATTTAAAGAAGTTCATATTGAATTTTTTTGACACTACACCAAATAAAAAATGAAATTAATGAGAAGAAAAAAAAAAAAGTGATCCGGACTTATGGTAGAATTTGTTATACATGAAAAACAGACTGCGGTCGTAATGACAAAAACACTATGTGAACGAAGTAAAAAAAAGCAAGTAATATAAGTATAAGGGTGGATTGAATTAACCTTCAAGTGGTATCACGAATTATTTGAGTAAAAAATTTCAATGAATGTATTCATTCAACGTTTATTTAGTGCGATTAGTACTGATGTACAAGATAATTCAGTATACGAGTTTGTTAATAAGACTTTTAAGAAGTATAAATATCCCAAAAACAAAATGCTACATGCTTTACATGTTTTATTGTAGCCTGCGACAGCTAGAGAATTTCATAAAACTACAGTCATATATATTAACCACAAATTCCTATAATTCAAATCATTTCGCAGATATAAGGAATCAAAAATTTTGCATAAATTTGATTTCTCATTACAGTAATGTACCGAATGGCAATGCTGTACATTTGTGTTATATATATATTTATATATATATATAAACCATCTAACGTTTGGCATTTCAGATTGATGATTTTTTTTCTCTTATTACTTTTGTTATAGCAATTTAAATATAAAAATTATCTACCCTTTTGGGGGACTGAAGCTTCATAACGTATAGGGCTTCAAAAAGTTTTTACAGAACTATAACTAACCGAATTGTGTCAATAATCATTGAAAAGTTTCGATTTAGTTAAATAATTTTAATCTGCTTTTCAATTTCTAAACCATTAAGGCTTTGGTTCTTTTACCCCAACAAATACGAACAGGCTAAAAAAAGTTTACATTGAAATAAAAAAAAAACCAAAAACACGTGAAAGAAACTCTAGAAATTAAATCATAGAAAAACAAAAACAGTTTTTTGCTCATTTACTCAAGAATTCTTAGACTTTACAAAAAAAAACTTAAAATTTCATACCTTTTAGACGGTCTCCCTGGTCTTCATATCTTCTGGTTTTCTTTAACTAATAGTATTTGGGTTTCATGGTTTATAATTACTTTTCGCAATTTTAAATGCTCTAATGATGATAGTGGGGTGTTTTTTATATTTATTTTCTATGATTCCAATATACCTCCATAAAACTGGACAAACCTAACGTCTGGGTGTAATGTAAAATTAGGTGTTTGATGATTTAAATTATAAAGGAAAAAACTAAATGGATTGCAAAGAGTTTTACACTGGTGGTCTCCTTCTGAGCTTGTTGTTTTTTTTTTTTATTTCTTGATTGGATTTAAATGAACTTTGAAATGAAGATGGAGATTTTGGGTGTGAAAATTAGAAATTGGGGAGATTTCCATATAATGATTTGAAAAGTATAAAAAAAAATGTGCCAAGATTCTGTTTTTTTTTTAAATATACATACATTCTTATTACTTCAGATTTCATGGGTTTTTTTTTTTAATAACGTGAATTAATTTAAAATTTATTTCCCCGTGAATTTTCTATGAAAATTAACTTTAAACAAAACCGGTGCTTAATTATGCGAAAAGTTTTATGTTATCAATGAAAAATGACTGAAAATAAATTTTTTTCAATACTGATTTTATTTTTAATATTGGATTTTGTTAAGAGGTATGAAAGAATTAAAAAGAATGTTTTATTTGTTTTTTAAATTAAATTATGTTATTAAATCATATGAATTACCCTTTCAAATCTTTATTATAATATCATTAGATATTATAAATTTTTTTTTAAATTTTGGAATTTCTGTGTACATTATTACGTATACGAAATTGAGAAAATATTAGGAAAGTGTTTACAGTAATATAAGAAAGTTGTATGGCAGATACTCGAACCCGTAGAGCAAATTGGCTAAATTTCAATAGCAATGGAAGGACGAACACACATAGCTAAATCGATTAACCTTTCGATTCTGATCCGATCCATACCTTTGAGTCTATAACATATGTGATAATTCTAACACAATAAAATAAAATATTATTGTGTATATAAATAATTGAAAAGTATATTAAGAGTGAGGTTAGATCCTCGAGAAATGTGGCAACCTTCCCCACAGATGAGCTATTAGGGCCTTAAAATTTCCTGATTTTATAAGTTAGCAGTAGCTTAGTCACCAGTGTATAAATTTCGAAAAAAAAAATGTTAACATTGAGGCTCCAACATTAAATTTCGCACTTGTAACAGGTTTTCTTGACAGCATTAGGATTATATTCTAAGTATTTATTGATTTCACTATTATTCATAACTAATAATGAGCTGATGAAATAACTAAATTATAATATAATCATTTATTTATATATATATATATTTTTTTACCTTAATCTCAGTATTAAACGTTATATAATTTTGAAAATGTGCTTTTTTAAAAAACTTTATTTTTTTTCATCACTTATTTTATTTTTAATATGAAACACTCTGTACTAGTTCCACTAAGTTATTTTATCAAAATTATTTTGTATTGAATGTAAAAAAATTGCATATGGTCGAAACTTAAATATAGTTCTAATATATTTGCTGCGCCACTCAGTGTACCTTTAAACAGTCTACCAATAATGTTACCACAATGGAACTTTTAATATCAATTTTTTTCGATTATCTCAATCACTTTTATATATAGTAGAACTTGTTCGAAAATTAAACCTTAATTAAAAATTTATTCCTTAATAAATCTTTTATACTGGGTTTACAGTCCTAGATTTTATGCCTGTACTATTCAAGCTTCAAGGAACCGTGGTTTTGTTCGCACAAGTTTCAAACTATTAATAGGTTTGAAACTTTAGAGCAGCCTTCAAAATACTAACTTGAACTACGATTTGACAGAAACTATATTATTTTAAAAACCACAAAATCTGATCCACAGTTTAATGAAAGAGCAAACCTTTTTCATTTTTCTACGCTCAAGTGGATCAAGATCATCTCTCAATTGTAGCTGCATATTTCAAATTCCAAGCACTGCAAAATAGTACAAATTCAACGAGTTACATATTAGTTTTAGCACATTTTCAAAAAATTTTGTAAAAATGTGCCTATATAGCTTCACTCTGTCCGTCCGTCCGTCCGTATGTTTACAAAAACTTTTACACCGTTTGAAATAGAGTAAAAAAATTTTAACCATGGGTAGTTTTTGCAAAAAAAATTATTTCGTAGAAGAATTTTTTTCTGTAGCCCCACCTGTTACGGGGCTACAGCCCCCCAAAGTTGGAAAAAGCCCTATATTTAAATTGTTATAACAAGAGTTCTGTTAAATATATTTTCAATCTGAAAACGGCAAACGATAGCTGGTTTCATAAACTTTATAAATTTTTGCTAGGCAAATGTTTAGGGTTGCCATACGGTACTAAAATTTGACATTACACAAAACTCAATTTTTGCAAAATATTTGGTCCCATATATCTCCTTATAGTTAGATAAAGTTAGATCCTTGAGAAACTTGGCAACCTTCCCCATTGAAAGGCTATAACAACTTTAAAATAAAAATATTTACTGTTAGCAGTAAATTTTATAAGTAAGCAGTAACTATTTCCAAGTAAATATTTCCAAAGTTAAACTCAGTATGTAATACAATATAATTTTGAAAATGTGCTTTTTTAAAAACCCTTGGTTTTTTTTCATCACTTGTTAACATTATTTTTGAAACTTTTCAATTTTATGTTAATTTTAATAAATTCAAATTTTAAGTAAACCTAAAACCCCTTAAAATATTCCACACTAAAAACTTTTGAAACCAAAAGACAATACACTTCATATATTCACTAAAGTACAAAAAAAAGGACTCAAATATTAACACGGGAATTTCAAGTACAACAATTATCTTAAATTACACAGGTTCCGAGTCTTGTCATTCTTCAATTAAAACAAAACTAATTTTCTAATATTCCAAAAAATATTTCATTCATAAATGCAATATTTCTTTAATATTAAAAAAACAAATTCTTTGTAATAGAATACTCCAGGGAAATTTTTTTTTTGATTAATTGATTAACTTTGTTTTGTTAAATTCACAAATGTTTTTACTTTAAAAAAAAAAAATTACTAAAAAAGACCAAAAAAAATTAAAAAACAATTAAGAAAAACATTCTTCTTCCTTTCAATAAGACAAAGAATTACAATCCAAAAACAAATGCATCCAAATTACAAATTCCAAAAAAAAAAAAAAAAACCGCGTTCTTAATTACTTGCACTCGAATCTAATTTTTTAATTTCACTGTTCCTCATTCAAATCCCCTTCAAAATAAAAAAAAAATCAAAAATCTAAGAAATTAATATAAAAAAAATAAAAAATAGGAATGCAGGAACATGGGACCGTAATATATTAAAGTAAATTAAAAAAAAACAAATTTTGACATTTTTTTTTAATGTGACAACATTTTGACATTTATCATTTTTACATTTTAATATCAATCAATTTGACACACATTATAATACTATCTTTTTTTTTTTTTTTTTTTTTTTGTTTTTTTCTCAGTATATAATTATTCAATATTCATCTTTTGCATACATTTAAATCATTTTTCCCGTATAGGTTGTTTTAGTTTTTATTGTTTTTTTATAAATCCCAGGACATTTATGTCACAATAAATTATACAGGCATATGAAATTTTTTTTTTTAGGTTAATTTTTCCCTTAAAAAATAAAAATGTGTCAAAAAATTCTACCAAATATAATTGAGTTAATAAAATCATATATGTAAATGTAACTAAATGATGTGAAACAACTTGTCGAATATTTAGTTGTAGACTTGTAATTATTGTTTTGTGTTTTTTTTTTGGTTTTTTTATGATGAAAATGTCAAAAAATTCATCATTTTTAATAGCCCTTAAGTCAGTCAAGCTAAAATCACAATCATCTTTGTGTGTTTTTTTTTTTTTTTTGGTTTCTTTTGTTTTTTTTTTTTTTTAATTTTTTATTTTACAGGCTAATATCCTGCAATTGGGACCACAATTTTCTGGA
The DNA here is from genome assembly GCA_963082915.1 of Dolichopus griseipennis. NCBI lineage: Eukaryota > Metazoa > Arthropoda > Insecta > Diptera > Dolichopodidae > Dolichopus > Dolichopus griseipennis. Next base: position 11,370,970 of record OY720441.1, read on the forward strand.
AAACCAAAAATAATATAAAAAAAAAAACTTAAATTTTTTTTAATAAGGACATGTGTCAACCTAATTTGTCAATATGTTCGGAAGATTAACAAAAAATTCAATAATTCTTAACATCATTCATTGAAAAATACACGAGTAATATGTGTATGTATTTTTCTAAAAGGATATTTTTAAGGATAACATGGAATATAAGTTTAAGGAAATATGTATATATATGCATTCAAGTGTCCATGTTATTTAATTAGTTGTCCTTGAATTGTATATGCAACTGATACTCTTTCGGATTACTAAAAAATTAAAATTTAATTTAATATGATATATTATTGTAATATTTTATTTAGGAATGGATATTTAGAGAGCACATTGTTTTTATATGGATTCGTCCATTATGCTTTTGTTTTAAAACTATACTTTGAAAGATCTAAAGAAATCATTTACATAAAAATTGTGAATGATATTGAAATTGAATAACAGCGAAATTAGTATTCCATAAAATTGAATTTAATATTCAAAAAATACTTTAGAACTTTACATATGTTCAAAATGTCCAACAACTTATGAAATTAACTAGCTAAATATTATATAACTAACAAGCTAAATATAAGGAAAATTTAATCCACATATAATTGCTTTTGAGGAATTATTGTATAATAAAGAAATTCTAATATATTCAATTTTACATATTAAGTGGATTGTGCCGAGAACACTGAGATGAGACCGCGTAAGTAAAGATCAAAATGTATAACGTATTACAGCACATTTTCACTAATATAAACTATCAACTACGCTTCTCATCCTTTGTAGGACGAAAAGAACATTTAAAATCATTTTCTTAAAATTAAAATTGATAAAAATATTTTCAAATGTGCAGTTATCACCTTAAAGGGTGAGAAGTGTCATTAATCATAAATATTTTTTTTTTAGAAACATCATGTCACTTAGTTCCTGCGATATATACGGATTTTGAACTACTCAAGATTAGTTTTTTCGGTACAAGAGATCAAATGGTCGCTTAAATATACCTTATAGCCTTTCTAAATGGTAACCCAAAATTTATTTGAATGCTTCTATTTGACATTATTCAATTTTGTTTTTTTCTGATAATACAAACTAAACAATTGTAAAAGTATTTTCTATCTTATTTTTATTATGTCCCTAAGATTGTAAAGCCTGGGGTGGTTGTTCAACTATATTCCACAAAACTTTCAAGACCGAAACGGCAGTCCTTCTAAATTAATAAAGATAGAAACTTGAAATTTGTTACAAAGTAATTCTGTCCTGTTTCTTTAATGACCCTAAAATTTGAGATGATTTGGAATGGTAGTTCGTGTAACTGTCACACGTCTTCCAAAAAATCGTGAAATATGTGTCAAAAATTACCCGAAAATTTAATTTAAAAAATAAAAAATAATAAAACTTTTATATACTGATTTAAAATTAAATTATTATCTAAAATAACATATGGATTACAAATTTTAATTAAATTTTTCATGTGGAGGGTATTACTAAGTCAGTTGCATAGACTTACTGTTATTTCAATAAATGCTTTAACAATTAAAATTTTTTTTGAATTATTTTAAAATTATAGGTTAGTATAATCATTAAATCAAAGTATTTAATATCGTAAACATGTTGCACGTACATTTATGGATGAAAACCAGTTACATTAAATCTTTTACCGGAAAATAAATAAATTTTTTATGTGACACATAATATTTTAAAAATATTGTCATATATATATATATATATATTTGTATAAGTAAATGTATATTAAAATATATACTAAGAGTTAGGTTATTGCCATCATTATATATATTTTTTTATGAAGTGAACATGCAATATAATAATAATAAATTTTGTTAATATAAGTACATATATAATACTATGTATATATTAGAGCACGATTGCATCTTAACTCTTTTTCTATAGTATCGAAGAAAATAGAGCAGAAAGAAAACGGTTACTTTTCGTACCTCAAGCGGTTATTATATTACGAAAATTTATGTACCTACTTTATTCATTTGATTGTTTTTCTTTTTTTTGTTGTTTTCCCAGACTCCATTTCCAATTTTTATACCCGTATGACAATAGGTCAAAAGGGTATACTAAATTTACCATTACGTTTGTGACGCAGAGAAGAAAGGAGAGGTAAATATAAATTCAAAGGTATGGATTGGATCAGAATCGAAAAGTAAATCGATTTAGCTATGTATGTCGGTCCGTCCTTCCATCTATTCTCAACTGAAAAATTAAAGGAGCTAGGATTTTTCAATTTACCCAATTTTGTTTATATATAGCCTTCATCGCTATTTAAATCCAACCATTTTGGTCCACGGGTTCGAATACCTGTCATACAACTTCATATTCACATGAGCATTACTTTATAAATAATAAAGCTGGATGTTATAAATTTTGTCAAAAGTAATTAACCGGATGATATAATGTATATATTACGGTCATACGGGAATCCCAGAGTTGACACAATCTACTCTACTATACTCTTCCACGTTTAAATTAAAAGTCACTTAAGACACCTACTATTATTATAGAAAATTGATATTATTATATTATAATATTCGAATCAAGTTCGTAATATACTGAAGGTAATGAGTTATATTACATTCAATAAATTGGATTGAGGATTGAGGAGAGGATTGAAATGATAAAAGTTTAAGATATATATACATAGGAAATGAACTTGGGAAATAGGCCTATGTATTTAAATATTTTCAACTTTAGAAATATATTTCCCAGATAGGATAAGATTAGATGGATTTTCCGGTTCTCATATACTAGTAAAATTAGTTGCTTGCAATCCTTAATTTATTGTGCGTTAGTGGTTTTGTTTATACTAGACTTTTTAATATAGGTACTATCAGAAGAGCATTTATACAGAGCTTGATGACATATATTTCTTGTTTGCATTTATCGTTCAGTGCCAAAAGATCAATTTCTTAACAGTACTAATAACTATAGCATAAGCATAAGGGTTTAAGTATTAATATCCCAGGATTAGAAGATTTAATATTTTTTATTTTATAAGACGAGTAAAAGGACATTATTAAATACTACTACTGATGATATGTTATATATGTGAAGGTATATTTTAAGAATTTTTACAGAGTATTTTTAAATAAAGTGTCTATATAAATTTGTGGTTAGTGTTACCAACCTTATTATATAGATGTTCTATTAGACAAAAACATAATTCATAAGTTTTATTATATGCTTTCATTACTTTTAAAGGAAATGTAGAAAATTTTTTTAAAAGAATTCAGATATTCTTAAATTGTTAAAATATCTCTTATATAATATAAAATATACTATTCCAATTCTGATTCTGACTCCTGTTTATCTTTACCACACAAATCGGCTCCGATTTCGAATAGATATTTCTGTATTTCTGAATTTTATTTTATACTAGCTAATAAAGAGTGCGCGTTGCTATTCCTCTTAATGCGTTTTTAAATTGATGTTCATTATATTGAAAAAATTTAACACAAAAATTTCTCATGGTGTCAATGTTAATTCATAAATATTTTTAACTATTAAAGTCATGTTTTTTAATAATTTGTGCCAATATGGCTTACGAATTAATAGAGTCAACTCGAATTTCAGAGAGCGACACATTTACAAAATTTGAAGTTCAAACGGTCAAACCGTTTTTATTAAAAAAAAAAAAACTTTAAATACTTGCAGCACAGTCCCAAATTGGCAGTCTGTTAGACGTCTGTCAGTTAGAACGATTTAATTTGGCATAAAATATATATTTCTTCGAATTTTAAAATTTTATATTAATTTATTTTAGAATTGCCAGCGGCTTATTTAACCTTACAACAATATTTGACTTCAATTATATGACTCCTACTTTAACTCCGCAGCTTCACCAACATTTATCACCATTTAAATTTTAATTTTTATATAGATAATAAACATTTTGAGAATCAATACTTATACATAATTTTTACCACTACCTATATACCTTTATAAAATAAACTATTAAATTTTTTTATATAATAATTTTCAAAATTTATTACTAATGTTATAATAAAACGTTTAAAATTTACTTTCCAACTTTGAAACCAATGTGTCCAGAATATAATATTAGTATATTATTATCCTTACTAAATAATACAGTTACTTTTTCAAAAGTAATGACATTACCACATAATATCCTGTCTCTTCACACTTTTCTTTTTTTTAAAAAAAAACTATTTATTCCTTATAACTTTAATTTTTTTTTTTTTAACTCGGGCATTCGTATTCATATACACATTATATACATATATTTACATAGGCTAAAAAATATCATTTTATCCATTCCTCATATATACAAACATATATGTGTAGAATATGTTATACTTTGTTATCCTTTTGGTTAAAGGAAATTAAGAAACTTTAAGAAAATTGCAATATAATTGAATTTAAAAGGTATATATAATAAAATTTTCAAACTTAAACTCAATGATCCCTTTTTTGGTTTTCTTCACTATATTTATATCCGTATGACTTTATAGTCAAAGGGTATAATAAATTTGCCATTACGTTTGTGACGCAGAGAAGGAACGGGGGTAGATATAGACTCAAAGGTATGGATTAGACCAGAATCGAAAAATAAATCGATTTAGCTGTATATCCGTCCGTCCGTCACCATGATAACTCAAAAAAAGGGACCTAGGATTATGAAATTTTCCAAATTCGTTTTTATGCAATAACCGGAATTGCTATTTAAATCCAGCCATTTTGGTCCACGGGTTCGAGTACCTGCCATACAACTCCTTCTTTTATATGAGCATTACTCTACACCTATTGAAGTTGGGTGTCTGAAATTTTGCCAAAAATAGTTTAGTATAATGGTCAAAGTTACTGCAAAATTTAGTTGGCCTACTGCAAAGGGTTTGAGTAGCTGCCATACAACTCCTTCTTTTATATGAGCATTACTCTACACCTAATAAAGCTGTATGTTTGAAATTTTGCCAAATGTAATTAACCGGATGATATAATGTATATGTTACGGTCTACGGCTATCCCAGAGTTGACACAGTCTACTCTACTACACTCTTCCTCGTTTTTTTCTACAATTTCCCTTCTCTGAATACATCTGAGCCCAAAATGAATCCACATCATAATGTGGAATAAGTTTAAAGGAAAAAGGAGTAAAAAATGGCAAAGAATATTAAACTAACCAGTTCTTAGTGTTTGAAAATAAAATTGAATTTGATTAAAGTTCTATTCATTCATTTATTTTTCATCTGTTTGTTGTTTGTATTTTTTTAAGTCCTGGTGTTCGAAGTTTCTTAGAAAATCACAAGAAAAGGGAAAACTACAGGAGAAAGAAAATTGTCTTAATAAGAGCATATTGTGATTTATTTAAAACAAAAAAAAAATCTAAAAGGATTTCAATAAAACGAGAGTGTACCTATATTGAAAATATGAAGTAATATTTATACATATATAAGGTCCTAGAAAATAAGTTGGTATTTAAGAAAATATTGAAATAAATTAAAATTTATCAATTTGATTAAAAAGTTATGAAAAGCAGAACAAAAAAAATTAAATATTTTATAAGAATAATAATTCAGGGATGAGTAAAAACAAATGACTTGAAATTAAATTGATTTTAAAATTTCTAGCAATTGATTAAATTGATTAGATTTTTTAAACCAAAATTTTATTTTATAGTTAATAAACAAACTATAGAAATACGATATCTTGCTGTATTTTTCAGAGATTTATTCCCCTTTTTGAGATTCACTTTGCTTTACGTGTGTGTGTTCGCATAAATATCTTCTTCATCATTAGTAAAATTAATTTCGTAGATAGGTCAAATCGAACAACTGGATAGAGAGGATCACATATAAAAACATCCGCCTTTTGGAGAAATCTCGAGTTATTGGTGGGTATTCATGAAGCATAGCTTTCACAAATCTAATGATTCTAAAGATTTCGGGAATGTCAAGTTCAAATAATTCATCAAAATTTAAACCAATTTTAATCAAATTTTGTAATAATGCTTTTTTTCGCTAAAAGAAAAAACGACTTCGCAGATAGCCTAAACTGGACCACGGGATCGGACCACGAGACCTCCTACATAAAATAACTAAGCTTTAGTAGAAATATTAACAAACTTTACAATACAATATATCTTCCAATCTATGTTGATTATCTTAATATACCCCTGTCATATCTTCAAATCAGCTGAATCATTCCTGTATCAGGAAGCGAGTTTTAGTTTCAGTAAGCATTTTGACTGTTCGTGTATACTGTTGAAGTTTTATTTGCTTATTATAAATTTTTATTTTGATTTTATAATTCTTGACTGTTTGTTTTGATTATTATAATTTTGATTAGACTAGCTAATATCCGGCGCGCGTTGCTGCGCCTCTCAATGGAGGTTTAATTTAAGTTGATGTCACTGCAAAAAGTTAACATAAAAATTACACATGGTGTAACTGTTAATTTTAAAATGTATTAAAGCTATTTTTTTAAAAATATTTTTCTAGGATTATCCTAATAATTTTTTAAACTTTCTGCAATTCAAAAAATTACTAACTACTTTCCAAAATTGGACGTAATTTACTTCCAAAAACTTTTTTTTGACTAATTACATATGTTACCAAATATCAAACCTGTTAACAGACTCAACTTAATTTTGAACAGGTCAAACTGTTTCTAATTTAGAGTAAAGTAAGGAAAACATCTGTCAAAAGTGCCGCAATTAGTTAACAGCACTCAACAAAAAAATGTTTGACACTTTCTCTTTGGCCAAAGTACTTCGCAAAATTGGGCAAAATTTAGTCCAATATTTTTTTTGACCAACATTTGCATTTTAAGTTTGTTTATAGTAAATTTTCTCCATCAGTTAATATTAAAATTCTGATTTTTTGAATGCAGCTTAGTTTTATATTTCTAATTTACGTAATCTTTCTAATCTTTTAAACATCATATCAATAAGAATCGCTTCAATAAGTACGTGTTGGAAATCATTCGAATTGAGCCCAGTTTCACTAATCTCTTTCCTAAATTAAATTTAAAAACGAATAAAGAGATACTCTCACTTTAAGTAGCGAGTACAAAAGTAAATATGCTCGTACAGAACTGAATAGTCTTGAAGTCTTGCTTTAATTCCACTCGTATTTTGACAGATTCGATCTCTTTAAAATTTCATTCCAAACATCCCTACTATCTATGAACAATTACATTTTTAATTTTTACCTTCCATTATGTCCATTTTAAATTTATTCCAGTTTTTTCTTTTTAATTTTTTTTATTCTATTTCTTCTTTGAATTTTATTAAAATATTTTTTACAATATTTTTCAAGAAATGAAAAATCAAATGAAAGAAAATTTAATTTTTCCTTAAGTTTTCTTTTCCACAAACAAAAACAAGAGCAAATAAAAACAATAGAAATTATAAAAAAACATTTTTTTTAAATGAAATAATAGAAAATATTTTTTAATGAAATGAAAATAGAAGAAAAATATTTTATTTTTTAATAATAATTTTATTTTACTTTCGGTCTTTTCTTATAAAAAAAAATAAACAAAAAAAAAAACAAAAATAGCCCCAATCAAAGTTGTCTTGTTATCCTGTAAAGTAAAATTTTATTTCAAATAAATACCGCATATAACCAATTTTACATCCTATATACAGTATACACCCTCCTATCCACTACAACTCCTTTTTAAAATCCATTCTGTAGAGAAGATCTGCCCAAGTAAAGATAAGATGTAACCGTGTTTGCATGTTGTTTTATAATTTCAATCCTTTCATTGCTTTGCTTTTTCCACAGTAAAACGTCCCTTCCTCACTTTATCAAATCTGGAATTTTTTTTCTATTTTTCTTACATTAATAGAAAAAATTGCCTTAATCCTTTCTTATTTCGTTTCCTCCTTCCAATTAGACTCAATTTAATAAAACCAAAAAAAAAAAACCTAACTAACAGGAGTCTTAAAAAAAAATCAAATGAAAATAGAAATTTTAATAGAAAATGATGAGATTTTTGCCTTTTAGATTATTATTCAGGGGTACATGTATATGTGTGTGAGCAATTGGTTACTTTGCATAGTCATTTTTGGGACGCTAAAATGAAACAACAAAAAAATTAAGTGTAATAAAGGCGCGGGTGTTCAATTTGTAACACACCGTTTTGATTACTTTATTTCGCATTATATTTATGTGTTCTTTTGTTCAAGTCATTGCTACTAACAGTCATATCGAGTACTTTGTGTTTTTATAAAATTTTAAGTAAAAAAGATTCGCATAAAGTTGGCTATTTAACTATTTGCACGCCTATTTTTCTTTCTCATTTAAATTGATTTAGTATTCGATGGGCAATCTTATAACATAAAAGAAAAATGTTAATGTTCTTCTAAAATTTTTCTAAATCATGCACCTATACAATTTTAGAAAGCACATTTAATGTAATATGGTTTCATATTCGTGATAAAAGCATCACAAACAAATTTTCATAAGCCACGTTGTACCGTTCAGATAGTTCAACTGTGTAAGAATGAGGATTTGTTAAACTTCTTCAATTTCGTTGGAAAATCTTTAGTAGAAACATTAGTTGTTTAATTTATTTATTTATTTAGAACAGATGTTAGTCCCTTCATGCTATTTAAAAAATAAGGGTGTAACCCAAGTCAATGTTTGACAAGAATTAGAGTTAAGGTGAAGTTGGCATAAGACAAATGGCTATATTTTGCACTTTATATCTAGATACCCCAGATAAGTCGCTTCCGGTTTTCTAATATTTAAAAAAAAAACTTTGATTTCTGCTTTATTCTAGAAAAAGGCACAAGTAACTAACATTAGATGAGGGTATTTATTACTTTGAAATATAAGAATTTGATTCTTTAGTCAATACATGGATTTTTATTATTAAATTGAAACGGATAAACCATTCTCTGAAATTTTATTTGTATTTAACTTTTAAACTCCCAATCTCACTACATTAAATTTAAAAAGCACAAACTTGTTTGAAAAGCAAAAATGATTGTCCAAAACTTCAGTTAACCCATTTTATTGAAAAAAAAATTTATTAAAGTAATTCTCTCTTAAGTTCAATTGAAGGAAAACGAATTGCGGCTGTTATTACAACATGATGAGCCATCGAAAAAAAAAAACAGTTTTATTTTTTTATTCCTTTAGAAAAAAGGGTTTATATAAGAAACACAGACATCCGTATTATTAAGATTATGACTTTTGATTTTTTTTTTCTTGTTTTATTTTTCTTCCTTCCTCTAAACTACTGTATTTTCTTATGAAATACAGTAATGATGATTCCTTAAGATTTTGCTGCAACTGAAAGTGTTATGCATACCTTTCAATTTAATAGCAGATATTAAAATTTTCTCAATTTTTTCTTCTGCCGTTTCTAGAATCAAAAATTAACTTTTTCCATTTTATAAAGGTTGGCGGCATCGTAACAAGAAGGCATATTTCATGATTAGAATGATCCTTTAAATTTTTCAAATTTTGTCGACATCTGGACATATTTTCTTTTTTTCTTCTAGTATAATGGGCTCTAAACAATTTGAATTTGATTGGATATTAAAAAGACCATTAACATTTTTTTTTTTTTTATTAAAGGCTTGTATCATTCTTTTGGGTAATGATTTTTTATAGAAAATGTTCAAAATTTATGAAAAATTTAAGAATTTCAGGTAGTTTCCATTCACTGTAATTAGATCAGAAAGAGTTGTTGGATTTGTTTTATAAAATTATGTTACAAAAGATTTTTTAACATAATTTCAATATAGTTGTAAAAATATTGTACAATTGTAAGGTAGCTTTTCGAGTCTGTTTTACAACACCAACTCAATATTACAAAAGTTTGTAGCATCACACTTAAATATTTTTACAATATTTCAAAGTTAAAGTTTTATTATAAGAATTTAAATTTTACGGTTTTATAACGGCTACAGTAAATTGTCATGTAAGATTAATCCAATTTTCCCGAAGTCGTGGATCTTAAACTAATATTCTTTTAATTATAAAAAATTATAAATCTTTAATAAAAAATACATTAATACAACCATATAAACAAATTCGAAATATAAACAAATAATTTAATTCAATAATAAAAGTCACAGACACAGGTATAAATTATAATTCAAATATAAAAGTATTACAATATACAAGTTATAAGGTCTAGTACTGTCTCATGTTTAAATTGTATATGAAATTAATTAAGATCAATTCTATCAATAAGAATATAACATAACAGAACTGTGGGATCCAACATATATCTATGGTATAAACAGGCCTTTTTTTAGTCTAATAGTTAGTAATTAGTCTTAGCACTTAAAAAACAAAAAAAAATAAAAGTTTCTCGAACCGTGATTAATTTCAATTCTACATTCGTTATTTGTGTATTAAATTTATTAACTGTCACGTTCAACATACATATGTATATAGTTTCGGACAAACTTCAAGGTTTTATGAAAATTTTAAAATTTCTTTTAATTTTCTGCGTATAGAAATTCTAACTCTTTTAATACAATTTGCAGTCAAGTTTAATAACAAGCCTAGATCATTATAGCTAAAACTTCCAAGATTTGTTCTGAAAGTAAAATTATGTACTTAAAAATTATTAAAACAACCTATATAGGTATATAGAAAATATCTACTAAAGCTACTAACATATTCTGAACGCATTAAAACTAGATCAAAAATATAATTTCATTAATTAATAATTAACTAAAGGAACTCATTTCATTAAATCAAATGTTTTTTATCAGTATAAAAAACTTTTTCAGAATAAATAAAACTATTATTTCCTTTATTACTGTAATAATTTTTATTTTGGTTTTCTTTATACCCGTGCATACATATATGAACATCGGGTATATTAAAATTACTCCTCCGTTTGTAACGCATCGAAATATACGAGCTAGATATAGTGTCAAGCTTACGTATCGAATCAGCATCGAAAAGTGAATCGATCTAGCTATGTGTGTCCGTCCGACCGTCAGCACGATAACTCAAAAACTATTAGAGCTAGAGTTCTGAAAGTAATTTTCACTAAATAATTTTTAGACAATTTGTAGGTTCCCTATTGTTTTTGGTTAAAATCGGACAAAGGCTCCGGGTAGCTGCCATACAAATTTTTTGAAATTATATGAATATTTTCAAAATTAATAACTAAATAGAAACCAAATATAAAAACAAACAAAATGTAGTTAAATTTTTAATTGATTCATGGTGTAGTGGTTAAGACATGTTACTTGCAGCCAAAATGTCTCGGTTCCAATTCAGGCTAAGGAAATTTTTTTTTTTTTTAAATTCATTTTTTGTTATCTATTTTCTTTTTAATAAAATATATGTATTTATTTTATATGTATGAAAAATTTTATTTTATAGAAAATTTGACAGAAAACTCTCATTTACATTAAAAATTATTAATTTTTTTAATATTTTTATAAAAAAATTCAAAACTGTTATTTAAAACAAACAATTGATACCATATCAACTACAATTATTTAAAAAAAAAAAATTAAGATAAATAAAAACTCGTTTTGTAGGCAAATTATTAATTGTTCTATGCTGTAGTGGTTAGGACATGGGACTAGTAGTCAAAACGTTTCTCGATTCGGGCTGGGGCAAACTTTTTTTTTTGTTTTTAATTCATCTTAAAACTCTCATTTATAAATTATTTATTTTTTTTTAATACATTTTTAAAAAAAATCAAAACAGTTATTCAAAACAAACAATTGATACCATAGCAACTACCTATAATAATTTAAAAAAAAATTGAGATGAACAAAAAGTCGATGGCTTAGTGGTTAGGACGTCGACCTTTTTACTGGAAAGTGTGGGTTCGAATCTCGTTCAGAGCATATTTTTTTTTTAAATTTATCTTTTTTTTTAATTCATTTTTTTTTATTAATTTTTTTTGTAATTAAATGAATTTTCTGTCAAACAGTTCAATTGCAATATATGAAATTCTTATTTATTTAATACACGCACGGGTATCTAAAAGTTGACAAGGGCAACTATAATCTTCCTCGTTTTTTCTAAAATTTCTTCACCTATCTTACAATTAAAAAGATTAAAAATTTTAAATAACGATTTTCCAAAAATAGTCTCACATTTCTTATCAGTGTATACTATTAATTATTATAACTCATTACTTTACTCATATTCCTGCTTGTGATTGACTCAGTGGGTTGGTTTTGTTTTATTTTTTTTTTTATTTAACTAATGGAAACTGTAATCACCGATTCTAGAACTATGAATATAAAAACAAAAAAATACCTAGAAACGTATCAATTGGTACATATGAATGTAAATACATTACAAATTAAATTGCTCATATCCCAACTTTTTGATTTATTCATTCTAAAGAACAAATTCCATTGAAAAATAATCAAAAAAAAACAAAAAAAGAATCATTGAAATTCAAGAACTGATTTTAAAACCTTCTTTGTTTTTAAATTCGTGTTTTCTGTTATCAGACATAAGGAAACTAGAGTTCATAAATTGTGTGGGTCACACATTCTTATATTATCAACATTACGAACATTATTCACGTATACTGAAAAATAAAAAAAAAATTAAAAAATATGTTTTTATCACAACCAGAGTAAAATAAACAAAAAAAAACCCTGATAGGTACGTCTGACTCTTTCTATTACAATAGGAAATTCTAAAGCAACTGTACTTAGGTAATACAGTAATTGTTTTAAGGAACTATTTACAATATCGAAAAAGTTTTAAATGGACACACAATTTGACTTTTCAAATTAACTAATTTATATTTCATAATTAATGTAAGTAAGTAGCGAAGTAAGTCCCTTGGAAAAGATAAGAAAGATAAGAACCTTCTTAGCTCGCTAAAGTAGCCTAGAATAATCGTATAACTTAGATATTTTTAATCAATTAGATGATTTTAAAACAGTAACTAATTATTTAAATCGGAACTACCTCTTTTTTATTCCTTTGTTACTGTTAAACTCAATTTCATTAAACCGCGAATCACTCTTCTGTAGTTATTGTATTAGATTATAAACTCATTAATGCTAAATTTTATGCGCCATCTATTATCTTCTACAAGAGCTATTTACATTTCCCTATTTTATATTACGGTACAAACTTTTTCGAAGAATACTTCTAATACCTATACTGCGATGAATACTTCTAATATAACTGCTACACCTTTAGTCAGATAATATACCACTTTAGTATCTAATACTACCTTGAAGTGTCAGTACTTTTAGTCTAAAATCTCGAAGAGAATTTTAGCTTATAAAATAAATCACAACACTTTAAAGGAGTTATGATACGTTCCCATTTATAAAATCTGCATCTATTGGGATAAATAAGTTAATGATTCAACAGAAAATACAATTTCCTGAAATAAAAATATTAGTTCTTAATGAAAATTGTAATAATAATCGTAAAACCGAATATTACCTATTGAACGAATAAATTATTATAATACAAATTATAATTGTTAGGAATTACTTCTCAGTTAATATTGATTGTTAGGAAGTACTCCCCAGCCCAAAAGAAAATCTTTTAAAAAAAAATATTATATTATTTCTTTAGTTTACATTTTGTTTACTTTTAAAACATGGCGGTGGGTTAATCACTCTACAAAAAATAAAAAAATAAAATAAATTAAAGATATGAAAGAATGTCAGTGAAATATATTTTATTTTTTGTATAAGAAAAATATATTTTTTTTTTAATTTCCAAGTTTTTTTTTTGACACGGTGTGATATGATAATAAAAATGTGATAAGTAATTTTTAAAAAACCGCCATTTCTTATAATATTATTTTCTTTTTTTCATTATATTTTTATTTTTTTTTTCTTACACTTATGAGTATTTTAGACGTCATTTGAAAGAGGCTGAATGACTTTTTATTGCCTGAATTTTCTGTATATGCGACTACATATGTATGTATGTATTTTTTTTTTTACTATAAAATTAAGCAAATTCGAATTAAACGATCGAAATAAGAAAAAAATTTAATTGATAGAATTTATAGTTGATATTAAAACGGTGTACAGCCCTTCACTCTTGTTGTTTTGAAATAATTTTCGAAAATACAGAGAGTGTGTATTTAATAACCCATCAACCGATGGAAACTGATTGCATCTAGTAATATGACATAGTACTCAACCACTGCGACTCCAAATCTAAACAAATAAATAAATTGAATATAACTCATAAATCCAGTAAACACTTTAACTAAATTAACAAAAAAATCCAAAAATAAATTTGCCATTTGGACTTCTTATTAAACTATTCTAATACAAAGTATGTATATTTTTTTTATTATGATCCGACCAGGGTTTGACCCCGAGACTATTCAATTGAAAAGCCGCCACATTAACCACTGAGCTATCGGTCAGATAAAAAGCAGTGTAGTGCTTCCGCCCACAAATTATTCAGCAATATAGGTACTAAGATAAAAATTATAAACCTGTTAGTTAATGGGTTAAATAAAGTAAAATTCCTATAAGGGTTTTTTAAGAGATAGATATTTAAACATTTTGATACATTTCAATAGTCCTACTAATAAATTTTATTCCTTTTAAATAAAATAAAAACCATAAAATATAAAATTATTGAAATAAATTTAAACAAAGAAAATAATTTTGAAACTGATAATCAAAAATGTTTAAAAAAGGACCGCTTTAAGAAACATATGCACGGTACTTAGAACAGTTTGACTTAAAAGTTAAAATATGAAACAATAAAATTTCTTGTTTTTTTTTTTTTAAGTAAAGATTGACAGATCATTTCGAGTGTTCTGTGTACATATCATTCTTTTACAGTTATTTTTTTTTTTACGTTATATTTTGATTCTTTTTGTAGACTTTTGTTTACAAAGATAAGAGTTTTTTTACTTTGTTAGCCGCGTTCTTTCAAGCCTTAATGACTTAACAAAAACAATATATACAAATGTACATATGTTTATATTTAAAAATAAAATATAAAATTTGATTAAAACGTAATTTAATTTGAATTTTAATTCAATGCGGGTTCTTTCTTTGTTATTTGATGCATTCATTAGTTATTAAAATGATTTCATTTGAGAAATCTTTTTTTTTTAATTTTTATGTTAATTTTAAAAAAACCACAAGAACAATTGATTGTTAATTGTTAAAATAAAGAAATTCACCTTTTTTAAGTAACTGTTGTGAATAACAAGTATCAAAAGTGACAAATAATGAAAGTAACAACTGTCAATTAAAACTGTCAAAAAAAAAAATTACCAAATCGCTACTAATTCTAAATTAAAAACTTGGTTAATCCATGCCCTAAAAAAAAAATTACCTATACCTGTAACCGTCCAACATAATTTTAATCACACTTTACCAGTTTGTACAACATGTATCAAATTAATTTCAATTCAACGCATTCACTTGTTCACGCACACCCATAACATTACATATTAATAGTCATCAAATATACAAAACCGGTACATTAATATTCATAAAAAAAATTCTTAGGCGTGTCTAAAATTAGAATTTTTTATATTCATGGCGGATTTCATTTCACCTGTTAAGGTAAATAAAAATTAAAGAGCAAAATAAACATAAAAACCTGTTATAATATGAATACTAGAATATAATGTGGAATGAAGTATACCTGAAGTATATATGTATACATAAACTTAATACAACAATAAAATAAATACACCATTGGTATTGTGTATACCTGACAACTGAGTACTCAATTTTCTTCACCTGTATTAAATTTTAAATTTAAATATGGAACAGGTGAAACAATATGATAGGTTAAGGTGAATATTAATGTTAAAATAAAAATGGCGTTTAAATAACTGCTTATGAAGCTGTTTTAAAATTTCATTTAGCTCACCATGTTGATTTTTTTTTAATATAAGCATTATAACTTTAAAATTATTGTGTTTAATTATTTATATTATTAAAAATAAATATTTTATATTAGCTTTAACTCATACAGAGTAAATAGTTTAGTTTAATGGCCAAAGTTTCTGCAAAATTTGGTTGGTCTACTGCAGTGGGTTCTGCTATACAATTCCTTCTGCTAGCTGCTATACAACTCCTTCTTTTATATGAGTATTACACTACACCGAATAAAGCTGGTATGTTTGAAATTTTACCAAAAGTAATTAACCGGATGATATAATGTCAATATTACGGTCATACGGGTATCCCAGAGTTGACACAGTCTACTCTACCACACTCTTCCTCGTTTTTAAATTTTTAATTTTGATTGTTGGTGGTATTTTGTTGAACTCTATGATATATTTACTGTAGACGTTACATATGCCCCTTATTGTTCTGAAAGCTTCTGCGTTCCTAGTACTGTTCTGATATATTTAGTCCTTGATGGAATATTGAGTTTGTTATTATTTGATTGTTTATTATGTTATATATATGGGTAACTTGTAGTAATTTATATTGTTGATTAACGTTTAGTATGTTATATTTTCTGTATAAATTACTTTTTGGTGTACTAATATTCAGATTATACAAATTTTTAACTGCTTTGTTTTGTATAGTTAGGAATTTATTTAAATTTTGCTATGTAGTTGATTCCCATATGATGGGTTCATATGTAATATTACTGTGGAAGAGACTGAAATATGTTGATCTCTTTGTGTCTGTTGGCATGGTTTTCGAATTTTTTTCTACTAAGAAACTGATGAACTTTTTAATATAATATGTAGCACTTATTTAACTCTAAGTTTAGTTTTCATTAGCACTGAATCAACAAAACTTGTGGTATTATCTTTAATATACTATTAATTAAGAACTGATATAGAAGTTTAAAAAAAAAATTAGAAATGGACAGTCAAAATATACTTTGATGATAAGATCAAATAGTCAAAAGATAAAACAAAATGCTTAACATATTTTAGATATTGTTAGAAGCAATTAGATCCAATCAGGGGACGACTTACGATTATTTGATTTCGCCGTGACAGTGCAGTAATAGTTAAAAGTACATTTCTGAGATAAATTTGAGCAGAAAAGAAGCTGGATTTCGGCTACAAGTTTTAACAATATAATAATTAAAAAAAAAGAACCAAAGGCAATTAACTATCGAAAAATTTAATCTTATATTGAACAAGAACAACCAATTAAACCAAAAATTCGATTGGCTGATTGAATTTCGAAATTAATATGGATCTAGAAAAATAAAGTAAATTTTTGTAATTTATTTATTTTAAAACTTAAAATTTTGTAAAATTTCGTAAAATATTTCTTAATTATTTAAATTTTTAATATAAATAATCATTAATATGTGATAGTTGTCATTCGCTTTCGTATACCAGTAAAATTGAAATAGATTTATTATACCCGTATGACTATATAGTCCAAGGGTATAATAAATTTGCCATTACGTTTGTGACGCAAAGAAGGAGGGGGGGTAGATATAGACTCAAGTGTATGGATCGGATCAGAATCGAAAAATAAATCGATTTAGCGATGTATGTCCGTCCGTCCGTCCGTCATCACGATAACTCAAAAAGTAAAGGAGCTAGGATTATGAAATTTTCACAAATTCGTTTTTTCGTATGCAAAAAACGGAATCGAGTTTTAAATTCAGCCATTTTGGTCCACGGGTTCGAGTACCTGCCATACAACTTATAATTTTATATGAGCATTACTCTATACCTATGGAAGCTGCGTGTCTGAAATTTTGCCAAAAGTAGTTTAGTATAATGGCCAAAGTTACTGCAAAATTTGGTTGGTCTACTGCAGAGGGTTCGAGTAGCTGCCATACAACTCCTTCTTTTATATGAGCTTTACACTACACCTGATGAAGCTGGGTGTCTGAGATTTTGCAAAAAATAGTTTAGTGTAATGGCCAAAGTTACTGCAAAATTTAGTTGGTCTACTGCTGAGGGTTCGAGTAGCTGCCATACAACTCCTTTTTTTATATGAGGATTACACTACACCAAATGAAGCTGGGTGTCTGAAATTTTGCCAAAAATAGTTTAGTGTAATGGCCAAAGTTACTGCAAAATTTGGTTGGTCTACTGCAAAGGGTTCGAGTACCTGCCATACAACTCCTTCTTTTATATGAGCATTACTCTACACCTAATAATGCTGAATGTTTGAAATTTTGCCAAAAGTAATTAACCGGATGATATAATGTATATGTTACGGTCATACGGGTATCCCAGAGTTGACACAGTCTACACTACTACACTCTTCCTCGTTTTTTCATATACTCGTATTTAAACAATAAAACGTCACACATCTTAAATCTTAATTTTTGAAACATTGAAACGTATCATATATACCTATATTTGACATTATATTATACAAGTTGTCATAATTAACAGTATATTAAACGCATACACAGATACTACAGCAGACAAATGAAATATAATATTGTGTGGACAGTAGTCTCTTAAAATTCATATGGAATACCGAAGTCTCCTTGAAGAATCCTCTTTTAATCTGCCGCAATACATCTTTACCCATAATTTAATCATATATATTATTTTAAAATTAATTTTATTTAAATATTTGGTTCATTTTAAATTTTACTTTTATTTAAATTACATTTGATTAAAAAAAAAAACAATAACAATCTTTCTTTCAAAAAAATTTTTTTTATACTTATCTAAATCCAATTAATTAAATACGATGAAAAAGTAATAATTTTTTTTTTATTATCGTTAATATAAACTACAAATTTATTTTTTTTTTTTTATAACTCATAACAATTTCCTGAAAATTTTTTTAATATTTTTATAAAAGAATAAAATAAAAAATCTAAATAAATGGAAAAAATATTATGAATACGATTTAATCTTACATCCCGCATCTCTTTTCATTTCAAAATTTAAATGAAAAAAAAAACTCAAATCATATTTTTAATTACTTTGCATCTCTTTTTTTTTTCATTTTTATAGTGCAATCGAAATTAGTGAGAAAGTTATGTTCTGTAACAGCAACTAGGGATTGCACTAAAGAAAATTCATTCGTTCTCTATAATAACTTCTTTTGATCACTAAATGAATTTTGATCACTAAAAATACCTAGAATGTTTTCAATGAGTTCTGACTTAGTTGAACACGATCACGTGGATCAGCATTCTAATTTGCCTTGTTCATTTCAACGAACTCCTAAATTCGTTTAAGCTCCGAGAAACCATTTCTAACTTATAGATTTTAACCTGAAACAGTGCAATTATTAATTTTTGTGACTTCTTATGAATACTTCGAAGTGAATAACATAAAAAAGGCTTCATAATTTCTGATTCTTAATTATTTCTGGTCGGTTATCAATATTTAAGCTCTCATCAACAATTTTTATTCGAAATTTCGGAAATTTAAATTGGACCAAAGGTTCGAATTTTGGATGCTTTCGATCGAATTAAGGTTATACGAGTATAATTCAGCAACCAATAAAGATAGAACCCTCAAATAAAGGTTTTTTATCCTATTTCTTTTTTGGAGGATAGATCAATTGTTGTGGTGGTTCGAATATCCCTCTACACACCTCACAAAGCCTTTAAGCATTCCTACGATCTTAATAAAGATAGTAACTTGAAATAAATATAAAAGCTTTGAAATTTGGTACAAGCGTGTTCTTTCCCATTTCCTTTGTGCCCCTGAAATTTTGGGATCTATAATGGTAATTCAGGTACCTCCCATACATCTTCCAATACTTAAAAGCACGTGTTCCAAATTTTTAAAGAAAGAAACTTCAAGTTTGGAACAAGAGCGTTTTATTTCCATTATGTTCTTAAAATTGGGAAATAATAGGAGTGGTTGTCGGGTTTTTGAAATTTGACAGGAATTTAAGTTCGTATACCTGCTACACTCTCCTTAGACCTACCTAGCATAAATTCAATCTGTCAATTGATATTTTTTAACTTTTGGACTGTTAAGTGGGTTGAATTGACTTACTGTTGTTTCATTACTTGTTCTTTACTATACATTAAGTTAGTTTTTGAGACCCATCCCTTATTTTTATAAATTACATTAGTTTTTTGTTGATAATAAATTATTTTACAGTTTATTCTTCCTCTTTAGGTTTTTCTTCATATTTTTTTTTTTTTTTTTTTGGATTTTTTCTTGGACGAATTCAAAAACAAAAACAAGAAAAGAGTTGCAATACTTGATAAGAATTCAACTTAATATGCTTCTCTTCAAATTCTTTTGTATCCGTTTTTTAAGCCGAAGTAAAAAAAAATTTTGAAATGAATTTTTCCATTATCTATATTCTGAAAAGAAATGAAAAGAAATGTGAGCGAATTACTTTTTTTCTTTTTGAAATGTTATTCGTTTTTATTTAAAATTATAGATATCCAATGGACATCTAAGTAATTCCATCATACAAAACCATTCATTCATAGTATATTTTACTAACTATTCAAATGGTATATATACCAATATATAATTCTATACATAAGTAATATATATATATAAGTTGTTTGAAAGTTAAGTTCATGAAATGCACCTCTTTTCACTGTAATTATAAATATATTTACTTTTACAGATGTTTTTCAGATGTTATGCTATGTTATATGCTATAAATGTTATACACTTACATAACATATAACATACATATAATAAAAGAAAATGGTTCATACCATCGGCTCGGCTCAAGAAGATTTTAAATGACTCGTAGGAAATTACCTTCAAAAACCAAAAATATAGATATTTTGGTACAAGGGATTTCTGTCATGTTTTCTTTAGTTCACTTTAATTTGAGATATATTAGAGAGACAGTTCGAAAAGATTTCCCAGGCCTCCGCCGGCTTAACTAGTATATCATTCAAATTAATTAAAATTGAAACTTAAAATTTTGTACTTTTGTGGATGTTCTTTTTTTGTTGTCATTGTTCTTTTGTGACATTTACGTTCATGGAGTTTGAGCTGAATAAGCCAAACATGCAAAAGCCAATGACAAACAACGAATCTCCGAAACTAAATAAAACTACAAATTTACTGTAGGGGAATTCTGCCATTTAATGAAAATTAAAATTAAAAAAAATGACAAATCGAGTAACTACCACATGCTTCCCAATATTATCGACATAAAACTTTTAAAATTGGAAAGATGTAGGGTATAGATAAGTTGGTTTCATCGACTATCTATTGTTTCATTATTTATTTAATTATCGCTTATTAATACTACCTTTTATTTTATTAGAGAAGAACACTTGTGACTAATCAATTTACTGAAAAATCGTCTTAAAAATTTAAAAAACAAAAATTTCTGATCTTTTCGTTGAATAGCTGTTATTTTGTAATTCTTTTTATTATTGATATGTTCCGATCATTTTTAATTTGAAGAAAAGTTTGAAAAATTCTTCAAGATAACAAAGCATACTCTTTTTTGAAAATTAATGACTTTGCTAGTAAAATATTATCGATCGATCATGATCATTTAGACTACATTGTAGTCCTACAGTTATTGTATGTATGAAGAAACCCAGACACGGTCCTAAAAATATGTTTCCAAGAAAAACACTCACATACAATTTAAACATGAGATAGTATTAGGCCTTATGTAGAAACGTTTTAAATTTTCAATATAGATACAATTCTATTTTAGTTTATATCGTAATAATTTTGTATTTCAGTTATATGATGTTATATGTCTGTGAGTTATATTATTAAATTGAATTATTTATTTATATTATGCATTTCTTATATTAATGTATTTTTTATTAAAGGATTTGAATCGTAACTTTTAGCGTGAAAGATAGACACTCTAATCACTGTACTACCTGAACCAATTCATCCAGCACTCCAATTTAAAAATGTATCTTAAAGAAATACAAAAAAATGAAATATTCAAATTGTTTTTTTTTGCGAGGGAATGAAACGCTCGAAAGCCACCCATTGAAACTGTGAAATGTTTCGTTAGGTAGTGCGTGATTTTATCGCACCAAAACAACACACTTTTTGAACCAAACTTTAGGAAGGAACCTATAATACAGATGTACAGCTTCGTTACAGGGATAGGAATATAAAAGGATTGTGGGGAGGTTATTTGGAAATTCAGGATTATGTGGGATGGGGAAAAATTGGAGAGATATTAAGGAGAAAGATGTTAATATTCTTTTTAAATTTAATTAAGTCGTACACATACGCATTACCAACTTTAGGAAACAGATTGGATGGAATGTAGTTCCATAATCTCGACACAAATAAATAAATAATAACTGTAAATATTACAGAAAAATGGAAATTGAAGCGTAAGAAAAGATTTTTTAAACTTCAAACTTACAACTTATATTCTAACGGTTTTTCCCCGCAAATCATGCAATAAAAGTAATAATCTATAAATAAATATCTACATTTTAATTCCAGTTAAGTTTTCAATAAAAAAACCCCGCCTCCTCTTTGAATCCCATTCCTCCTCCTCTTACAGTTGTTATTTATGTATTCTATTTTACATTTTGATTGTATAGATGTCACTAATGAGCATTTTAATAAAATTTTGAAATGAAAACTTTACACAATAAGTATACAACAAAACAAGTGATGAAAAAAACCAAGGGTTTTTAAAAAAGCACATTTTCAAAATAATATAGTTTTTCATACTGAGTATTTTATCGGAATATAATGTTGAAGCTTCATTATTAACGTTTAATTTAAGAAATATGTACGTTGGTCGCTAAGTTGCTACTTACTTATAAAAACTGTAATTTTTTTAATTTTTAAGTCCTAATAGCCCCTCTATGGGGAAGGTTGCCCAATTTCTCAAGGATCTAATCCTCACTACTCCCCTTCCCCCAACTTTTTTAGGTTCAAGGAATTAAATTGTGAATTCTACCAAAATTTGGAATTTTATTTAGAATTTTACTATATAAGCAAAAATGGTTAAAACTGACAGACACTTTTTTCAATTTAAAGAACCACTTTTAAATTTAAGAAAATTTTTTAACATATGTTAAAGTATAATGTTGGACCTTAAAATTTTGCATATTAACAAAAATAAATTTGAACAGGTATTCAAGTTACAGGTGTTTAAAAATAGCAAAATTTTTATTTTCGGGCCCTTATAGTTGCAAAACAGGGGACGTCACAAAAAAAATTTGTTGTTAACCGACTTCTACTTATTTCTAAGGATCTAACTACTTTCAAAATTTCAAGACCCTAGCTTGACCCGTATAGGAGATATGTGTGAACAAAAATTTTGCAAAAACTTTATAAAGTTTATAAAACCAGCTATCTTTTGCCGTTTTCAGATTGAAAATACACCTAATAGAACTCTTGTTATAACAATTTTATTATAGGGCTTTTCCCAACTTTAGGGGGCTGCAGCTCCGTAATGGGTGGGGCTACAGAAAAAAATTTTCTACGAAATTCCTACTCGTGGTTAAAATTTCTTTTCTCTATTTCAAACGATGTAAAAGTTTTTGTAAACATACGGACAGACAGACAGACAGACGGACGGAAAGAGTGAAACTATATAGGCACATTTTTACAAAATTTTTTTAAAATGTGCTAAAAATTTAAAATAAAAGTATTAACATGAAGTTGAATTTTTTTTTTTTTTTAATTTTTCCGTTTGTAAAATGAAAAATTTTATTTTATCTCAATTTTTAAAACAAAACTGATAACAAGTTAATTAAAAAAAACAATTTTTATTTTTTTTTTCGACGTAATTTTGTCCATTTTGTTGAAAAAAAAAAAAAAAACACAAAAAAAAACAGAACTTATTAAGAAAAAGGATTAATGAATACAGGAACTTAGATATTATAAAGAAAAACTACAAAACAAAATGGAAAAGTTCATTTTGAAGTTGTCTTTATGTCAATCTTATTTTCGGCGAAAATTGTAGTTTGTAGATATATATATATATAGAGAACGAATGCATCTTGATCACGAAAATCATCATCAGAATGAAGGATGAATGAATCATCTTTGTTTTTTTGTGTTTTTTTTTTTTGTATGAGAAAAAAGAAAATTTCATTTATTTTTGAAAAATAATTAAGAAATTTTTACAAAGTCCATGAATTAAAAAGAAAAATAATTTGTTATCCTGTTTTTTTTTTTTTTTTTTATATTCTTTTATATTTTATTTTGCTTCTCTGTTTTTTTTTTTTTTTTTGTAGTTTTTTATAGTTTGGCTTCAATAAAATATTCATAAATATTAAATACAAACATAATTTACTAATATTTTAGTTAGATGACAGTGGCGAATGCGAAAAAATCTATGGGAAGCTAATATATATATAATACACGTACATGTAATTAAACAAAAGTTAGTCGATGCAACCGATTTAGTAATAATCTACACTTAAAACATTTGATTTAAATTTAAAATTTAATAGTTTTTTTGATAGGAACTTAGTACAAAATACATATATATATATAAATTGTAACACGTTATATAACACAAATAGTTTAATTTATGACATATTATTATTTGGTTTGAGGTAGCACATGACATTTATACGAATTACCATTTTAATTCCAATCAGATTTCAGGAACATTATGGAAACGAGGCGGAACGACTTTGTAGCTTCATATTTCTATCTTTATTTACTTTGAAAATATGTTTGTCAAATTTTGCTGGGTATGAGGAAGGCACCCGAATTAAATAGTAATTCCAATTTTAAGGGCCAAAGGGTTATAAGAAATTTATAACCTTGTACCTAATTATAAAGTTCTATCTGTATTGGTTTCGGGTATATCATCGTTTATCTTCGTGCTACCAACAGAATACAGAATCCTAACGCACTTTCCGATTTTAATTTTTTGCAACCATTGCTTTGCTTTCTTTATTAGAAACGCACAAAAAAAATTTCATGAAGATGGCAAAATTATTTTTGGAGTTCTATTTGTTATTTTGGAGGAGTGGATATTTGTGCGTGCGGTCGGATGGACGGCCATCAATTTAAATGGCCTCTGAAGGTTGGTTGATCGAGAATAGCTATATATATAAATTTCCATTTGTAGCTTACTATCTTTTGGTGATTTGATTACAAACACCTTACTAAAGTTAACATACTCCTATACATAATTGAGGTGTAGGATATAATAAGTTAATAAAGTTTCTTAAATTTGGTAAAAATTAATTTGCTTACGGTAAATTCAAAATTTCTAAAGATCTGGAAAATTTTGATTAGACCTTAAATTAAGTTTAAAACTAACATGTATAAAGTTACATTTTACAAACTCATTTAGGTACCTTAACCAAATTTTTAACTAAGACGTTTGTCTTAAATACGCAAATTTTAATTTAATCAACTCTTAAATTTGTCAAATTTCAAATTAACTAAAATCAAATGCCAAAATAAACTAAAATCAAATTGGAGAGATTTTTAATTGCAAATTAGTTTTATGAAGTGAACATTTTTAATATAGTTTTAAACTAGTTACAAAACCTTAATAAATATGAAAGCTGCTTATACGTTAAATATACTCCGCAATTTATTGTGTTCTCGTATTCGATAAAAATTTTCAGAATTAGAAAATAGTCTCTATTAGGTCTCCCCCCATCTGTTATACGCACCAAATCACTATAATTGAATCTCAGTGCAAAGGAACCTGTTTCTAGTGTTTGATTTTGCATGAATAAAAAAAAGCTATGATTTAATATTCAAAAAGTATATACTTGTCATTAATATACGCCACATCCCTGAATATTTGAGGTGGCAGTAGTACGAGAAGTAGTAAGAAATAGTAATTCTAGTTTAAAAATAATTATTGTTCAAAAAAAAAAAAATAAAACATAATAATTTTAAAATTAGTTTTTCTTAAAATAAAAACAAAAAATAAAAAATAATTTATCCTTAAACGACTTACAAAGTTTATTTTATTATCCTTTGACGCTCATCTTTTTTCTATTTAAAAATGAAAATTAATCATTGCCAGTAATTAGCTTCCTATTTTGTATAATTCAAAAACAATTTTTCTTTATATTTTTCTTTTTTTTTTTTTTTTTTTTTTATTTTCTTTTTTTTTTTTTATTCAACTAAAGAAAATATTTTGTACAAATTAAATAAAGATGTAGATGTATAAATTAATGACATTCCATTTTCTTATGAATTCTTCATTATTTGAAAATGAAGACGTTATTTTATTTTATACTATAAAGAATTTCTTTTTTTTTAAATTAATGTAAGTTTTATTCGCAATTTTTCCGGAAATGCTTTTTGTCTAAAATTTGTTATTTCTTTTTTTGTAAATTAATATTTCCGGTTTTTTTTTTATAAGAAATAAATAGGATATTAAAATATTAAAACAGGATATTAAATTGGCAGTGACTATTTTTTTTTTAATTAAATATAATGACAGTTTTTAAAATTATAGCTTCGACACTGTTTAATTTTTACAATTAATTTTATTTTTAGAATTAGTTGAATTCCTAGATTTTTAAATCCTAGATTTGTAAATTGATCAGTTAAAATAATAAAGATCCCGGTTCCCACTTCAATTGCATATATGACATTCCGTAAAGGCAATTACCCCGCTATACCGATAACGGCCTTTTGACGACCCTTGAAAAACACCAAATGAATATTTTAAATATAAGTGTAAGATGTCGGATGTCTCCGTTGATGTGGTTGCCGGTATGATGTATGATATAAAAAAATTATTTTGCCGCCACTGTACATTATTGTAACACTCATTGTAAATTTCAACAGTGGTTAGAAACGAACTTCAAAATATGATACACATTCAACACAAAAAACCTAAGATTTCAACAATATGCAATCTGCGAGAAAAAAAACGGAACTAGCTTTATCTTTTGTATAATATTATAGGGTTATGTGTTATTCAACAATCAAATAAATTACATTTTTATAAATTCTAAACTCTCACTTTATTTAATGGAAAATTATTATTTTATTAAATAATCATGTACGGTAACGAAACTTAAACGATTGGCCGAAATTACAGCAATTAGATACAGATCCATGTTAATCTTAGAATAATCTTTAGAATGTTTTGCCCGATGTGGTTGGGTCATACATTCCTAAAACCAGGCTGTTCGATATCTAACCAGGCATTTGATTGCAATCGAAAAGAAAAAGGAGTGAGTTTAAACCAAAAAATACAATAATGATACGAAGGTCACTAGAAAATAATACGTTATGAGTAGTTATCTTTAATGGCCATCATTTGAATAAAAAAAATAATTTTGTTTAGGGGAAGAGGTTTGAAGAGCTGGCTTTCATCTTATATTTTCTTTTGGATGATATATGAATTTTAAACCGGATCGATATTACGGTCATACGGGTGTTCCAGAGTTGTCACAATCTACTCTGCTACACTCTTCCTCGTTTTTTATTATTTTTAAACTTAGATTTAATTTATTTCAAGATTTTAGAATGAATAAATCAAGTTCTACCAATGAGACACCAAATTTATATACTTTTTAATTAAATGTTAATAAAATAAAGATGAATCACATTACATATACGTTATATGTATATATTATTAATTAGGATTTCCTCGTGTTGGAGTTCCCTTTTAAGAAAATTTTTCAAACCTAAATACGAACTTGAAGCCATATAGGATATATTCTAACACCACAAAATGAATTAGATTCTATTTAAAAAATATCTTTAAAAACAAAAATTTATATTTTAATTAAATGAGTTCTTATTTTTTTTTTTTTAAATTAACAAATCAACCTTCAATATGATAATAAATTTTTCTTTTTTCTAAGTTAATTATAATTTAAACCTATTATGAAATTTGGTTATTTTGTAAAGTTACAAAAATTATAAAAAAAAAAGAATCTTAAGTACGTGTTTTGCACACTTTTAATAAAGTTGGTAAAAAAAATTAAAAGAATGGTAATTCTGTAGATGAGTAAAAATAAACGCCGTCAATAAAATTTTAAAAATTCAGTAAAAAATTCTAGCCCTGATTCTTTGATTTCAAATAATTCAATTTTGACTCTTTAAACTGTTGACACGATAAAGATAGATATAGGTGACTGGGTGAGTGGTCTATAAATTCTTTGTTTATTTGAAATCAAAGAATCAGGGCTAGAATTTTTTACTGAATTTTTAAAATTTTATTGACGGCGTTTATTTTTAAAGATTATAAAGATTAAATCCTTTGAAGTCTTTTTTACACAAAACTTGTTTAGTTAATCCTTATAATCCCGATAAGTTTCACTAGTGTTTCAAGCATCCCTAATAAGTTTCACTAAAGTGTTTCAAGCATCCCCATAAGTCTCATTAGTTTGTTCATACAAAAACTTCAGAGATAAATTAATTTATCATTCGGTTAACCTTCCTGATGGCTCAGATATTTTGTAAATGAATCTGAAAATTTAGGTCCTTATACTTTGGACCGAAAGCTCAGTAACTTTTAAAGAAATTATTAGATATTAAAATAATTATTAAAATATGGTCTTGTCAAAAAGACACAGCTCCATTATTTTAATATTATTTCAAATTGCTGAATAAGACAGATAAACTTTATTTGATGGTATCATCATCATCATTGTTAAAAAAAAAAAATGGTACTTTGTAATAATTACAAAAAAAAAGGTTACAAATTAAAAAAAAACAAAAAATACAACTGAACTGTTATTATTATTATTAAGACACCAACGAAGAATAAACAAAACATGGAAAATATCTTTTTTTTTTTTTTTTCAATTCCTTGGAAATTAAAGGGTTCAAAAAAAAAAAAAAAATACTTCATAAATATTTTTATCAATTTTTTTTTTTTATTAATTTCGCGGTTTATAAAAATGCAAATGACATACCGACAAAGTTATATTATATTTTTTTTTTAATGGTGATGATAAAAAAAAAAAAAAAAAAAAAGTTTCTTAAAAAAAAAATATTATGACTTTTTTATTGAAAAAAATGAACTTCAAGGGAAGATCATAATGTTTTATTTTGTTCCTTAATAAATTTAAAAAAAAAAAAAAAAAAAAAACAAAAAACAAAAATATAAGAAATGTTAAAAATTATACAGTAACACAAATTGCCTATTTTAAATTAAATATCGTTGAATTTTATATTTTTTGTATTATTTACTGTTATTTAATATTTTTAATACTAACTACTTATTCATTTTTTTGAGAGTATTTTTATTTATGTATGTACGGTCCCCTACCATACACAATGTGTAAGTGAGTGAAATTTGTACCGTTTACTGACTGAAATCGTCTTTCCTTCACCGTCATTCCACTGGGACCGTTGAATTTATTTTATATTATCGTATAAACTATTACGATATCAATTATAAATTTTTTTTTTTTTATTAGATATGATTTTACTATGAATTTCAACTTGAGACTTTTTGATTGAAAAGCCTTCAATCTGACATTTCAGCTATCAGTCAGATTTGATAGTGTTGTGTTCCCCTATTAAGATAGCAAATTGCATAAATTAGGTGACAAATGGCTTGATCCGTTGCTACCCTTAATGTATTAGCCTGAAACTTTGATTATGTCGTATTCATATTTTTACGATAATATTACGATATTGTTTATATCGTAATATAAAACGAATATGTACATTAATGTGTAATTCTTGTGTAAAATAAATATAGATGACACGCAGAAGATGTAACAATATTTTAATTAATCAAAGGCTTAGTAAAATTTATGTAGTAAACACTGGTAGGGTTTATTTTATTTTTCTAGTTTTGCGGAGAATTTAAATTTTGAACTATCCCGAATTACCGAAAAACTTTATAAGGTTCAAAATTCCCTAGAATAAAAATCCCAAGATTTTAGATTATATTTTACATCTTTTTGAGCAAATATTATAAGCAGGCTTAATTCTTTTAAAACAAAATCCAGCTTGCCTTATAAGACTGTACTTTTCCCAAAATTATATAACAATAAGAATTAAAAGTGAGATTCTTTACATAATGCATTAACTGAAATTTTTAATAAAATATTGACTTAAAATTGTTTATAACTTATTAATTTATAAATTAGATAATAAAACTCATAAAAAAGAGTTTATTAGATTGTCCGCAATACAAAACCTCACTTCGGATCGGTACGAAATTCTCAAAAGACAAAATTCCCAAGGACAGGAACGTTGAACCCAAAATCCCAAAAATCAATACTACTAAAACTAAAGTTTTCAAAGCGTGTTACAAAATATTTATATATTTATGTAGATTTAAGATTTTTAATTCGGATACCATCTTACTTGTAATTAATTGAAAGTTCAAAAGGTCATCTAAGATGTTTTGGCACCAAAATCAAAATTAATTAGAGGAATATTAGAGGCATAAAGAAATTTACTTCAAAAACTTTTATACTAAATCAAAACATATCAGGAAATGTATGAAAATATGTGTATTACCAAAAAGACCTTATAATTTCTAAAATTTAAGAGGTTTTCAGATTCAACCTTTAAATTTAATTTTACAACTGCAGATAAAGTTGTTTAATTGTAAAATTACAAAGAGCACATAAAGCCTTCTTTCAATCTTCAAAACCAGAGTCTTTATCAAGGTTTTTTTTAGCACATTTTCAAAAAATTTTGTACAAATGTGCCTATATAGCTTCACTCTGTCCGTCCGTCCGTCCGTCCCTTTTTACCTACGATTGACAAAAAAATATCAGAAATGGGTAGGTATTGCAATAAAAATAATTTAATGTTAAAACTTTTTTCTATTACCCCTCCCGTTACGGAGCTACAGCCCCTCAAAGTCGGATAAAGCCCTATATTTAAATAGTTATAACAAGAGTTCTATAAGGTATATTTCCAACCTGAAAACGGTAGCAGACAGCTGTTCTTATAAGCTTTACAAATTTTTAAAAACCAATTGTATAGGGTTACCATACGGTACTAAAATTTACCGTTATTCAAAACTAAGTTTTACAAAATTTTTGGTCCCTCATAACTTCGGAACGGCTAAATCTAGAAACTTGAATTTTGGGAGAAGTTAGATCCTTAGAAATAAGTAAGAGTCAGTTAACAAAATTTTTTTGTCACGCCCCCTCTTTAGGAGCTGTAAGGGGTCGAAAATTGAAATTTTGCTAAAAATTTTGCCTTTAAACACCTATAACTTGAATACCTGTCAAAATTTTTTTTTATTTGTATACAAAATTGAAAGCTCCAAAACGAAAGTTTCATTAAGTGTCAAAGGTTTTTCTTAATTTTGACTTTGTCCGTCCGTCCGTCCGTCCGTATGTTTACAAAAACTTTTACACCGTTTGAAATAGAGTAAAGAAATTTTAACCACGGATAAACATTACAAAAAAATTAATTTCGTAGAAGAATTTTTTTCTGTAGCCCCATCCGTTACCGAGCTACAGCCCCCCAAAGTTGGAAAATGTTCTATTTTTAAATTGTTATAACAAGAGTTTTGTTAAGTGTATTTTCAATCAAAAAACGGCAAAACATTGCTGGTTTTATAGGCTTTACAAAAATATAAGACTAAAATGAATAGGATTACCATACGGTACTAAAATTTGCCATTTAGCTCAACTCAACTTTTCAAAATTTTTGCCCCCATATATCTTCTAAACGGTTCAAGCTAGGGTCTTGAAATTTTGGGAGAAGTTAGGTCCTCTAAAATTAGTAGGAGTCGGTTAACAAAATTTTTTTGTCACGCCCCCTGTTTAGGAGCTATAAGGGCTCGAAAATTGAAATTTTGCTATTTTCAACCACCTGTAACTTTAACACCTGTTCAAATTTTTTTTTACAAATATGCAAAATTTACAGCTGCAGCATTATATTTCAACATACGTTAAAGGTTTTTCTTAAATTTGAAAGGGTATCTTTGAATTGAAGAAATTATAAAAATAAATGATAAAATACTCAGTAAGAAACCGTATATAATTTTGAAAATGTGCTTTTTAAAAATCCTTGGTTTTTTTCCCTCACTTGTTTTTTAAAAAAAACAATCAATCGAATCAATCTCGATCTACAAAAATTGAATTGACCAACAATCTGACAGACAAATCATCAACATATACAGTATTTTTATTTTGTAAAAAGTTAATAAAATCTGTAAGTAATTATTTTTGCATAATAAAAAAAAAACAAAGAATTTTGCGGCTATTTTTTATTATTTAATTTTTTTAATATTTTATTTTTTTCTCTATTTTTTTATTATCTCTTAATTAACTTGAATCCAATTAAAAATTATTAAATTAGAATATAAAAAAAAAAAAACTGAATACTGATTTGGTGTTTTTTTTTTTATATTTTATTCAACCCTAAAAATTTATACATAAAAAAAAAACGAATTAAACCTCCATAAATATACCGAATTCTGATACGAGTTATGAATAAAATAAAAAAAAAATAAAAATTTAATTTATTTATTGAAGAAATAAAATAAATAAATAATTTTTCCAAAAAAAAAAAATGATTTTAAAAGAAGTAGTGAATATTTTATTAATTTAGTGATTATCTGCCCAAAGATGAACGCTTTGAAAAAAATTCAAAAGACATCCAATAAATACAAATTGCTTTAATCCTAAAATTTATATATCTTGTGTATGGAGCAGATCAATTAAAAAGTGTTAAGTTTATGTAAGGAATATTTAATTCAAGTGTGCCAAGACTTGTAATGAAGTGAGGTGATATACCGGGTTACAAATAAGTTGATATATATAATTTAACGAATTTTAAGAAAAATCTCAAAACTGATTCTTCACGAATTTATCGTTTAACTCCCCGTTAGCTTCATTTTTTCCCACCCAATGCTATCCCATACAATCAGAACTACGTTAAGTACATGTTAAGTAAATGTCAAAAGACTGGTCAGAAAATCCTCCTAAAAACCAAATACATATATTTTATATGAATTGTTAAACCTTAAAACTATGATACTCTTAAGCCGAGATGTCCAAACATTTGGATAAAAAGTCATGAGAACGAAGGGTATTATGGCCCAGTTGGAATTGAAAAAAGATTATTAGATGTAAAAGGGACTTGAAACGATTTTTGATCATTTTGTGAGCAAAGAGATTAGAAATTTTTTTAGGAAAATGCTTACCCCATATTACCCCATATTACTACGCAATTACCTTGATATCCAAGAATGAGTTTAACTTAAGCAGAATAACAGTAAAAGCAGATATATTCAAAGCAAATAAAAAAAAACATTTTATAAATATTGTCCTGGAATAAAACAAATTTGAGACTAGAAAATGTTTACTAATTTTACTAAAAAAACAAAATTGACGGCATTTGATACATTATAGTATCCTAATTCCATTAGTTGAATGTTCCTCCTATGGATCGGTAGAAAAGAAATTCTATATTATTTATCTAATTAATTAACATTATACATGTATTAGACGACTAAGAAGATGTGAAGAAAAATTACGGTTGTGTGGCACAACGATTAGATTATCGAATTTTCAGTTGAGGAACCTAGGTTCGAATCCCAGTATCGTTAAGAAAACGACTGTTGGGTTTAAATCAATGTTTAGTAGCATTAATAATAATGTATTAACAAAAACAAAATATAAACAAATAATTTCAATTGAATAATATAACCCACAGATACAGACATTCTTACAACTGAAATGATCAATCAAGAGATTCAAGAAGAGGTAAGTTCTAATACTATCAAATATTAGATTCTAGGCTCGTTTATCGCAAGCATTTCATCGCGATGGAATTCATCGCAAGCAATTCATCGCGATGGAATTCATCGCAAGCAATTCATCGTAAGCAATTCATCGCAAGCAATTCATCGTAAGCAATTTATTATTATTTAATTATTTAACTCTAGTAGCCAGAACAATCGCGCGATTTTTTTTTTTCTAACATTGTATATACAAACACACATATAAATATTCTGGAAAAAGCGGTAATCCTGATTTAGAATTCAACTCTAAAATCCAATATTACATTAGGTATCGGATATTCATCGCAATAAACTTCGCGATGAATATTTCCTTGCGATGAATTGCTTGCGATGAATTGCTTACGATGAATTGCTTGCGATGAATTGCTTGCGATGAACTTTGCTGTGAATTTATTATTGCGATAAACTAGCCGGATACCAAATATTATAAGTTATTAATTATAAGTGAAGTTCATTAAGATCGATCCTAATTCTAAGAGTATAATATGTCCAGCCTTGTTCCAACATGTTTCCTCGCCATATACACAGTCTTGTCAGTCTAACATTTAGCACGCCAAAAAAATATATACTTTTCAGTGATTTACTTCATAATTAAAAACTTTTATTAATTGACAATTGAATTCTAACTGGCTCAATAATCCATGCACTTAACCACATTACAGAAATCTCTTATTTAAAGAAGGAGACAAAAAGATTTATTAAAATTGTTAATTTATAATTTTACATCTCACCTACTAGAATCATATTGAATAGCACTCAGCTCAAATTGGAATTAAATAAGATTTATCTTTAGATTGGATGGTGGTTAATCATTGTTACATATTATATTCCAATCCAAGATAATTAAATTAAATGTAAGTTATAAACTTGAAATCCTTAAAATTTAATACAATTTTAAGGTGCCATTTTTTTAAAAAAAATTCAATTCAATTAAAAGCAATAAATTTAAGAATAGTCACACTTTTATAAAATTAAATCTTTATTCCTAATAACGTACTACATACTTAATGTAATCCTCTGACCTCATTTCTTAGCAAATAGAAGAATAATTTATTTTTTTTTCTATTCACCCTCTGTGACTTTCTTTTGTTTTTCCTAATTTTCCACTGACTTTCTTTTGTTTTTTTCTAATTTTTCACTGACTTTCTTTTGTTTTTTCTAATTTTCTAAAATAAATTTTTTGTTTCCAACCAATTTAAACCAATTTTGATTTTTTTTTTTTTTTTTAACTTTTCTTATTTCAAATTTAAAATGAAAGTAATAAAAAAATAATGAAAAAGCAATTGAATTTTAGCTTATGTTTTATTTTTTAAATGAAAATTCCACCTCAGCGTCTTAAAAAGAGGCCAATGGAATACAAAAAACATAAAACAATTCAAGGAATAATAGCCACAACTTTCAGAACAACGAAATAAAAGAAATTTTTTAAGGTTAACAAATAATCCTGTCCTGTGTAAAGATTAGTGGTACCAACTTAACTAAATATAACTTAAAATATAAGTTACTTATGCGTTTATTGAGTTTTAATATGTGTAAAGTATATACTATATACATTCATTTAATGATAATGCGAACGGTAGCTGAGTCGAGTCGAAAAATTGGGTTCAAATTAATGACTTATTCAAAAATTAATAATTATGTATCTTTAATATCTGACCAACGGCGTAGTGGTAAAGACGCTGCCTTTCATGTGGAAAGTCTCGGGTTCAAACCCCGGTCAGATCATATCTAATAAAAAAAATATCGTAAAATTGTATAATTATCGTAATAGTTTATATCGTAATATAAAATAAGATTTAATAAAAATATACAAATAATTCTTGTGTAAGATTATAGATGGCGCACAAAGTTAACATTTGTGCATTCATATTTCATAACCTTATACAATAGCTATAGTCGAGTAATCAACGGCTTAGTTAATATTATGATTAAAGAAACTGAAGCCTAGTTTAAATAAACTTGGTAAATGCCCTATACTCCTT
This sequence comes from Dolichopus griseipennis, assembly GCA_963082915.1. Classification (NCBI taxonomy): domain Eukaryota; kingdom Metazoa; phylum Arthropoda; class Insecta; order Diptera; family Dolichopodidae; genus Dolichopus; species Dolichopus griseipennis. The sequence continues at coordinate 11,406,433 of OY720441.1, forward strand.
AAAAGGAGTGGAAAAGGTATAAAAAAAAAAAAATGTATCTTTAATAAAAAATACATTAATATAACAATATAAACAAATGCAAAATATAAACAAATAATTTAATTGAATAATATAACTCGCCGATGTAGAATACCATATACTCAAATACAAAATATTACAATATAAACAAAAAATAGAATTGTAAATATAGAAAATCTAAGACGTTTCTACATGTTATAAGGCTTAGTACTATCTCATGTTTAAATTGTATGTGGAATTCAATAAGACCAATTCTAATTAAGAATTAGAAACAGTTTATTTTTGTAGAAAAACAAATTTTTTTTTTTATTTTACTTGGATTGTTGTGGAATCTTCTAAAGATACAAACTGTCCCGTAGCAGAAGTGTATGCCGGATTCTTAGCGAGCTAAACCACACCCTTCCCTTATTGAAACTGGCTAACCATTAATTGTTTACTATATTTAGTTTGACTATAGGTTTTATGTACTTTTCCTAAGGAAATCTGTACTTTATACAATATTATCTAAAGGTCTTTTTCTTTTTAGCCTTCTTGTACTAATCTGATTATTTATTAACTGAGCAGCTTCAATATTAAAATGCACATTTCATCTATAACTTTGGGAATTTGTAAATCTCTAAGAATGTCACTATCACGTACATACCAGGGAGCACTTACTATGTTACGTAGGACTTTATTCTAAAAGGTTTGCATTTTTTTAATATGCGATTGTTTGGCACAACCTCAAAGTTGAATGCCATATAGGTTAAATTACATGGTTGTAAATTAACACTTTATTATATATTGTTAATTTAGACTTACGCCCTAGGAGCCACTAATTTTCTCTATATTTATTTACAAGTTCTAGTTTTTTCTTCTTAACATGTTAAATCTACCTTAGCTTTGATATCCAGTGTTATTTCTAGGTATTTTGCTGAATTTTAGATTGATACAAGTACAACATTTAACTTTATTTTAGATGGGTTTCTTTATATTTCTATTGCAAAATTAACACGAACAGATTTACTTTCATTAAGTTTTATTTTCCATTCGCTCTTCCATAGTCTTCAAATTATTATAATATATTATAATTATAATATAATAACTATTTAAGTATTTGCTTATGTATTTGGTATTTTCAATTTCCATTATTTTCCTATGGTTTGTTAAATTTTTTCCAAAAATTTTCATTCAAATCCAAAGAAATTCATAATAAAAAAAAAACTTGAAAATAAAAGTGAAACTTAAGATATAATCTAAAATAAAATATTTTTTTTTAGTCTAAAATATCTCTAAGATTCATTTTCATTGTCTTGCATTGTTGTTATTTTCATTCTTATCACTATCAATAGTTAAAACAAATTCACATATATATATATAAAGATAAGATACATAAAATCCTTTCAGAGGTAAGTCAACCAAATGGTGTCTTTGTTTCTATTCCAAAAACAAAAGAAAAAAATAAAAATAAAAACAATAAGGACTAATAATAAGAATTTTATTTTTTAAAATTACAATCTTAAGATTTAAGATTTAACAAAGCAGTAACAATTCTTCAATCCCCTAGATACATACATACATATATATATAAATTAGAAACAAAGAAAATTTAGGTAAATCTTAAGCTAAAAACAAAAAACAGTTTTTGAAGCCAATGAAATTGTCACACAGAAATAATAAAAAATACAAAAAAAAAAAAAACCATAAAAACAATCTAAAAAGACCATTTACTAATCTCACCGTACAAATAAATACAAATTCATGTATATATATTATATATTTATTGCTTCTCATAGGATCTGATTCAATTTATAAACATATATTGGTATATACATACATATATATATTTAAAAGTATTAAGAAATAAGCATTTACGAACCAAATTTAAGAATCCAGATTTTATTTTATTATTTTATTTGATGGGTGGTGGTAGTGAATGGTGATTTTATTTAGCGAAATAAGCGCTTCTCTTAGTCCTTTTTTTTTCTAAGGATTTTCTCAATATAAATTTTAATTTTATTTTTTTTTTTTTTGTTTTATTTTTTATTTTTTACTTTTTTTGGTTGAATACATGTATTTAAAATATCCTAGATTGAATGAAATGAATTAAAATAAAAATAATAATAATAAAAAAAAACTTAAAATTAAAAGATAGTACAGTGATGGTCAAAATATTTGTTATATATAAATTGTTTGAAATATTTGAAAAGTTATATAATTGCTGAGGTTTATAGATAGTGACAAGAATTTATTAAAAGTTTTAAAATTTTGGGTGAATGAAATGTTTTTTGTACCTGTGTAGGATTTTATAATAGAGGCATATAGTTTTCAAAACAAATAATTTTTTTTTTTATAAATTCTTATATTTTCTAAACGCTTTGATATAGACATTGTAAGTGCAAATTTTAGTCACTAAAAAGAGCTTTCCAACAATATAAAAATATTAAGGGTATTTCTAGGCCAAATTGTAAGTTATTTTATTTTAAGGGAAAGATTTTAAACATTTTTCTTTTTTTTTTTAAATTTTCGCCTTTGAACTACAATATCTTTAGAACGGCAACACCTATCATCATCAAGTAAACGTTTATTTATTCTGCAAACTGTTACCTTAATTATCCTCTTCGGCTTAAATAGCCAAATTAAATTTATAGAAAACAGATTGAATTTATATATATACATATCGTCAAACATAACGGTTTGTATTCAAAAATATCAAAACAGCAAGGATACTTAAGAAATCACTTTTTGGTTTTAAAGGATAATATGCTCCATTACTAATATTGAAAGCTGGTAATACCATCTATCTTTGAGATAAAGTCATTTGGTCCTATGCGGTTACAACAAACGCTTCAGTCCGTTTTTATTGTTTTTAAAAATTGTCCTTCCATTGTAACAATAACCGGTAATATAAGATTTGTTCAAATAATTTTAAAATCTACAAAAAAACTTTATTTAACTTTTATTCAAATTCAAAATTGCAACTTAGCTTGTTAAATAAAAAAACAGAGTGTTTTCAGACCTATATTTTACAATTGAACCTTCCCTAAAATCTTCATTTTGACATGCATGTATTCTGATTAGCAAATAGAGTAGATGAAAACTAGATAGGAGTAGATAGGCAACAAACCGCTAATTTTTACTTCAGGAGTTAAGAGTTTTTTAAAAAAAATTGTCATACATATATTTGACATTTTAAAACTATCTGTCATTTATAAAAGTTAATAATTTTTAATATTTAGATATTGAAAATTAAGCGTAAAAATTAAGTTTTATTTCTGATATATATATTTCAAAATATATATATACATACATATATTTCAAAATGGAAGAAGTAAGTGTTAAATAGGTTATCTAATAAAAAATATGATTTAACATAATCTATTCAAATTGATTAACACAAAAAAGTTTTATCAATACTTGAACATTTGCATTTTCCGATTAAATGAAACAATTTTTCAATTGAATGAAACAATTTTTCATATGAATTCAACTATTTGTCAATTGAATAAAATCTTTTTCAAAATAAATTAACCTGTTTTTAAAATTAATGAAGCCTTTTTAGACTAAATGGAACTAAAAAGATTTCAAATAAAAATTAAATTTCTGGGATATCATAAAAACTAGGAAGAACAAGCTTGGATCAAATTTTAAGTTTCTATATTTATTAATTCGAAAGATATGCTTGTTAGAGATGCGTGGAAGGTACCAATCCAAACCTATCCAATTGGTCACAAAGTTTAGGAACACAACAGAAATAAGAATAAAAACCCTTATACCAAATTTAAAGGTTCTACCTTTATTGGTTTTGAAGAAATACTCGTTTGGCCTTGGTTCCTTTCGCGTGATTCGATTTCGCCCATTTTCAATCCGCGCCATACTTTTGTCGTTGTTTGGAACCTAAAGTGTTTACGATTAAATTAAATTTGAGGAGGTGGCAATTAACAAAAATATATATATAATTTTCTTTATCTAGCTGCTGGTTACGAACACGTTACAAAATTTAATATACTCCTATACAAATTTTAGATGTAGGATATAATTAAAATTGAAATTAGAGTGACCATTATATTTTGTTTTAGTATTTAAATGTTAATATACATTTTGTTTGTAATTTTCAAAGTTTAATTTTTGTTAATAATATTGTATTATAAACTTTATTAATTAATATTTGAATTAATTTTTTTGTTTAAATTTATTTAGTTTCATTTACTTTTACAAATTTTTTATTTATTTTCAAAAAGGTTTCACTTACTTTAAAAAACATTTAATTTACTTTGAAATTAGTGCAATTTTCTTTTAATAATGTTTGATTTATTTTAAGAAATTTTAATATCAGTTGAAAACTAGTTTCGTTCAGTTGAAATTTAATTTCACTCAACTGAAAAAGAGTTTCATCTAATTGAAAAATGCTATATAAAATTTAATCAAACAGATAACGTCATTTCTTTTTCATTATTATCAAAATTGCATAGTAGTTCTAAGTATTTTTTTTTTTTTTAAATAAACTTTTATTTTGTTATATAATCTTACATATGGGTATCTTAACCTACAAAACAAAGTTAACAAACAAGGTATAACTCTTTTATTTTTAACATTTAAAAATATTTGGATTTTTTTATTGTTAAATTTAATATACGAGTATAGTAAGTAAAATCACTATTAAAACTATTGTATTTAAGATTATTGTATTATAATCTTATTCATACATTGTAAAATTTTAAAAAATCAATGTTTAATAATTTTTTTTTTTATAAAACTTAACTAACTTAACCTAAAGTTAAATTTAAATAAACTAACTTATTGACTATTCGTTCTCATATCCGAGGCATTTTCGTCATTCATAACTATTTGTTGGTTTTTATGGGTAAGGTATTAGCCTTACGCCAACCCCCAGACTGGAGGGCCGTTGGGTTTGAAGAGTTGCTTCAGAATTTGCCATATAATGCGTTGAAGTTCTCATAACTATGTTACGAGTTCAACTGCATTATATAGCGTTTTCCTACTTCCTGAGACGCCAATGTATGTGGCCATTAAGGTTGCAACTATTCTTCCCTCCTCCTTTCTCAACTGGGCTTGGGACCGGCTACATATAACTTTGAGGTAGTTAAGGAGTTTGTCTACCTAGGTACAAATGTAAACTCCGCAAATGACATCAATGTGGAGATCCGACAACTGGGTTCAAAACTCCTCTCGCGCAGTTCCAAAGTGCAACTGTACAAAACGCTCATACTTCCGGTGCTACTATATGGAGCAGAATGCTGGACATTGCCCAGAGCAAGTGAGCAAGCACTTGGAACTTTCGAGCGAAAGATTCTTCGTCGAGTGTTCGGTCCTTACTGCGACGATGGGACCTGGAGAAGAAGATACAATGCCGAGATCTATCAGCTGTACGGTGACGTAGACCTAGTTCAAAAAATTAAGATCAAAAGGCTGCAATGGCTAGGTCACGTTGAGCGAATGGACAACAATGCTCCAGCTAAAAAGATACTCGAAGCCAGGCCAGAGGGAACACGTCGCAGAGGTCGCCCAAACCTTCGTTGGAGAGACGAGATTTCGACAGACATCAGAAGGCTCCAAATCTCCAACTGGAGAGAATCTGCTCGGGACCGAACGAGGTGGAGAGGAACGCTACGTCAGGACTAGGACCTTCATGGTCTGTAGCGCCACCTAAGTAAGTAAGTAAGTAACTTATTGACTATAAAATAGCACAAACGCTTTTAGAAATTATATTAAGATGTATTTAACCACCAACAATCTTTAGTTATAACTTTATCTTTTTCTGATATAGACATTTCATATCTTAAATTATCTCCGTTAATATTGCCTGGGATATACTCGATTTTTCTGCTTGTAGCCCCGTCTACTATATTGAAATAGTATAGGGACATGAAGTAGTTCTAAATATAGTAAATTCAAATGATACAACTTTAAACCTAAATCAGACAAGATACTTTACTTACTGAATTTTAATTTTTAAATAAATTTTTCAATTATTATATAACTGTGACAAGTCGAAACACACTAAAATTTGACATAAAATGATATGCAGTACCAGAGGTTTAGTGAACTACATTACAACACATTAAAAATTATTCGTAATATTTTTGGATATTAAATATAAATATATTTTAAAAATTTTTTTTTTTTTTGTTTTATTATAAAATTCAATTTAAAAACTTCCTAAATTAAAATGAATTTATATAAAAATTTAATTAAAAACACCAAAAAAATATACCATCACTGTACTTGTAATTTTATATATACATATATGTATTTTAATAAAATGTGTTCTATGCTAGGTGAAGCATACATATTTTTACTCCCGTTCAAAATTTCTTAAACAAAATAAAAACAATGCCAGGATATTACAAAAACAAAAATGAATTTTTTAAAATACCAATTGAAAATTTTTGTATGTTTATATGTATGTATGTATGTATGTAAACTCAACTGCACTAAAAAATTGTAAAAAAAAATTTCCATCATTTGTATAAGAATGTATACTTGTATATGAGAGTACATCGTAAATAAATAAATAAAAAAATAACAATAACAGTAAAAATGCTACTTTTAAGGATTAGAATTGAATTGACTAAGATTTTGTTTTTGTTCTTTTTTTTTTTATATTTTGGTGGGGAATATAAAAAGCTAATATAAATGATACCTTAAAAAACATAAAACAAAAATAAAATAAAAACAGGAGATAAAACAAAGAATGAAAGTATTTGGTTTTTTTTTTTTTTTTTAAGATAAGGATCAAATGAAATTGTAATTAAAAATCATTTTTGTTTTCTCTTTAATGGTTCAAAAAAAAACAAGGATTTTTTTTTTTTTTTATCACTCACTCATATACCGTTTATAGAAGTATAATTTTCATGAAATACTGAATATTAAGTTAAGAGTATGGAGCAGAGATTTTAAAGATAGTGAAAGAGAGGGAGAGGGAAAAGGGGGGAGAAAGAAATTAAAACTCCCGAAATAAATACAAAACAAATGTCAGTTCTATTAAATGTATAAGAATGTCGTATAAGGATTTCTTTTTAAATGGATTTATTATAGCTTTTTTTTTATCTTTCTCTCTCTTTTTCTTTTTTCTTTCTTTCTTCTTCTTTTTTTCGGTACATTTAAATTTTATTCCATTTAGTAAATTTTTTTTTTTTTGTATTATTTCTTAAATAGCTTTTTTTTCTAATGTGTATGTAATTGAAAAAGGATTTAATATTTTATCAATTAAAATGTTCTTATTTTGTTCTTTGTATGTGTGTTATATATGAATGGATTCAAATTTCAAGTTAATTATATTTTAAATTTCTGTTTTTTCAAATTTCACTTAATAAATACGGATTGTTGTTATAATTGATAATTTAGAATAATATTTAAAATGAGTTATTAAAACTTTTTCAACATTTATTTTACATTTCATTACACTATTTTGGCTCATTGTAAGCCTGTCTGGGTTGTATTTTTTATAATATAAAGGTAATTATATCTCTAAGATCCGAAGGTCAACAGTTACGATCCCATATAAAATTTTTCATATTTTAAAAGTGTAAGATGATTGCCAGACAGATTGCCGGACTGACTGCCAGGTACGACAGCATGCAAAATATTTTTTTACACTTTTATAGAATAAAAACAAGTTATCTTTGTATAGGTAATTTTAAATGCTGATTAATCAGTACCGAATTCTGAAATCTATGCTAAACTTCCGTGAAATTAGTTAAAAAAGGAATATAATACAGTTACTCTCTAAATCGTTTTATTTCTACAAATAATAGAGTCTTACTGAATTATATAACCATTTGGAATTATTTTAATTAAAGTCAATATTATTATTAAATTTGTGCGTGAAAAAATTTTAAATAAAAATTTTTACTTAAAAGGTACCTAAATTGTTTAATTTTTTAAAAACTTTTTAACAATAGTAAAATTTATATTAGAAAAAATACTGAACTAAGACAACTACTTATTTTCAGTACAGAGAAAGTATTGAAAAAAATGTTGAAAAAACTATTTTAATTCAACACTGAAAAAGTTTTAAAAAACTAATTCAACTCACCACTGAAAAAGTTCTAAAAAACTACTAGATTTTATACTGAAAAAGTTCTGAAAAACTACTGCCATTCACCACTGAAAGAGTATACTGAAAAAGTGCTAGAAGAACTTTCAATGTATTAGTGAAAGACTGATTAATTTCAGTATAAAAGAAGCACATGCAATCAGTACTTCTGCAATACTTCTAGATTATCAGGATTCATTTGCTTTTAAAAGCCATTTGGTGGACTTTGCAAAAGCGAATTTAAAAAATCAAAATTTCAAAAAATTTCCCTGAGAACTCAAAAGGCAAAACAAAATGAATGTATTCTTTTCGTCCTTTCAAGTTAGGTAAATGTGAAGAAGTTAAAACTATTGAATTGTCATAGAAATTTAAATATTAGAATTTAAATAATGTGTGCTCCGTAGAGCTTCCTATTAATTTTACCAAAGATTTTTATTGTAACATTATATTGAAATCAAAAAAGAGAATTGTCAAAAAAAAATATATTTTGATTTCAATTAAAATAATTTAAATTTAAAAATTGTTTAGAAAATACCTTCGATCATATTATATAAATCGCCGGCAAATATATAAGTTTAAAATTATTCGTTTTGAAAATAACAAAGAACTCCCACAAATTTAATTGTTTTGACATTTAATATGTTTATATTATTTTTTTTTCAGTTCAAATGTGAAATGTCAAAACATCACATAAAAATTCAAATGAATTTAGAGAAATTTCTAAAATTCAAAATCGCCTAATGAGAGTTCTATCTCAAATGTCATTTTTTTATACAATCAAATAAATACTCAAATGTATCTGCATGTATAACTGTAAAATTGTGTTAATAATTTTATTATGTGTTCTTTTCATTTGATTCAAGGTGAGGGTTTTATGAAATTCAAAAGAACGTTTGAGGTTTATCTGTTGGAATTTTAAGGCTTTGATACTCAAATTAAAACTGAGTTCAATTAAGTTTAGATAATAAAATAAGATCATTGAACTTTTCACGAAAAACCAATTCCAAGCTCTGAAAGTAATAATTACGAATTACGATCATTTTGAAAAAAAAATCGAACAGTTAAGCGATTTAGTTCCTGTGAAATCTGAAAGTTTTAACTCAATTTATAATACTATTTTTCAATTAGAATATCTTAAATATAATATTTTGAAAATTTTTAATTACTACATCTCCTGGACTAATGTTATCTTTTCCGAATATACATCAGTATAGGTGGCAAGATTCTTAAGTAACTCTATCTTCCATTTTAAAATTTAATTTAATCCAAATTATTATCAAAACTTTAAGATTTTAATCCCTTTTTAGATAATTTTCAAAAATTTTATTAATAAATTCAACTTTCGCCTCATAAACCACAAAAATGATAAAAATAATCAAAAATATTTAAGACCCAAAGTACATTTTCCTCACAATAAAAATCGATTTTAAATCAAAGAATTTGACTGTTTTATTATCACCGTTTAAAATTGATAATAACAGTTATATTTAATTTAAAATAATAACAACAAATATATACAATATATATATATATATGTATATATATATATAATATAAAACAAATAACTTTTCAATAAAACAAAAAAAGTGTAATAATTTTCCACCTCAATTTCTTTTAAAATATCTTTTATATTCATTCTTTAGCTTTAAAAGTGTTATTGAACCACAATAATTCACCAAAATAAATATAAAAATTATTTTTTTGTTTTTTTTTTTTTTTTGTTTTTCAATTAGCCATTTTCAGTCCAATATTAATAATAACCCCCTTTTTTCAAGTTATTTTATAAACGAAAATCGACCTCCATTGAATGCTATAGAAATTCTTTTACAAAAATATTATCATTATTATTTTCCAGCTAAACTTATTTTTGAATAAGTATAAACAAAGTACTGTATTATTTCAACTTATGTTTTTTTTTGTTAAAAATTTCTATTTTCAACCCTTTAATTTATTTTCACTTTTCACGAAGATGTACATCCCCATTCCCCAAATTCCCTTAAAATTATGGCAGAATATCATTGATTATAATATTTTTGAAACTCTTCTAAAAGTAAACTTCTTAATTATATCATTTTAAATAATTATTTTACTTACGATTGCAACAATTTTCATTTTAAAATAACGGTAAATGAGTGTTACAAAAAAAGCAACAACAAATATCCTAAGAACTCAACCCTATTGTTTTTAATATTATAAACTCTCAATTATTGGCTCTATTTTTAATTACTTTTATTCTTGACTGTTAATGGTTACTTTTTTGATTTCTATTCTTTTATTATTTTTTTATTGTTATATATATACCTTTAGTTTGTATACCTTTAATTGTTACAGTTACAATAAGTACCGTTTTTAAAGTTTTGGCCATTAAAAAAAATAAAGAAAAACCGTTACACAGAAATTGTAATAACCATTGAGTAAATTTTAAAGTTAAGTTTGTTTAATAGTATACTGGAATATATAGTGTTATAACTGTAATTCGTTACTGTAACTATATGTATATACACATATATATATACATATTAAAAAATTATACCGTTGTTAGTTGTAAGAATTGTCGAACTAGAAAATTAAGGATACTGAACGGATATCCTTTTACTTTTTTTTTTGTTTGTGTTTTAATAAGTTCTCGTAGTTTTGAATTTTAGTTTTAGTTGAAAAAACCTATATAGGTATTTACTTGTACATTTGTACTTAAGCCTTTGAATAACGGTTAAATATAACGAAAAGGACAATAATTTGTAACGGGATTTTACTTGAATCATTTTCTTTATTAAAGTTGTTTTTATTAAATTTATTTTTCATAACATCTTCACTATACACCGTTCGTACTCAGTCTTCAGTTTTATTGCAGTACAGTATGAATTCTTCCAGAATTACATGGTTCATTTAACATACAGTCCTTTAATGTCAAGATGATACGGTCTGTATAGTTAAAAAGAAAAAAAAAATACTTAAAAACTATTTAGAGTGTTTGTTCGTGTGTTTCTATAGGTAATGGATACGGAAATATAAACATATTTGTTTCTTTTGAAATTAAGTCCGTTATAAAAACGAGAAGGTGTTTTTAAAGTGTTTAATAACATTTTAAATTTAAGGACCTTGTAAAAATTCAATTTGGTTGGGGAAAGTTTTATTTAAGTTAAGATGATTTGTAAAATAGGGCGAAGTCATGTGGTCTTATAATGTTGCACTTCTGATGAGACATATTTTTCAAGCTGAATTTTGACGTAAAGTCTCATTATCTGTTAGCTACTTCGTGATTTAGGTTTTGTTTTTGGTGTTTTGAGCCATTGTTGGTGGGATATTTGCCTCCGGTAATATTTGTATAATAGGGCCCAGGGAATATAATGGTAATACTAATTATTGTTTGGGGGCCTCGTGGTGTACTGAGTAAGCATTTGGTTTATTAATCGGGTCCGGGTTCGATAATTTTAAAAAAATTTATTGAAAAATAATTATTCTTTACAAATCCCCATGTTATAGTAAAATAAATGATATAAACAAAATAATGTTACTTATATTATAATATTGTTGGCCCACATCCGAATGGAAAAGGGTCCATCAATTTATAAAGGTATTGTATGCACTTGGAAATACTTAATAAATAAATAAATAATTATTGTGACTTAATATATGGTGTCATCAACTATATGGTGTCATCTTCTTCCAGTGCAAGGCCACTTCTGAAAGTAAGCTTATACCAATTTTTTTCCCCTTCTTTTTTAACGTATGTTGGAAATGATGTTGTTATACTCCTCCCGATTAGATGCGATGTATACTAAATTTCCAATTGTTCGTATATTTGTCCAATTTCTTAAGTTTCTTAACCCGGATTTTTATTTTCTTCTTACGCCTCGTTTACCTTCGATTCTCCCTTGTATGGTTAATTGCAGAAGCTCGTATTTTTGGCCCCGAATAACATACCCAAAATACGCTGTTTTTCTTTTTTTGACAGATAATAGTAGTTCGCTAAGTTTCTTAGTCTATAAAGAATTTCGGAATTTGATATTTTATTCGCCTATATGTTGATATTTCAAAGGCTTCGTTTTTGTTCATGCTAGCAACTTTTAGAGTCCACGATTCAACTCCATACAACAAAACTGACAATATGATCAGTTTTTTAATTAACTATTGCAAACATAATATAAAATTCTAATGCAAATTCAAAGTACATGTTTTGATGGTTGATGTTTTAAAATGATTCGATTAAACATTAATATTATGTTAATCACCTTGTCCACTAAAGTGTTGACCAATTATCAGCGTGGCTCCCAGCGTTGCTTCTAGCGTCGCGTTCTAAATAAAATAAGACCAAATGCTCGCTTCTTCATTTTTTACTTCGAAACTAAATATTAAATATTAAAATAAAAATATAATACAAAACCTTCTGAAATTAATTTGGGAAAACCCATATAGTCATTATTAAACATTTGTGAACCTTACGCAGGACATATTGATAGTTTTGATTATTACATTAGAAGTTGTTTGTCTAAAAATGTTTAAAGTTTTTTTAAATATTTTTGAATCCTTGTACTTTTTCCATGAACATTTTTAGAGCTTTATAATGCTTCAATTAAAACATTGAAGCTTCACAAAGTATAAAATATACAATGAAATGAATTTAAATCTAAAAATTAATCAATGAATGTTATTTAAAAAAAAAAAAAACAATATTTAAACTCTTTATATTATTTTTGAATTCTTAATTATCACATTTGCATAATATACCAATATGTAATTTAATACAATTTAAATTTATTACTTCATATTTACTTAAAACTATTTTAAACCTTAATTTCAATTTACAAATTTCGTAATCATAAAATGTAGCAATAACCGTTATAAAATATCTTTTAACAAGGAAATAATGAAATTTAATTACAAAAATTAATATTCTTCCCAAAAATTCTGTACATTACAAGTTAATATCTTTAAGCAACTTCAATATTTTTAACTATTTTTTTTATTTTAGTCTAAAAATTATTACAAGACATTCCAAATATATATTTATAGTTTTTGCCCCTTTTCTCCAATACCTATTTTTATACCCGTATGACTATATAGTCAAACGATATAATAAATTTGCTATTACGTTTGTGACGCAGAGAAGGAGGAGGGGTAGATATAGATTCAAGTGTATGGATCGGATCAGAATCGAAAAATAAATCGATTTAGGTATGTATGTCCGTCCGTCATCACGATAACTCAAAAAATAAAGGAGCTAGGATTATGAAATTTTTACAAATTCGTTTTTATGCAATTACCGGAATCGCTTTTTAAATTCATCCCATTTGGTCCACGGGTTCGAGTACCTGCCATACAACTTCTAATTTTATATGAGTATTACTTTATACCTATGGAAGCTGCGTTAAAATTTTGCCAAAAATAGTTTAGTATAATGGCCAAAATTACTGCAAAATTTGGTTGGTCTACTGCAGCGGGTTCGAGTAGCTGCCATACAACTCCTTCTTTTATATGAGCTTTACAATACACCTAATTAAGCTGAATGTTTGAAATTTTGCAAAAGTAATTAACCCGATGATATAATGTATATGTTACGGTCATGCGGGTATCCCAGAGTTGGCACAGTCTACTCTACTACACTCTTCCTCGTTTTAACTATTACCAATTTTGTTTCTTAATGTTTTATCGTCCCTAGGTGAAATGTTTACAAAATATCACATAAGACACGATTATGCCTAACTATGTCACATTTTGGTATTTTTTTGGTTTTTTATATCACAGCATCCCTTCGAAACTCTTTCATATCATCAAGAAAAATATGTGTTACAGATAAGAATTAAGAAAGGATAACAACTTGCTATCTTGTACAGTTAAGATATATTTTAACCTAAATATATATGTATACTGTATGTATATATATATATATATATATACATAAAATAAAAAAAAATCATCTAAATTGTTTTTGGTATATTTCAAAAAATATTTTCAAATCGGTACAACCTCAGATATTGACGTGAAACAAACCCAACACAAACTAAAACAAAGATAAGAAAAGTGAAGAAAAGAAAATATTCTTTTGGGGCAATTTAAAATTTTCTGAAAGTATTAAGTTCATATTATCGAAAGCAGAAATACTTATTAGGCGTATTACTAAAAACATTTTTAAGCTAATTCTTTAATTCTATGAGTTTTTTAAGCTGATCACTTCTTTAACTCAATAAGGCATTTAAGTTAAATTTGATTTACTAAGTCTTAAAAATTTTTGAGCTACTTAATTCTTTAAGTCTGTAAAAATTTTGAGCTAATTATTTCGCTAACCCTCTAATATTTATAAGCTAATTAAGTCTTTGGCTTTCTTTAGTTAATTAATTATAATTGATAAATTCTTTACAATTTTCAAGCTAATTAATTTTCACACTTTGTAAGTGTTTTGAGCTAATTAGGTATTAAACTCTCTAAAATTTTAAAAAATTTTTTAAGCTAATTGGTTCTCTAACTTTTTTATATATTTAAGCTAATTATTACTCTAACTCTATAAGATATTTAAGCTAATTCATTATTTAACTAAATAAAACCTTTAAACTTTTAATTAAAATAACTCTTTTCAGCAAATCTATAAACAGGGGCGGATTAACCCTGGATGCAATGGATCCGCCGCACCCAGTGTCAAATTTAAAAAAGCGCTTTATATTTAAATTTTATTATTTCTTTTATGTTGTGTTCTTTTAAGTAAATATATAATCAATTTAATATAAGTATTATACATAATTACAACAGCATTTTCTATTGAATTTTTTTAATTATTTTTGAATATTGAGAACAGATTTAATATTTTTTTTTTACAAGTATCCATATAAGTTAGGCAATAGTATAACGTGAATTGCAACTGAAAGTTACTAAATTTTTTATATTTCATTATATATTCTATATATTGAGTAATTAAGGCGCCATTTACCTAATCCGCACCCGGCGCTGAAATCCCTCGATCCGGCGCTGTCTATAAACTTAGTTGGTCAAACTTAGCATAATTTCGATTTATATTTTATAATAAATAAAAGTAATTTAATAGGATTCAATTAAAATATAGAAGTCTTTAGAAAATATATCCTCTTCATAGGGTTAGCAATCAGAAACAATTTATTTGCAATAGAATAATTAATATTACGAATAAGTGCAATCTACAAACTCTATAACATTAGAATTTTTAATCCCGTACCTTAAAAAAGCATTCATTTAATATACGAAGAATCATATTATATAAGGCATTTAACATTCAGGAGTATAAGGCAATCAGTATTATAAGACATTCAACAAGTCATTTAAACTAGGCTCCAGTTTCTTTAACCGTTATATTAACAAAGCCTAAGAATCGTTCATTTTGTGCGCCATCTATTATCTAACACAAGAGTTATATTATATACTTTTTTATATATAATCGTATTTTATATTAGGTACCATATAATCTATTTTACATTTATAATGATTGGGTTTTGAACCCGAAACAATCCACTTGGTCTTAGTCTTAACGATGGTCAGAAATAAATTAGTTATAGTTGCTCAAATTTTAAGCGCTGGGGGACATCAGTTATAAATATATTTATATAAAATTCTTATGGTGCAATATAAATCTAAATCAGATGGTATGCTAAATTCATCGCTTCAGACATTATAGCCGTTTCCCAAATAAAAAATAGTTCAGAACAAATTTGCCGAAGTATTGATCTAAGCATTAATGAAACAGCAACAAAAAATAATTATTAATTATTTATTACGCTTTAATACGAATTTGCCCAAAATCTATTTAGATTTCTTTATACCTATCCTTAACATTCGGTTTCATAAATTTTTTGAGTTTCATTAGAGCCTAAAAATCAATTTTGAAATTAAATTAAGTTTTTAATTCAACTACCTTTAATAATAATTGTATTCCCCCCGAAATTCCCTTAAAGTTCCAACTCAGTCTTTCGTAATTTTCAATTTCGAAATTTTTCGCAGTACCCAATTAAATATTTCGTATTTCGTAGTTTTTGCTTTCCTTAAATTTTCTTTATATTTGAAAGGTCACCCAATAACACCACATATCTTTCATATCTTTTAAATGTCCACATATACATACAAAATCTTATCCTTTTTCCTTTAATATTATTATAGTCTCTTGTTGTTTTTTTTTTTACTTTTTTATATATCACCATATTCACTTTTCACAGGATCATAAGCATAAAACACAAAAAAAAAATAAAAATAAAAATAAAAACAAAAAATTAAACATCATAAACAACTAAAAAAACAAAAACATAAAAATTATAAGAAAAAAAAAAAACAAAAAATTACATGAAAAACAAACCTTTTCATTTTTGTTCATTATTTTATGTTTGTTATACATATTACATTATAAGTAGATATGTGTATGTGTACTTACGTACTTCTGATATGTGTTAAAGTAAGACAGAAATCATCACCTTAAACTTAAGTAATAAAAAATATGAAGAAAAAATAAAAAAAAATTTTCTCAGGATATAACAATTTCCTATTTTTATGATTTGAAAAGGATATGCCTACATATATGTATATACTTATCATATCATAATATAATATATATGTATGTATGAAACTATATACAAAATCGTTTATGTATAAAGAAGGTAAAAGATAACCACTTCAAAATATTCTTAATAATTTTGTTTTTTTTTTTTTTAAGGATATAAAAATACAAATTTTATATTAAGGACATTGTTTTTTACATACAGGATAACTACAAGAAAAACAACAACTAAATAAAAGCAAAATAAAATTCTATGTAGAAAAATAAAACAAAAAACTTCAAAAAAAAAAATTATTACAAATAAACTAATCATATAAAAAAAAAACCTACCTAGAATTTATACATGTAATCTTATTAGATATATACCTTCACGTTGGAATTATTTGGAAGTATTTCCGAATAGAATGAAGAATATGAAAATATTGTAATTTTGGGAGCGTCACATAATATCGGTTTAGTAAATCCTTTTTTTTTTTAAACCTCGCTTTTAGAAAATACCGTTTTTTACTGAAAAATCTAGCATTTTTAAAAAATCTAGTCTTTAAGGATTTTAGAAACCAGAATATAACAAGTGATGAAAAAAACCAAGGGTTTTTAAAAAAGCACATTTTCAAAATTATATTGTATTACATACTGAGTTTAACTTTGGAAATATTTACTTGAAACTAAAAATATTTACTTGGCACTATACTTATAAAATTTACTGCTAACAGTAAAGTTTTTATTTTAAAGTTGTTATAGCCCTTCAATGGGGAAGTTTGCCAAGTTTCTCATGGGTCTAACTTCATCTAACTCCCCTCCCCTCCGCCCCCTCCATTTTTTCAGGTTCTAGGAATTAAATTGTGAACAAAAATTTGGAATTTTACTTAGAATTATACTATCTAAGCAAAAATGGGTAAAACTGAGAGACCCTTTCTTCAATTTAAGGAACCGCTTTTAAATTTAAGAAAAACCTTTAACATATATTAAAATATAATGTTGGGCCTTTAAATTTTGTATATTAATAAAAAAAAAATTGGACTGGTATTCAAGTTACAGGCGTTTAAAAATAGCAAAATTTCAATTTTCGAGCCCTTATAGCTCCTAAACATGGGGCTGGACAAAAAAATTCAAGACCCTAGCTTGAGCCGTTCAGAAGATATGTGTGACCAAAAATTTTGCAAAAATTGAGTTTTGTATAATGTTAAATTTTAGTACCGTATGGCAACCCTAAACATTTTCCTTTTAAATATGTATAAAGTTTATGAAACCAGCTATCGTTTGTCTTTTTCAGATTGAAAATATATTTAACAGAACTCTTGTTATAACAATTTAAATATAGGGCTTTTTCCAACTTTGGGGGGTTGTAGCCCCGTAACAGGTGGGGCTACAAAAAAAAATTCTTCTACGAAATTATTTTTTTTGCAAAAACTACCCATGGTTAAAATTTCTTTACTCTATTTCAAACGGTGTAAAAGTTGTTGTAAACATACGGACGGATGGACGGACGGACAGAGTGAAGCTATATAGGCACATTTTTACAAAATTTTTTGAAAATGTGTTAAAAACGGGTATTTTCTAAACGAGATTTTCTGAAATGAAATTTTATAAAAGCGGGATTTACCAAATCGAGATTTTACCCCAACCTTGTAATTTCTAATCTAAAATCTGTGCTTGCGCACACAATCGAGTTTATCTCCAGACGGTTTGATTTACTAAAAAAATATATTATCCTTAATATTTTCTAAAATATTGCAATTAAATTTGTTTTTAGTTTTTTTCGATAAATCATAAAGTCTATCTTTAATCATAACTTTTTCATTTTGTGAACCTCATGATTGTTTATACAGGCTTAAAACGCAACAATAATTTGAAGTTATAAAATGCAGTAGTTATTACTGATATATTTTAGTTTTAATCGTTCTTACTCTTAACCTAAAAGCCTACAAACTCAAATTGGGCTATAACAAATGATATTGGGCTATAAAGTTAACTTAATAAGCTTTAAATTATCTGTTTCATTTTTCCAATATCTTAAATTGTTCTGATTCTGTAGACTTAAATCGAAAATAACATATTTTAAAAGTTATAAATTTGGCTATACAAAGCTTTTTCAGGCCTAAAGATACACTTAAATTATTAAGTGTCATACATATTCAATGTGTTATGATTACGACAAGGGCCTTTTCTGATTTATTTAAATTTATTGGTTTTAAATGTCATTGTTCCCATAGTATCTGACATATGCCGCAGTATCTTAATTGAGTACAAACATTTAAGAAGTCTGCAAGTCATAAACGAATTATCTTTTTGTATATATATATATATATATATATATATATATAAATTACTGAAATTAAAATTTACTTCTTGTTTTTTTATTTTATTTACAAAAATATATGTATATGTTTTAGGATTTTAGTCGATATAATATGAGAAATCATTAGTAGTGTGTAACCGCCTAATGTCACAGAATGAATCTGCAATTTAATATACCAAGTGTTTTAAAATAAAATTTCTATGAAAAGAGAAATGATTTTAAATTCAACTCTAAAATCCGTCCCTATTAAGAACTTCGCATAGTTCACAATGTTATGTAGTTATAGTTATGCTGGAAATGTATTTTGATTTTAAATTCAAATATTAAATCTGTCAAAGTATAAAGTCTCAAATAAATTAAAAGTTCTTTTAAAGAGTGTGGAGTTTTTCAATTCCAAAAAAATAAATCTCACAAATTTAAATATTTATATTAAATAAAAATTTTTATTAATTTTTTAATATTTTTCAATATATATATCAACTATCATTCTTTTCAATACATTCATTTTCAAACCAGACTGTCAATTATTTTATTTGACAATGTATTTAGTTCCTTAATATTTTTCTAAAGGTAATCATTTCATAATTTCTTATTAGACTAGAAACCAAATAGTTTAATCATTTACATCTTATTACACATATACATATACACATAACTATTATATCTTACAATACAATTTGGTACTTTTCAAAATAGGGCTAAGTCTAAGTAGGATAAGTCTTTTATGAACACCTACACTTACACGTGTAAAAACGAATTACATGAAAACTTATTTACATTATTATAATATTGAAGTCCTTTTTTATACTTATACACCTTGTACATACATACGTAAAATATATATACATGCTATAAGAAATTTACCCTTCTAAAAAAACAACAAATTGTTTTAAGAAGTTTGATAATAAGATAAAGTGGTTTTTTATAAGAATAATATTTAAAATATATGTATATTATGTATGTATATATATTAAAAGAATATATCAGCACATATGTATTCACTCTACTGATATACCCAATTCAGCAATCAAGTAAGTCTATATTGTAAATGGGAGTCATAAATTTAAATTAAAATTGTTTCAATTTTATTTGTTGTTTACTTTATCTTAAAAAATAAAAATAAAAAAACTCTAGGTAAGAATATTTCATTTCCATTATTTTGTATTTTAAAATTTATTAGAATTAAACGCGTGTAAAAGATTCAAAGGATAAGGCCCGATAATTTAAAAAAAATTTAAAAATTATATTGCTCGTATATGATTTCTTGTTTTTAACATTTTCAATATAATTTACATTATTTATAAGAGATTTATGTCATTTATCTAGTAAACATTTTAGATTAGGATCTCAGCTGGACCTAGAATGAATAAATAATTCTATATAGGTTTATAGAGATTTGAGATAAGTCCAACATTTTTTTCAATAGATTACTCAGATTGAAATGATAATAAATTTAAGACGGTAAGTTTGACTTTGTAGATTTATTTAAGCCTCTAATCATTTCAACTGAAACCGGGACTTAAATTTTATTTAAAACCGGGGCTTCAGATAAAACCATTTAGGGGTTCAAGCATGTTACTTTTTTTTTTAAACGCTACCTGTTCAACTGTTAGGCTAATAAGTCAGTCTATACCATAGGAACATGCTGGAACAGGGGGTCATATTATATTCGTACTATTACAATTGGTCTTATTGGATTCCTCATACAATTTAAACATGAATATTACTAGACCTTAACATATTTAAAACGTCTTAGATTTTCAATAGATACAATTCTATTATTGTTTATATTGTAATATTTTGTATTTGAATTATATGGATTTCTATATCTGCGAGTTATATTATTCAATTAAATTATTTGTTTATATTTTGCATTTGTTTATATTGTTATATTATAATGTATTTTTTATTAAAGATATATAATTATTAATTAAGCCATTTATTTGAACCCAATGACAAATGGTAGCTGAGTTGAGTCCAAAACCAGAAAAGTTTTTACACTTTCAACGGGATTCTAACCTGACTTTTTCGCATGAAAGGTCGGCACTCTAACCACTGTACCCCCCAACCGTGCAAAAATTAAGAAGTTAAAGGAAAGTAAAGTCCAAAAATTAAAATTGCAACTTTTTTTGTTCTTAGATGTGTAAATCTAATTTTGCTATATCAGACTTGTTTATTAGTTTTCATAGCAGGATAGAACAGAACCGGACCACACACCAAACAATAAAACGTCAAACACTAAAAAAGAAAAACAACAAAAAAAGTTATCCAAAACTTTTCTGAAGAAAAACTAGTTTAGAACAACTTAACACATTCGACTTAATTGCAGGAATTCCCGTTATTCATGTTTCCCGTCTATATTTGTATGTCACGATGACGTGATTTTCTCAGTAGATAGAGTTGCTAAAAATTAAGTAAAGGTGAATATGTTAATGAACACAAAACTCGAACAGTTTCGGATAAACAGAAAACTGTTCTAAAACTAAGGAATACCAAAACCTATATTTTTTTTTCTTACCTTGTCCCAGAGAGTCTTAGACTGTTATTTGTTATATTAGAAAGACATTAGCACAATGAACTTAACCATTATATCAAAACTTTTGCAGCCATAAAGTTTGAAAATGTCAAATAACGTATCTTTCAAGTTTTGCAAATTTATAATACAAAACGTATGAATGTCACTGAAACATTTGAATTTTAAAAAATATTCAAATATAGTTCATAACATAAATAAAATAAATTCAAATTTGTTGACAAAGTTGTAATTCGAAAGGTTGTGAATTATAAATAAATAAAAATAAAAAAAATAATAAACGTTTATCATAAAAACGCTTAACGCCTCATTGAAGCTATGTGTTTTAACCAGTGACGGTAATTATTTCGAGAACATTAAAAATGCTACTAATATGTTATTATGCATCCCATAGACGCTGGACCAAGTTTTCAACTTGGTACGCATACTTTTGAAGTTGAATCGTGTATGGACAAGTTAAAACACCATTTTAAAGGTGGAAAAGTTGGTTGGAAAATCAAAAAAATCACATCGTGTATGGGAAGCATTATATAAGATACCTTGAATTATATCTCAAATTTAAATCTTAATTTTATACAACAATTCTTTATATATTTTAATATATAAAAAGAAATGTATATATACTTATATATTTAAAGTACCTAAGAAAATTTCAAGAAAAAATTCAAAAAAAAAATTCAAAACAAAAGATAAAAGACAAATGTGTGATTCACTTAACCCGATGAACTTGTTCGATTACCACAAAATCCATATTCATTGTTGGTCTGATAAGCTTTTCTCAAACGTTGGTTAAAAAGACAAGTGTATTGTTGCTTTTATTTAAAAAAAAAATAACACTTAAAGAATAATAACGAGGTGTTAAGAAGAAGTTGTAATAAAAAGTTGAATAAAAATTATAAAAATTTCTCTTTTAATTACTTAAATAATTATTTATTTTGGGTCTAGTAAAAAATTTAATTTAAGTTTACCTTCTTTGTAGCGACATTAGCCATAAAATCTTTACTTTCTATGCAGAATTTAAAAATACACGATTAAAAAAAATTGGATTTTGATACAACAGAGTGGTAATTAAAGTTTTATAATAAAGTTTAGATTGGGAATTAGTCGCGTATCCTTCTACATTCATGTTATGGGATATAATTATTTTTTGTTCAATCGTTCTATTGATGATCTTAACTGAAATAATGCAGAGTTTACGTGCCTTATTAACTGTTTTAATCAAACTGCAATGAGAAATATTTAATTTATTTATTTATGTACAGTCCCCTAGATAAAATGGGACAAGTGAATGAATCTGCCTTTCTTTTAGTTGTGGTAGTAAAATATATTTTATATATTATGGTAGGTATAATCTATTGCGATATCAATTAAAAATTATATTTTTTTTATTAGATATAATCTGATCAGGGTTTGAACCCGATACTTTTCGATTGAAAACAGTCACTTTAACCACTGCGCAATCGGTCAAACACAATGTGAAATGTCAAAAAGGAAAATATAAATTTTAGAAACAAAAATTATAAAAAATGAGGAAGAGTGTGATGGAGTAGACTGTGTCAACCTTGGTATACCCGTATGACCGTAATATAAATATTATACCATCCGGTTAATTACTTTTGGCAAAATTTTAAAGATACAGCTTTATTAGGTGTAGAGTAATGCTCATATAAAACAAGGAGTTGTATAGAAGCTACTCGAACCTACGGCACTAGACCAATTAAATTTTGCAGAAACTTTGGCCATAAAACTATACTATTTTTGGCAAACATTTCAGGCACGCAGTTTCATTAAGGTGTAGAGTAATGCTACTATAAAACTACTACTATAAAAGAAGGGGTTGTATGGCAGCTATTGGAACCCTCTGCAGTAGACCAAACAAATTTTGCAGAAATTTTGGACATAAAACTAAACTATTTTTTCGATTCTGATCCAATCCATACACTTGAGTCTATATCTACCCCCCTCCTTCTCTGCGTCACAAACAAAATGGCAAATTTATTATACCCTTTAACCTATAGTCATACGGATATAAAAATATGAAATTAAACTAAATAGGCATTTAAATACCATTGTGTTTTCATTTTTATTGCTACAATTATTTAAATTCTCTAAATTCTCAGATCCCCTCGTAAATGTTATATTTTTAAAACATATTGTAGGTACCTCAACATTCAACCTTAACTATACATAATCAACGAAAGCATATTGAAAATAGTTGTTTTCTAACAAATCCAATTCCTAAGGGATCACATTCTCCACTAAAAATGAAAGACAAAAAACAGAACATTAAAGTAAGAAAGATAAAACAAAAAGACATCTTAAATTTTTTCTTTAAGATAACCAACACATTCGTTTCATCTTTTTTATGTACGTTCATCACATGTAAATTAACGATGATAATTCTCGAAGCAATTCTTATTTAAATTTATACATATATATTTCTTTTTTTGTTTCTTATTTGATAGCCATCATTCTGTCAGTCGTTTCATCATTTTACAATTTAAAATAAAAAAAATAATAAATTTAATCCCAAGAAAATTCCAAAACTCGTCTTCATCAAAAATAAAAATCCACCATTAAAAAATAAAACAATTTTTTTTTTTTTAAACCCAATCCTTCCATTTTTAATGCATATTTAAACCGATGATGGCATTTAGACTGGCTAACATTTAACGTCACATGAACATCTATACCAATGCATACATATATATACAAAAATATAAATCTATACCTAAAAATGAAATTAACCTTATACTTAGTTGCACAACAATCATCATAAAAAACCGTTATATTTAAAGCGTTTTTATGATCAACAATTTCGGATTGAAATAATCTCAAATACAAAAAAAAAAAATCATTTAAAAGTGGTTCATTTTTTCTTGTTTTTGTTGTTTTTTTTTTTTATATTTTTTATGTAGATATGGTTATTGACCCTATATCAACATAATAAATGGTTCCATTGCCATTACACATTCAACGAATTATTGGTTTCTTTATATCTTTTTTAAAAACCTTTTGACTTAATAATAATTTTGATTGAAAAGATCTTTTACACGCCAGCATTTTGGAGAAGCCGACATTGTTTACAATAGGGTGTTTAACAATTTGTTGAAGTAGAATTTGTAGACTGAAGTCGAGAACCTTAACTTAAGGTGCCTAAAGTAAGAAATTACAAATTTTTCTATAAATTGGGAAACTTTTATAATTGAGTGTTTTTTACTAATCGAACTTCATGGATTTATTGTCAAATGTGGTGTTGGTGCAACATAAAAATTTCGAAAAATTGATTGTTTCATTAATGAAAAGTTGTTGGTGAATAGGACCCAGAGATACTTTCTCAAAAAGTTTTGATAACTATCTAAATGTGTACCAAAGACGTAGTAAATTAGTAAATGGAGACGTAGAATATGCAGATTTTTTATTTCATTCGAAGTCTCATCAAATGGTTTAGATTTAAAATTGTAAGAGCTTAATGGTCATATGTTAGTCATAACGGACTAACCATTAATTTATCTAACATATTATTCTAATTGGTGGGAAAAATATGGGAAATTAATATTTTCTACTAAATTTAGAGGTTTTGTCTTGTTCTTTTAAGCCTCGTTGTAGTAATAAACCTATTTATGAGAATGGGAGCCACTTCCACATTTAGATGTCTTTCAAGACGTGTTTCATGTTTCTTAGCATACCTTTTTTATTTCATCTGTAACTTTACGAATATTTAAATCTCTATGTAAATCGATCGTTATGCACATACCTGGGAGTATTAGCTATGCTGCGTAAAAATTTATTTTAAAAGATTTGTATTTTGATTACATACATTCATATTTGGCACCCACCTCCTCAAAGTTTAACTCAAAAATAAGTTTTATGGCTTTATTGTGAACTAACACTTTGTTATAAATTTCGTAATTTAGACTTACGACTTAAGAGCCAGTTATTTTTCTCTATATTTATTATCAAGTTTTAATTTTTACTTTTTAATATATTTTTTCCACCTTAGCTTAGCACCATCTAGTGTAATTTTCATGTATTTAGTTGATCCTACAATCGATACTTCTACATTATTCAAAAAGATTTTTGAGATCCAAAATTAAGGTGAAATCTTCTATCAATTCAGTAGAAACCAACTTTCACGTTCAAAGTCATTTCAAGGACATTTTCAAATAAAATCACTTTTAAACTCATTTATATTTCAAATAAACTGTTTTCAAATCAAGCATCTTAATTTTCAATTGTATTTTACTACTACTAAAATTGTGATCTTTAAAAGAAAATTAAATTTAAAGATTAATTAGTTTCGGCTGCAAATGATCAGTTTCAAGCTTATGTTCTTTCAGAATATTCTGAAAAGAAAAAGGAAAAAAAAACAAAAAGTACTTTGTTTTTCATTAATCTTAGATTACAAGTACATTTTTCATTATTAAAAAATAAGAATTTAAAGAAAATTATGTTTATTCAGTGGCAAAATTTGTGAAGAACAATTTCTTAAAGCCAATTGTACAAATGTCAACAAAGCCAACCAAATTTTTTGAATTATAGGGATGTACTCATAATACTGTTGATAAATTACTCATTGAAAATAAAATTTGTTGACTTTTCATTTTATGTTATTTTTTTTTTTTTTTTTGTGGTAATGTTTTTAAAGGAATCACATTAAAATAATTAATATTTTACAACGAAATCTATCTATACATAATTAATTAATAATTTTAAAAAATCAGTTTTGTTTTTTCCTTAATGGTTGTTAGAAAGAAATAAAATTTTAGTGAAAAAATATTCGAGGGTTGGAATTATTTAAAAAAAAAAAATATTAATGACATTTTATAAGTATTAAATGAAATCTCATAAAAATTATTTTTATTTTTTGTTTTTTTTTAAATAATTATTTAGTGGGACTTTTGATGGTGCCCTTTTAATTAATAACCAATGATGAATTATTGATTTAAATGTCATATTAAATTTTATACTTAATGCAATAAAAATTTATTGTGTTTCAACTACTAACATAAGTTTTAAAAATTCTCAGCGCTTGTTACAGATGTATTTAATACTTTTAATTTATTCAGGACTATATTTAAGATCCCTGTTCTTGTAATGATAAGATATATTTCAATATTTTGTAAATCTTAATAAAAGACTAAAACGTTTAACAATTATTAAATCTTTTCCATTTTGCCAAATAGTATTTGTTTTTCAAATTTGAAAATATCATTTGTTTGTGTATATAACTGACACTTTTTCTTGATCTCAATTTTGCAATTTGATTTCTATTACTTTTGAAGAAATCTAATAATGTTTTAGTTACTAAAATTGTAACTCGTATTTAATCGTAGTTATTTGTACTCTTAGCAATGAAAGTCTATAGTACTTAGCAATAATAAAAACTAGAAGTATTTTTGTACAAATTAATTTCGGATGCTTTTTGGGCCTTGGAATTGAAGTTTATAACATTCTTAATCTTTCAATCCAGTATACATCAAATTTCAAAAACATGAAAATCCATAGTCAAATTTTCTCAATAGTTCCAAATTCTCACCTTTTTTTGTAATTAGTTTTTTTATTTTTTTAAGTGCAAACTACTGGTCAACTTTTAGTCTTTTAAGCCTGTCTATATTATGTTAGAAAATTCGACATTTAGGTACATGTTGGACAAGGGGTCATATTAAATTCATGTTATTAGAATCGATCTTAATAAATTCCACATTTATGAATTCCACTTTAAACATAAACTTACTAGGCATTATAACATGAATTCTATTTTTGGTTATATTGTAATAATTTTGTATTGGAGTTACATGGCATTCTATATCTGTGAGTTACATTATTCAATTAAATTATTTGTTTATATGTTTTTATTGTTATATTAATGTACTTTTTATCAAAGATATATTATTTTTAATCATTGATTAAGCCATTAATTTGATGTCGAGATCTGATGAGTCGATTAAGCCAATGACGAGAATCGAGAGCTGAGTCGATTCGAAAAGCAAAAAATTTTTTTTTCACTTTCACTTGTATTCGACAACGGGCCTTTCGCATGAAATTTAACATAATTTAACTAATAATATTGCATTATTGGTATTAAATAGTGTCAAAACACATATACCTTATATTAAAACAAAAATTATTTTAGTTTCACAATAATTATCTTTTAACATTTCTTGTTTTATATATTATTTGTTATATATTTTTTAATTTCCTTCTTAAAATGTGCAATATTTACTATACTTTTTAATTCACCTGGTAATTCGTTATATATTTTTACACAGTTATATAAGCAGTTATTATTTTGATTATTTGTTTTAAATAAAGCTAAATAAAAGTTCGACTTGTTTCTGGTATTATGATTGTGTATTTCATAATTTCTGTTTATGGTGAAATTATGCTTAATATAGTCATTTACAATTTCAAAGCCAATCATATACAATTCACGTTTACATATACACCTGAAACTCATATATTTAGCTGAATATAACATATTCGTAGGGTGGTTAATTGGGTAATGATGGATTACCTTGATAGATTTTTTGTGAAGCACATTTTGTTTATTAAGCGTATTCTGTTGTGCTCCACTCCAAATTGGATTTAAATACGTTATATTTGATAAAATGTATGAGGAGTAGATTACGTATAACGTTTGACTATCTAAAAATGTTCTAAGTCGCCTTAGAATAAAAATGTAAGGGATAATTTTTTTTACTACTAAATTTATATGATCTTCCCATTTTAGTTTGTTGTCTAATATTAAGCCTAAATGGTTAAAGGATGTTACTACTTCAATATTTTGACCATTGTAAAAAAAGCTTTGGTTGGTGTGATTTTTATTTCCGAATAATATTATTTTAGTTTTTCTTATATTTAGTAAGAGACAAGTTGTTTAACAAGCCATTCATCAATAATTTTAAAATCCTCTTCAATAAAATATTTAGTTTCAATTTCACTGTCTGTTGCATATTTCAAAACAATGTCATCCGCATAAAGTTGGATAGACCCTTTTAAGTTTAAGTTAGCTATATCGTTTATATATATTTTAAACAAATCCGGCCCTAGAATAGAGCCTTGTGCAACATCTTTTTTGATTGTTTTTGGTTGACTGAAAACTCCATTTACTTTAACTTTTTGTTTTCGATTGTCTAAATAAATGGTGGTTAGACACACTATATCAATATTAATATAATAATCC
Source organism: Dolichopus griseipennis (assembly GCA_963082915.1). Classification (NCBI taxonomy): domain Eukaryota; kingdom Metazoa; phylum Arthropoda; class Insecta; order Diptera; family Dolichopodidae; genus Dolichopus; species Dolichopus griseipennis. The sequence continues at coordinate 11,435,016 of OY720441.1, forward strand.
CAGAAATTATTACTATATATATGTATAGGTATATATATATTTAAATTTAATTCATAAAAATTTGTCCTTCTTTTAATTTAAAAACTTAAAAACCTTAACAAATTAATTTTTTCAATTAATTCTTGAAATAAACACTAGATAAAAAGTTTCCATTCACATTAATTTTCCCTTGAAAATAATTTAATACAAAAAAAAAAAAAAATCAATGCTTTTTATTTTAACGAAACCATAACGAAATTAAAAAAATTACTCCTTTTTTAAATACCATAATTCAATAAATTATACATGTAAGACAAGAAGTAAAAATTTTCTTAACATACACGTAGCCCCATAATTCTTTACCACAATACAAATAAGAAAAAAAAAAAATATATATATATATGTATGTATATATAAAACCCAATCGTATCCGGTAAATTTAATTAATTAGCTTCTTTAATATTCTATCACATATATTTTTTGTTTAACTATCTATCCATCTATTAAATGTTATCAGACCTTTTTTTTTTTTTTTGATATAACCTTCTCTTTCTCACACTATCTATCACTATCAATAAACTATACATAAAAGAAATTAAAATAAATTTCTTAATCTTCTCACATGCATATTTTAATTTGTGTAAATGACTCCCAAAAGGCGATATCCATTCTTCATTTTTAATTTTTTGAATAATTTCCAAAAAATAAAAATATTAACCAGAACCCTAACTTTGAGTCCTCTTCCAGATTTAAGAAAGAACGAAAGGACCCCGGGTGTATATAATATATATGTATAATATATAATATATTTTTTTAAAGTTTCCTTAATCCCCTTTATGAATCATCTTAAATATATATGTATATATATATGTTTGTATTTATGATCGTAGATATTTTTTGGATTAATCAAAAGAAAGTTCACCACAAAAGAAAGAGACAGGAACAAAAAAAACAAAACAAAAAAAAAAAAAAAATTTTTGAAGAAACGCCTTCTTTTTTTCCGTAATGTTTTTTTTGTTTTTAAATAAAAAGAAGCCACAAAATTTATTTCAATATCTTTTTCTGACAAATTAAGGTAAGGAATACTCCTTTTTTTTGCTATTACATAGTATATATATATATATATATATATATATATATATATATATATATATATATATACATTGTATATACATTGTAATATACATATATGCATATTCATTAATTTAAAACTTAAACTTTAACATCAGAGTAAAAATAAAAATTTAATAGTTAGAAAATTTCTGCTATTGCTTAAAAGATTTTGCAACTCGGGTTACACAACATGATGATTTAAAAAGCATTGAGGTGACTTCACTCCATTTTTACCGTTCCTCATCTCTACTTTAATTTTTAAAATCTACCGTTAGCTCAAGAAAATATCATACAGTATCTTGAGTTTTGATCTTTAGATTCTGAGAATACTAAATATAGAAGGGCACCAGCAGGGCATGTAAACATTGCATTGCAATTTAAAAAAAAATTTAATTTTTGAATCAGTAATACAGCTCTTAGGGGCCTCGGTGGTGTAGTGGGTAAGCATTTGGCTTATTAACCGAGGGGGTCCGGGTTCGATTCCCGGTCAGGTCATACAATATTTAATTAAAAAAAAAAAAAAAAAATTATTGAAAAATAATTTTTCTTTACGAATCCCCATGGTGACCAAATATAATATAAATATACAAATATATAATATAAACAAAATAAATAATATAGTAGTTATAAATAAATAGAAAGTATTTAATGAGGGGTGCACAACGGGCCGCAAGGCCTAGGTGTAAGGGAGACTTGATTTCCCCCCCGTCTAAACAACAACAACAATACAGCTCTTAAGAAACTCCCGAGAGATTATGAACTACTATAACACTCTCATATATTATGTATTAGATAATTGGATCATACTGATTGGATCCAGTTCCAATTCCCAGACTAATAGTCAATTATTTCTAATTATCATCCTTTACAGAACACTTGACTATTACAAACAAAGTTACCCTTAATTTTTAGTCTGGTCTGCATATAAGAATGAAAATATATATAGTTGTTTTTTATGTCAACTATAAGATAAAAGTTCCCAAAGATTCATATTCTATATTTTTTATACCTACCTAAATAATAAATAATGTTGTAAGAGCTCCTAATAAAAATAACATGTAAAAAAAAATATATTTTTACACAATGTATTTATATATTATATAAAAGATATATAAAAGTTTATATATACGTTACGACATTATAAATTTGAAAATTTACAAAATTAAATTGTTTAGAAGAAAAACAATATTTTAATATTTTTTTTTTTTTTTATAAAACATGGATGCAATTAGAAAAGGTTAAAAAGAAAAGGTACCTAACTATCATAATATATATTACAAAAATACTTAAGATGTAATTTTTTTTTTTTTGGAAACATAGGGTAAATAGTTCAACAATTGGTATTAAAATTGTTAATTATATTTTGATATATAAATTTCTTCAGATTCGAAGGTTAACCAACAGTTGGAAAGTTGACAACTCAGTTTAGTAGACGGCAAAGAGTATGACTAAGGATCCATATTTTGAACTCAATGTTCGGTAACCTAAAGATAACTTATCAACAACGTCTCTGATAAATTCCCCTAGACACAAGAAGTGTGGGAAGATCAAAGAGGAAGTCAAGAATAACAATGTTAACTGAGGGATAGAATTTCAGAATAAAACATAACCACAAATCAAACCCCTACCTAATGTTCGCGCCATATTATAATAACAGAGGCCCCCAACAAAACGATATTGCAGCAACATTCAATTGTTCTTTAATATTTGGTTCTCCCCAGAACAAAACCAAATTTTTTTAAAATTTTGTTCCGAAGAGAACGAAAAAAATAGACACTAAGGCGAAAAATATTTTGAAATATCTTAGAGATCAAAATTTTTGTACGTTTTTTGTTCTGGTGGACCTAAGAGTCGAACTTTTTTAAAATTTTCTTGTTATACTTAAATTTTACTGAAAAATCTGTCAATACCATTTTTAAATTATGTCGAATCGGCTAATAGATCCCGAGAAACGGATACTTTTGGTTTTTCCGTAAATGGAAAAAGCATAGGAAATTTTATTTTCACAGGAACTTTATGTTATTTGGTTTTTTTTGTGATTAAAGTTCCAAAGAGATCGTTATAAAAATTTTGATTCGAATAAGTTCTGGAACGATATTATCTGAACGGTCATTTATGGATAAAAGTCATTAAAGTCGTGAATACTTTGAATTTTGTTATTTTTCAAATACTTTAAATAAATTTAACGAATATTTTAACTTATATTTACTTTACTTACCTTAACTCATATTTCTTTTAAATTTTAATAGATGTTATAAATTGTATCTATTTGATATATTTATATACACACACTCGTATATATATATTTTAATAAATGTTTCTTGATAACTTTTCATGTTCTAAAAAACTTCTTAATTTTTAACAATTTTTTTTCATTTTAAATTTTATTTAAAAAAAAAAAAAAAACGAAAAATAACAAAAACTTACCACCAACCATGTTTTAAAATTATATCCAAGAAAATTAGTTACCATTAATATTAAGGGAATTCTCAAAAACCTTCCAAAAGAATAACTATACCTTTTTTTTTGTTTTTTCTTGGTATCTGAACTATTTTAAACTATCATAGGAAAGAATTATAGCTTACATGTAACCAACAACAATATTCAGTCATATAACTAACAACTATATATGAACACACATGAATCCCTATTAATTTAAAATAAAAAAAAAAATAAAAAAAAAAACTTAAAGATATACCTTTTCTTAAGACAATCTAAGAAAATCTAATAAGTTATCCCCCAGATACCGCTAGTATATCATATAAGTTTATATAAATCTAAAAAAAAATTAAAATATTCTTTTAGGTCATATGAACTTGTAATAAATATATTTTATATATATAGATACATATATCATATATATGTATGTAATAAATGCTTATTTTAAGGGATTTAATAATACAGTTGTGGCCATTCTTAAACCAGAAGTAACAAAAGGAGAACTTATCATAAGTTTTCGAAGTTGAATAGTCAAAGTTTTAATTATTATCCAGATAAAAGATAACTTTGGTGTAAGTCCTATTTATTCATAATATCAGAAATTTAAAAATTGCATTAATAAGGAAATTAAACCTTCAAAAGGTTCCAATTTAAAACAAGAAATGCAACAAATGCTCATCCCTACACCATTGATTTAATAAGACACAAAAGGCTTATGGAAATTTGTTAGATATGCGTACGTCACGATTATGTAATCAGTTACTATGTCCTATGCTCCCTATAAAATTAGTAATTCATATATACATATGGACAATTCCAAAAAAATTTTAAAAAGGATATTAACATAGATTTCATGATATTCGTCAAAATTTTTCTATCTACATCCAACATAATCCAATAATTTCAAATTCCTATTCTCAATTTCCTTTCCCAATCCCGAGCTTTATAACAAAACAGTACAATTGTATTTAAAGTCTTTTCAAATTTTGGTTTTAAAAAGCAGGTGGTTTTAGTCGGTTAAAGGTCAACCTTTAGTCCAATTATCGGACTTTAAGATCTCTTCAAAATTGGCACTAAGGCTAAGCTAGACAATGAAAAAGAAAATCTGTATAGAATAACTGTAAAAATTTTACATGTCTAAAAAACCGTAATTTTTTGACATTTGCAAGTTAAGGTCTTCAAATTCCTTAAGTTAAAGTTCAATAAAAAGTCCTAAGAATACATTTGGACTTATTTTATTCAACTGGCGTTAATTCTATATCTCCCTTTTTCTTCGTTTGATGAAAGTCTGAAAGTTTCAATTTTGGTAGTAATCAACTGCTGTAATCTTAATTGTAAAAATTGTATTAAAATATTGTGTTCATTATTCATTCCACAAAAAACTGCCTCTTCTAATATTTTATATTATCTTGAAGCTCAGGCCATTAAAATATTATATAAATGTATATATATACATATATATATACACATATATAAAAATACATATGTATATAACTTTTTTACCAAACTTGTAATGCCTCATAATAAAATTTTTAATATTAACAAATTTTTCTACTAAAATTTTTTTTTTTAAATATACCAGGATAATTTAAATTTTTTTACAAGTCCTTTTTTTTTTTTTTTGTTTGTGTAAGAAAATGTCCTTCGAAAAGTGGGGCAGTTATACATATTATATGGTTAACATATTCTTAAATATCAAAGAATATAATAAACTAAGAATTTAAGGAATATTAATATTAATATGTATATAAATAAAAAAAATATAAATATGTAGACATGTAACATATCATTGTATTTACCGTTATAACCATCAAATTAATATTAATCCCGTCCATTTCAATTCATTAAAACATAAAATGGTACGAAAATTAAATTTTTCTTTCAATTTGTAAATATCTTTTAAACTTTTTTTCCTGCTTATTTCTTCCTGCCACTGTACCCTTTTTTTTCAGTTCTAATATGAATGAAAGAGACAGAAAATAAAATAAAATGATAATAAGTTAAATTTATTGCTTGTGGTTTTAGTTTTGAGGTGTCTAATTTACCGCGTTTTCTTTAATTTTTAGTTTTTATTATTATTTTTTAGGATTTGGAAACTTTGAAAGTGAAAGTTTTCTTTTTATAAGCTGAAATTTTGAAAAGTTTTTTATAAAATTTTAGTTTTTAATTTTTTCACGTACAGTAATCAACAAAAATATTAGAACAATGTGTAAGATTAATTAATATAATTAGTTTTAATTTTTATTATCATTAAAGCCCAATCAATAAATCAGTCCAAGCGATGATTCATTATCAATCCAAACCAATTGAGGGGGGACAATGTTAACGTGCGCAATGTCAATTGACTTTATGAGCATTCTAAACGTGATCTAATTAAACAACTATTCAATGCGTACCTTAAGCACGTCCTAGCATCTGATCAAATTTACAAGATGGAAAAACAATTCTTTGCATTTACCGTTTAATAATTAGTATTACCGTTATTATGAAGAACTAACATGATTTCGATGATTTTGATTAGATCAGTAGCGAAACAATTAAATTCCCGGGATTTTAAATCGGAATGTCTTGGGTTCAAACCCTGGTCAGATTATATCAATAACTTTGAGTAACTGCAACTAAGTGAAAAGACTGAAGTTTAGGCTGAAGTGACTTGGTGAATGTCCTGTACTTCCTATCTTCCTATTATAATGTTAATTTTTTTTTTTTTAATAAACGGTAGTTTCATATTTATGATATTCACTGTATTCTATCCATAATTTTATATTATTATATTTATTATAATAATATATATTCATAAATATTTATCAAAATTTTTAACTATATGGTTAATGAAAAAAGTCATTGAGAAAATTGTGGGTTTAACATTTAAAAGGATTCCTATGATAGTCATAAATTAAAATAATTTCTTTATGTTTTGGCACTAAAATTTATTCAAAAAAAAAAAAACAAAAAATTGGAAAAGGGGTTTCTTGTTTAATCTTAAAGAAATGTTTACAAAAATTTCTTTTAAAGTAATCCATATACGTATATATTATCAATGGAATTGGAATGATAGTTATAAGAATAACCTGGATCATTAACAAAATTACGAAGAAATTAAAATTTAAATAAATTAATTTTGACTTATGACAATTTTGTTACACTCTCCTTCTTCGAAATATTATAAACTATCTATATATATATATTTTAATACATATACTCGTATATGTATAATAGTGGTAATAAGTCCTAAAGGAATTAAATTCATAAAGTTATAAGTAGAGGCCCAAACTAGTTTGCAACAATGATATATTTCATTTGTTTCACCATATTTTAAAATATATCACAGATAAAAAAATTAAATCTTCATATTAAATGGTGAACACACTACAAGCAAAGTTAAGTCTAAAAGATTTAAAATATACATTAGTTATAACCCACAGATAATTAATTAAAACTGATCTATTAAGCAAGAAAAAATTGCATTAGCAACTGTCAAAAAATATGTCAAAAATTATGTTTCCAAATTCTGCTAAAGGCTGAAACCTTAAATAAGTTTTATTTAAGGTATATTAGGTGCATATAAGTTGAATAACTAATTAAAATAAAACTTTCTTTGTTTAAAGTTTTCATTAGTCAATAGTGTTATAGGTTAAAGCTCATAGTAAAAATTGTGATACGATAACATATTGTAACTCATAATAACAATATCTCTTGGCTAAGAAAACATAACCTAAAAAAACTACAAATCCCTTGAACAAGATTAATACTTTATAATAATCTTCAGTACACTTTTTAAAATAGGCTTAAAATCACATAATTAATCTGTCAAAGACTGTTTGAATAATGTGCACTCTTATATATCTATATTTTACGCGGACACATTTCTATTATTTTCCGAACTTACATTTTTATTTATTTCTTCTTTTAGACATGTTTTGTTTCATTAAAAAACTACAAATTACCTATTTATTAGCCCAAGCCTTGCCCTACATACAATTTCATTTCCATTACTTAAATTTCTTTCGAAGCCATAAAGTATGTAGACCAGTTTCAAAAATTGGTTGGAAACATAGCAGAGAAAAAATTCGTTAAATACCCGCTCCTGTCATTCTTTCCTTTCATATAAAAGCGACACTTTAAGTTGAATTTCTTCCTTAATCTTCCAACACTTTCGTCCAACTTAATTAATTATATTCTAAATTTAATACTATTTTGCATAATTTCTAAATATAAAATTAGGTTTGAATCTTATATATTAAATGAGTATACAATTTAAAGGGTATATGAAATATTATATTAATGAAAGTGTTTGACAATGTTTAAGATTATCATTAAAGTTTGGCAACTCTATAATAATTTATCTTTTATACCATTTAACTATTTCATTTTTACCTCATTTCCAATTCTTTTAAAATTTAAAAAACAAATTTTAACTAACAAAAAGCCAAATTCATAACCATCATAACAGTTGTTATATGACTAAATTTATATAAAAATTTAAAAAAAAAAAATATATTTGCATAAACATATGCATAAATAACGGTTATTTGTTATTTTATTTCTATAAACATTCATATTAGAATAAAATTTATTTAACAAATATACATATAAAAAATTCATTTAGCGCCATTCAACCATTCATTTATAAAAACCACTAAAAAAAAAAAACTAAATGTAAAATAAACATTTGACCACCTCTGCGGAACTAAATTCTTTCACTTTCACTAAACCAAACTCGTATAATCTACCAGTATAAAGTTTTTTTTTAAAAATAACAAATACAATTTGATAACAATCAATACATACCTATCTATTTTATATATACAATATACCACTCTGCCCTCACAAAAAAAACTATTTTATTGAATATTTTCCAAAATTTTTGCATTTATTGAAAATGCAACCAAAAAAAACACAAACCAAGGGAATCCTTTTTTATCCTGTTTTTGTTTTCCTTCTTATTATTAACAGTTATTTCAAAATTGAAGCGCCCCCCTCTATACGCAAAACAAAAATACGATGAACGCCGTAAACACATACAATAAACTAATCGATAATTTATGCACACCTATTATAACACCTTAATACAATACGTTATTCTAAAACAAACTAAAACTTAAAAATAATAACAAAAAAAATAACAAGAAAAGAAAAAAGGATAATAATAGTGTGAATTGTCCTTAATCCTTGAAATAGTCAAAAAAAATATATATATATATAAAAATTCATTCATTCAAATGTAAAAATAGGATTTGAAACACATATTGTAAGTAATATACACAATAGATATTTTAATAGATTTTCAGATGTCCTTGATTCAAATACAGAGTGTAGAAAAAGTTTAGGATAATTTTATTTTTAAGTTACTTTTTCTTTAATATGTTTAGGTAGTTTAACTTAAGTTTGTGTGAATAGTTAAAATATAATGAGGAACAAAGTTAAGTACAGTATTTATGTCAACTATAGGATACATTATATCTAGGAAAAAATTTAACTTATCTTATTTGGTCACAATTTCAAAAATACTGTTTAATTATGCCATAGGTTATGATTATAATGAAACAAAGATGCTATATGGGAGCCATTAGAACTTTTTGCAATTGATCAACCAAGTTTTGTTAAAACGTTCACCATAAGACTAAACTAATTTTGGTATACTTTCAAATACGTTACAATACAAGATCGTAATATATTACATGGCAACTGCTCGAGCCTTTTGATTCCAAAATTGACTTTAAGACTTTAATTAAAAATGGATTTTTCAAAATTTCAGAATTCTAGAATTTAGTTTTTAAATTATTGACACATAATAGCTTAATCTATTTAGTTTTCGATTTTGATCCAATTCATACGTTTTGTTTGACTCATCTTTTAAACAGCATCACAAACGTTATACATATTCAATTTTAGTATACGAATGTAGTTCAATTCGGGTATAGAAATGTTTAAACTATACAATTTGTTATCATTTAATTTTATTAAGATCTAAACCCTGAATTGAATTATTTTCGAATAATTATACCGAAATACCTCGCTATAAGCTCTAATTGATACAATAAAGTCTTTGGTTCACCAAATTTTATATAACATTAAAACTTAAACTTTCAACTCAATTAAATCAAAACTTAGTAATAGTGTATTTATTAAATAAAAAAGAGTTTCCAACTCATTCCAAATTATTAAACATTTTTTGCACACCTTGTACCAAATATTGAAATGCGATATTCAATAAATATGTTTCTCTTTTTTCTATACAAAAACAATGAAATTGTTCAATATTTTTAGTTTTACTTTTTATATTTTATTATAAACAAAAATATTCGAAATAAATAACTAATAGCAATAATTTTTAAAAGGAAAAAAGGGACATTTTCACACTTTATTTGCATAAAAATTTGTTATTATTTTATTTTATAAATCGCAGCGGCTTTTAAAAACTCCTGAATGTTTAGAATTCATTGAAATTTCTTGCTCACCTATTTCAAATTTTGTCACATATGCTATTTACATCCAGAAGGATATTCATACATATATACATACACAAATATATATTTAAACAAATTTCAAATCAATAATATATCACAGCACACGTGTAAACCATATGTCTATATATAAATATGCATTTATTGAGATTTTTACAAAACCATTATAATCAAGGACCAGATTTACCGCGCTAAGATCATAAAACACAATCAAACATGCATACATTTATCATATGAGTAAATATTATCCTGATGGGTGAAAAGGTTTTTTTTTTTTTTGATTTTTTCGATCCTTTTATTCCTGTATTTTGTGTAAGTCCTGTTTATGATAGGTAAAGTTATAATATAAGGTATGTAAGTATACATATATATAAAACGTTGACAAATGTTAAATTACAGTATTGTACAAAAATAAAGTTTAATAATTTATTTTAATTTATTTCAAGAAAAATTAAACAAGCGCTTGCTGTAAGGATCTTCCAGAAAAATTTAGTGAAGGAGAATGAAAGTACGTTACGAATAGATTTAAAAATTTTTAAAAAAATTCATAAGTTCAAAAATTCACAGTGAAATGGTTTAACACTTTTAAGTGTCAAATGGTTTTACACTGCATTACATTAAAACAGTTGAATTCTCCTAAATGTCAAATGATGATAGGAAAGGTTTTAATAAGAGAATACCTAATTTTTATACAGGTATTACGTTAAAATATCTTACAAAAATAAAAGTTAGGAGTTCTGTTAATGATCTGTCACAAATGACAATCATTGTAAATATCCTGAAAAGGAAATACTCTGATTATTAATACAAATCTTTAGCCCCACCCAAATTGCTTTTCATGCATATGTCAAAATCAAAGTATTTAAAACAATACCTGTAGGCAAATTATTAACACTTCGATTTTGAAATCAATTCCATAATACCGCCGGTCTTATATTAATACCTGAAAAATAGTATCTTATCACTGTTAAACACTAAATGTCAGAATGTCAGATGTCAGAATCATATAATTTGTGGATTTGCTACTTTAAAAAATTCTTCCGACATTTGACAATTATGTCTTTGAATATTTAACCTTCAGCCATACTTTATTTACTGTTCATTTTAAAATTTTATTACAAATTTTACTTTAGTTATTCAAATTAACAAAACCCATTGTCAACATTTTGACCAATACTGTATAAACAGAATTCGTTGGTGGTTTAAATTTTTTGTTTTGAAACGTATGCGAAATTTTCTAAATATAACTTTAAAAATCTGAAGGTATATCTTAATATTATATGAAGTGGTATTAATGTATTTAAAAACATTATAAGATGTTAGGGACATTACTGGTCTGTTGACAAAATTTTCATTTTTGATTACTTCATTTTTTTATCTGACAACTGACTTGTAATGACATTGATTTATTACCTTATATTTTAATGTGATACTTTATGCGAAATTAAGAAAACAGATTTCAGTAAACGGATTTGAAACTTTGGTAATGTTTAATGGAATTCGAATATTTATATTAAATCCAACAAATTATTAATGTTTATTTTTCTTTTAGAAAATTTATAAGCCGATTTCATTTAAAAATAAAAATAGATTTACTGAGGACTGTATTTATATTAACTACTGCCAGTAAACTTTAAGGCTTGTTTATTTTTAATTTCAAGAAAATGCAGAGTTGAAAGTGAATGGCTAACAATATTTGATTTTGTAAATAATTTTCTCAAATTCAATTATCTATTAACACTAACTATATAATAATCTTATGAATTATTAACACGGATCTATATTGGTTATGACTACATAGCCAAGAAACATTTAATATTCCAATAAGAAGAAGAAATGAAAATGGGTTGGTCACTTCCTGAGAAAACCTGCGAATAATATCATACTCCAGTCCTTGAAATTGACCCTGCAAAGGAAAATAAAAATTGGCAGACCTTGGGAAATATTGCGAGGAAAGAAAGAGATGTAGAATAACCGCAAGACTTGTGCCAAAATTAAACAACTTGCCCAAAATTAAGAAAATGGCTGGTTGCGGATTTGAAATTTTAATGATGTTTTTGTGCAATTTGATGGAATAGGTTTGTGGAAACCAAATGCATACCATGTCTTTGCAACTTGACATGCCTTTTTTCTTTGGCGCAACACAAACTTAGGAACTAATGATATTAGGTCCGTTACTGATACGCTTAGCTTCATAAAATTATAAACAAATTTTAAATAAAACTTTAATCAATCTCTGTCTTGTACTGTATAGGCTTTAATATACCATTAAAATTTTAAAATATGTTTAAAAAAATTCTAAATTCATATCTAGTAATGTGTTTTACATCTTATCCCATAATTAAAATAGGAACTTGCAATCAAACACAATAAATAAACAATTTAACATTAATTATATTTCACATATTTTTTTAATAAAAAATAAAAAAAAAATTTTATACGACTACATTTTTTTCAAAAATTCCAAAAGTAGAACAACATTCCCTAAATTAAAACTTTATTTAAAAAATTCAATCTAAAGTTGTTTGTTTTTAAAGCCAAAGAAAAACAAAGATTTTCTAATATTGATGAACGCATATTTTTTTTTTTCTATAAATCGTATAGCAATAATTATAATTAATTGTAATAAAAAACAAAATACTAAATTTCAAAATGTTTTTTTTCTATTTATTTTCATTTTAAAAATTTTTTTTTTATTTTATTTAAAAAAACAAGTGTATAAATTAAAATTAAGAATGATAAACAACAAACATGACATAATTTACTTAGATGTACTAAAAAACATACTTACCAACACTTAATTTATTTTTTGTTTTTTTTTTTTGAGTTCCCCTTATTGAAAATTGAAAAGTAGGGGAAAACAAAATAATTTTAAAATTGAAAATCAAATAAATTAAAATTTAAAAATGACAAAGATGAAAAAACATTCATCAACTTTCTAATATCTCAATGATATCCAAAACTAAACAACTCATTAGAAATTGATTTAGAACATCTTTTGATAATTGTCAAAAAAAAAAAAAAAACACATTATAAAACAAAGAAATTAAAATATTCGTACTGTATAAAATAGTTGACTTATCCAATTCTAGGAAATTTAAAATCATAAAATTTTTTAATGATAATAAATAAGAGCGTACCAAACTAAAAGATTCATTTGTGTAAATTTAAAAACGTTTTGTTTTTTTAATTCAGAGCATAGATCTGAGCACGCTCCCAGTAGAGCATGAACAGAGTACACTCAGAGCGTTCAAGTGTAATAAAAAACCACAATTTGAAAAAACTGCCCTTTTTATTTTAGTTAAGTTTAAAATTGTCAAAATTAAATTATTGAAATTAAATAAAAAATCGATAACTTAAAATAAACTAAACATTTTGACTTTTATTTTAAAATTAAAACCTTAAACAAACGTCAAAATGTTTTTGAGCAAACTCTGAGCGCGTTCTGATTTAAAAAAAGATCTTTAGCGCTCAGATCTAAAAAAATTTTTTTTTGACAGTTCATGCTTTGCTCAGATTTAAAAAGAAAAAAAAAGCCTTAATAGTCGTTTCTTTAAGATAAAGTGTCAAAGTATCAGTGGTGTCATGTTATGAAAAGTAGTAATAACCTCTTAGGCACAGCCAACAACGTTGAATACTACTTCAAAAGTTGAACATATGGAAAACAATACATATTCACACTGAAAGTAACAACCAAGTTTCAACGCAGTCTTGACGCAAAAGCTACTCAATTTTTAGCTTTCATGCTTTTTTGACAGCTAATTGTTTATGTTTTGTCAGGCATTTTTTATTTATTATTTCTTATTAGGCACCTTAAAATTGGGGAACATAGAATTAGAAAATTTAAAATATCATATAAAATAATAAAATTAAAAAATTTTAAATAAAATTAATTTTTACTTTACTTTGTGTTCACTGACTGAAAAATTAATTATATTTATTTACTTAATTTGTATATATTAAATGTCACTCTAATGATTTCAATGTTTTTCATTGTGCTTGTAAAATTTGATAAACTAAGTTTTTTTACATTTTGCAATTTCTATTTACTGCGTCATTATTACGTCCATTGTACCCAAGCCCAAGGCTTTACTCACTAAAGTGAGTTAAAATTGTCAATTAAAAATTAAAAATACCGTAAATGATTCAGTCACGTTAGACCAAAGAGTTAATCATATATTGTAACCAGAAGCTTATATGGATTCTATAGCTGAACTGTTGATTTTTAACTTGTTATATACTTTTATCTGAAAGTCTATAAAATTTTTTATATTTAAAAATTTAATTATTACTACATGTATGTATACTTGTATTACAAACGAAAAATCACATCTACAATTCAACTTATATAATAACTTATATATAAACAAATAACTCAAATTAATTATATTAAGTATATTACAATATTAGACCCTTATTTAATTTCACCTAAAATAGCCCTAAACCAAATTTCTGTTTTTGTGTTCCACACCCTAAATTCGATATACCATATATCAATTTCTACATTAATTTCTGGGATTCAATTTTTTTTTTTAATTTTTTTTCTGGTTTTTTTTTTTTAAATTTAAAGCAAATCAAAACAAAAACTTCCTTCAACGTACATAAATTCTTGAAAAAAAAAAAAAAAATTTCCCAAGCTTGAAAGTCCCCAAATTGTTAACAACAACAAAGTAAGATGCTAAGTATTTCTTTGTCTAAAATGGTTTTAAATTTAAAAAAATATAAGCAAAAAATTAAAATCCATCACCATAATTAAAAATAGTTAAAGATATTTAAATTAAAAATGTATATACCAAATCTAATTATATATAATATGGTCCCAACAACTGTTCCGAATTTTTTTTTTTTTTGTATACAAGTTATTTAATACTTTTTTTTTTTAGACTTTAGAAGAAAATCACTTAACGTCACTTCTAGAGTTGCCTGTAATTGATTTATTAACTTTAAATGCTAAGAAGATCAGTTTAATTAAAACAAGTTTTCAAATTTTATCAAACTAAAACAAGTGTAGGAGTGTTCTCTCTTAAATCGATGCCTATCAATTACTGGGTCTTACTCTGGAGTTACTCTTTTCGATCTAAGAGTGCATTTATTTTGGAGCTACGATAAGTGATAAGAGCGTCTATAAGAGCTTACTGTAGAAAACTATATTCATGATTTAAATAGATGTTTATATTGGAGCATCGCTTTGATCATCGATAAACAATATAAATTTTCTACGCTATACTGTCATCGCAGCTCCAACATAAACACATCTTAATTCCTTTTGTACCGAATCACCAATATTTGATAGACCTATTTAGAATATGAGTAGTTTCAGTAATCATTACATTTTGATCAATCCTTTTGCTTTCTCGCACAGTAAGCTGTCAGAGGTCATATTTACGACCTGACATCTCATGTCCAAAACAATATTTTTCTTGATACTTCTATTAAGCAACATTTCAAAAGTTTCGAATTTTTTCATGTGGACAGTTATTCAAGTCCAAAAATTCAGAGCTGATATTACATAACATTTCATAAAACGCAGACAAGGATCTAAATTTAAATTACTTTGTACTTACCAAATGCACTTCTCGACACTTTAATTAAATTTTTGTTCATAAGTCCAAAAATGTCCAGTTGGGGTTGTATTATGGTGTACCTTAAATTAAGTTTCTAGTCTAAAGTTAGTAACTACTATGTCAATTAACTTTATTAATTAAATGTAGTAGAAAATCAGCGTAAGATTTCTACTACATTTGAATGATTACTCTAGTACCTATTCCAACTTATTATAATACTCATCTTGAAAACTTTTAAAAACTTAATAGTAACATGAAAATATTCAGTCGTTTGTTAGGAGGAAAGCCTAGTGCGTAAAGTGTAAACGCAACATAATTTACTAAGAAATAATAAATTCAATCTTAGAACTATTTCAATACACTTCAATTCATTCGCCATTTTCTATTTTAATTAAAAATCTGTAAACGTAACGGAATATAAACTCCAAAAAAAAAAAAACAAAAATAAGAAATGATTTATAATGTTTTACTACATTTTATTACAACTAAAACAAAGTTTAGATTTCATTATTTTATTGTGTGACAAAACGCTTCACGGAATTAAATCAACCGTTAATCAAGCACTAAAATATTAAAAATGAAGTACACATGTTTCGAATTTTTTTTCATTGAAGGCTTCAAAGCTTACAAAAAAAAAATTTTACTTATAATCGTACTCAAAAATACATATAACGGCATTTAGAAAAAAAAATCAAGAAAATAAACAGTTTTAAAATGACATTTTGATGTTTTATGTCATTAATTTTTTTTTTTTTTGCGTTGAGAGCTTTAAAAAATGAGGAAACAAAGAACGAAATAAAATGTGAGCTCCATTTTTTTTTTGTTTTTGACATTTGTTACTTATTTTCGTATTTTTTCCCTTAAAATTTTAAAATTTTATGAAAGCTTGCTATTAAAAATGGAATTTATTTTAAATTTTTAAATTAGAAAATTATGGAAGATATTGATAGAGAATAATTCGTAAATCTAAAATTACGAAACTGAAAAATTCATATTATTAATTGTATAAGCTCAAAAAAATAAGTCAAAAGTTGCTAGGAAATTATAACTGCAATGAGTGAGCCAATAATACCTCGAGGCCTTATGGCCTCATAAACTAAAATACAGTTATAAAATTCAGTATTTAAACAATTAATTATTTTCAAAATTGGAAGGAAAGGGCAAATAGTGGTTTGTAGGGGATGGCATGAAAGCCACGGCGCTCACTAGAATATAGAAAATTCTTTAAAACCTGTTTAAATATTAAAATTTTAGTGCCGGTTACAAATTTGGAATAATAATAATATATTAATGTAATAATTTTTAGACTTTTTCTAACGGACTCATAATATTCTAAAACGTAGTGTTTTGGCCCATTTTGTTGAGTCATATGATCAAAAAATAACAAAACTTATTATGCTGATATGTCCCGCACCAATTTAAAGGCATTATGATCCAAATTGAGTTTGGCCAATATGCCCCATCAGAAGCGGAACATAAGACCTGACGGCCTGCTGTGTCATATGGCATTTCGCCGGACACAATAAAGTAGGATGAGTGTCAATGAATATTTTAAAGAATATTGTCAATTGATAAATATAATTAATAGAAGACCAATCAGTCATCATGCATTGTTTAAAACCCTCAAGACAAAGGAAAAGTATATATAAACTGTTAGAATTACTAATGGAATACCTACTAATTATTAAAAATTAAAAATATTGTCAAAAATAACTGTACCCACTTGTAATAATAACTGTACCCACCCAGAAGTTTCCTTTTAATTTCACTAAAATTATTTATTTTTCCAAATACCAGTAATTTCGTCTATGACATGCAGACTTCGTCAGTTCTAGTACTCGATTCATTATTCACTCATTTTTTTCTCATTAAAATTTTTTTAATACATTTCTAATATTTTATAATCTTAATTGTAAAAGAGCAATTTACCCTCAATATTATTAGTTTTATTCTGAACTATTAAAAGAAACAAAAAAAACCCAAAAATTGATCACTGATTAGGTCATACACATTGTTATTCCACCATTTCATTAACGTTTTACGCATTTGTAAATATTGTAAACCATTCATATGACATTTGAAAAAGAGTTTAAAATATAATTTTTTTTTTTTTAATGTTTCGTTCCCATTCCCAAACGAATTTTTTCATATTTTTATTATTGTTGTAATTTAAGAGTACTCTTAACCTCAACAACATCTGTAATTATAAAATAAAAAAATAATAACAAAAAGTACACAAATTTTTATAGCCGTGTAATATTTCCAAAAATTTCAAAAAAATAAAACCAAAGATTATGAAAATCATTTTGTGTAATCCCATCTTATACCCATCCAATCTTGAATCAAAATCTTATATGTACCTACATAAAATTTCAACACTTTTTTTTTGGGGTACACACTACACATACATTGTAAATGATGATCATTAGTACATGAGAATCGTATTAGGCTTAGAAATTTCAAAAATACGTCTTATAGGATCCATTTTACATTGTAAGAAAATTTTATTTTGGTATTTACAAAGTAATTATTAAAAATGAATACGATTGGTGGAGCTGAGATCGCGATCTCAAATAAACAAAATAAATATAATATATTATATACATATATGTATACGTTTTTGGGTTCTTAAATGTGAGAAAAATTTTGACAGGATTGTAATTTTATCCGAAAAAAAAAATATAAAATGTCGTTTTTCATCACTTGCGTTAATCGCTTGGTTTAAACGTTTACAAAAAAATGAATATAAAATTTGAAAAAAAAACTGGGTTCCAGCATTAACTATTAATTAATAATTTATATGAAAAAAATTAAAAAAAAAATATATTTTTTAGAATATTTTGACTCCATTTTGACAATACATTAAATATTAAATAGGTTAAAATTTGTCGTCTCAAGAATTTTGCTACCGCTTTAAAAACTTAGTAGCACATTGGACATTTAATAATTTTATTTAAAAATTTTTTTATAATTTAAAGTTTAATTGTACTTTTTGTTCAATTTCGTTAATCTGAATCATAATAAATTGTAGATTAATCGATGAGTAAAGTAATTCCAAATTCGTTATTTTTAAGTTAAAGAATAACATGTTTAGTTCACGACTATAAATTTAAAAAATTTTTATTGAAATTGGAAAGGGTTTGTTTGATATTAAAAAGTTTTAGTTTGATTTTGAAAAAGGTTTTATTGAAATGAACATTTGATGATCGTGTCATGGTCCTTAAACTTTAACATTACTTGTTCTTCAGATATTATTAATTAAGAATAAATAGATATTTTGCTGCATTTAATTTCAGTCTTTAAAGTGTTTTCCGTATTTAAGAAAGCGTTATTACTGCAAATTCTAGATTTATATTTTTGCACACAATATCTATTTTCAGCAAAGAGCTGCAGCACCACTTTTCCCTAGATGTAAGCCTTAAGTTCTTGCTTAGAATAATTTCAGACCTTTTAATCCGTTGTGCATCCCAGTTGTCAATTGATACATAAATTAATAATTTATAAGTACTTAACATTATTTATTTTGCTTATGTCATATTTTTTATGGTCACCAAGGAGATTTTGTAATTTTTTTATATAAACTTTCCCAGTTAATAAATATTCAATACGAAGCCCCAAAGTAACAATTAATAAATATGTTCTTAATCTCATAACAAATATTATTTATTTTCACATTGATGAGGCATTCAATAAAACCAATTTTGGAAGATTTTATTGTACTTTAAGTCAATCCATTTTTCTTTTTCGTATCGTCCCATTCTTCTTTTCCAGGTTGTTTATGTGTAAAGTATTTTTTTTTTTTAACATGAGTATAAATTTTGATTAATATTTATTTAACAGAACTATAACGTTTGTTATTTTTAATTTTTAATGCTGCCGTTCATTTTGTTTTTTTAAATTTCAAATTCCTTCAGAGAACCTGACAGATTTCTGTGTTCAAAATAACATAATTTCATGTCGATGCAGATCACTTTCAGTTTTTATGTTATCCTTTCAGAACTATTAAATGAAAACCCAATAACATAAACGTAATAAATTTAAATATATTATAAATAGTGTTGCCGTTTAGTTACATACATAATATGTTTAATCAATTATAAAATTGTTGTGTACGAAAGTGTAGGCAAAAGTTTAAAATAGTGTTTTAGATAAGCAATATCAAAAAATATTTCGAAATTATAGTTTTGTTTTCAGTGTTGTTGGGAGTAATCTCGAAATCCTGATTTTATTTAATGTAACAGGCGACATAAACACAAACATAAAATCGGTATTAAGTATTAAGGCATAGGAAATAATACAAATGTTATCACATAACAAGAGTTATATCACACTTTAATTTAAACCTAACCTCAAATTTACCAAGCAATAAACGCAACCAAAGGATCAATTAGCAAATCTTTTAGTAAAATTAGTAAATTTTTTCCTTTAGTATCCACAAGACAGACTTACATAATTATTGTGCACATATGATAATAAAATTGGAAAAAGTAATCTCATAAGCACGGTAACACTTTTAATTAAAACCTCATGTATTTGTTTAGAACCCTGCCCTGGTAAAGACTAGCAGAGATTTTTTTTGGTTTTTAATTATTTTTGTTAGTTTAGGTGAATTTTAAAAAAAACAAGTAAAGAAACAGTCAGTCGGTGCAACCGACTTAGAAATACCCTACACCTATTTGGTTCAAATTTAATGACATATCCATAAGTCATTTTAACGCCATAAAAGCTGTTATTAATTTGATTGTAAGACATAGCTAACCAAATTAACTTTATAATACTAAAAACATTTTCTAATCACACTATCTCTTACAAAATATTACATATTCTTACTAATTTATTTATTTAAAAATATTAAAAAACAAAAAAACTTGTTATAAATGAAAATATATTTATTCCAATTCAATTACAAAATGAAAAAATTCTAGTTATTAAATTTTGTGATAAGAAGCTAATCAAAGCATAATATATTTAACAACCCAAATTTTTCAAAATTGCAATTATTTTAAATGGCTAGTTAATATACCTAATAGAAAAGCTTATACGCAAAATATGCAATAAATGTATTTCTAAAATACAATTACAAATTTACACCTTTTCATATAATTCATTTAAATATAAAAATAAATTTTACATAAATGCAGCAAG
Source organism: Dolichopus griseipennis (assembly GCA_963082915.1). Classification (NCBI taxonomy): domain Eukaryota; kingdom Metazoa; phylum Arthropoda; class Insecta; order Diptera; family Dolichopodidae; genus Dolichopus; species Dolichopus griseipennis. The sequence goes on from OY720441.1 coordinate 11,455,723, forward strand.
TTCCATTGAACATAGCTGAACTACTACAATTAAGTCTAAATTTCGGGGACACATAGGAAATAGGAAATATATTCTTTGGCTTCGAAATTATACTCGTTCGGTCTCAAATCGATCAAAAGCTTCTAGAATCCGAACTCATTGACCAAACTCGACCAGAACCAATTTCAATGGTACTTTCATTAGTAGTAACCTAGAGTTTAAATTTCATCAAAATAGCGGCATTATTTTTTGAGTTATGGTGTTTTTAAGATATATGTTTGTTAGCCGTTGAACTTTTCAAGGGTTCCAGAACCCGAAATTATGGTACGATTTCGCCCATATGCAGTCCCCGTCATACTTTCAATACTAGTTAACCCTTGTACACAATTGGAACGTTCTATCTTAATTTTAATTTACTAGTTTTATTAATTTCGATGATAAACTTTTACACATTGGGGGGTCTAAGAAAGGTACAAAATTAGAGGGACACGCAGGAAATAGTAAAGAACACCCATGTGCCAAATTTGAAGCTTCTACATTTTTTTAAGTTTTCTTTTTTAATTTTAAAGATATACTTTAAGGTCTTCGAAAATGTGTGGCTGGTCCCCGACTCACTACTCCAATGGGGCCCAAATTTCAAAGACATTAAGGAAGTAGGAAGGGTCACCCTGATACCAAATTTGGAGTTTCTATCTTCTTTGGTTTCGGAATTATGCTCGTTTGGCATAAATTCGATCAAAAAGTTCTAGGTTCCGAACCCATGGTCAAATCCTGAACTTACGAAACCCCCGAAGTAGCTGCATTACTAGTAACCTACTGCACAAATTCGATGAAGATAGCGTCATTAGACGTTGAGTTATCGTGATTTTTTATATTTGTTCGTTAGCCCTGAAACCGATTAAAAGGTCCAGAATCCGAACCCATGGGCCGATGTCGCCCATATGCAATCCCCGCCGTACTTTCAGTCTTAGTAACCTACAGTTAAAATTTCATCAAGATAGCTCCATTATTTTTTGAGTTATCGTGCCTACGGACGGACGGACGGACGGAAGGACGGACGGACGGACGGACGGACGGACGGACATGGCTATATTGACTCAGGTGGTCACGCTGATCACAAATATATATACTTTTCCATATCTAGCTCGCTTCCTTTAGGTGGTTACAAACACCATACCAAAGTTAATATACCCCTTTACCTATTCTATAGGTGTAGGGTATAAAAACCAAATAAAAAATTAAAAAATGGAATCCATAAAAATTGTGTTTTTATTAAAACACAAGTGTTATTTTAGTTGTGTTAAAAATTAATTTTTTGAAATTATTTTTATCAACGTCTTTGTTCTCTGTCAATTTTTCACTCTAATCCTTTAGGGGACGACAAAAAAAAAAACCAAAATAAAAGAAAACAAATTTTAAAAATAAATGTTTTGATAAGATTTGAGGTGATAATTAGCGGTATTGCGACTCACATTACCATTTTTATCATCTATTTATAAATTTCTAGGAATATTTTTTACAGTACAATTGTTGTTTTAAATAGTGATAGGTTTCCTTTTAGTTAAATGACATTTTAAGTGTTTATTTTGATAAGCAGAAATAAAAATCACATGTTATTTTTAAAAAAAATTTAAAAGATAAATAAAAAATCACAATTTAATCCTGAAAAATTAAAATGTTTTACTAAAAGAAAATTTTGGTTCAAATTTGGGTTAATTAATCATATTTAATTTCAGTAAAAATGCATATGAGAACATCGGAAGTTCTTTGTTACATGCTTAAGATCACTTAAAAATACACACTATAGAAGAATTAGGGTTAAAATAAAAATAACTAAAAGAGCGACTTTTAAACCTATCGCGTTAGATGCGAAAAGATAATTGAGTAACACTTCAAAAATCACTCAAAATCCCGGCTACAATAGATACACATTTGAATCCCAGACAACTGAATCCCTGATTACAACTGAATCCCAGAATACAATAGATACACATTTTTTTTATATAAGGTTATTTAATAATGTTAGACTATTAAGTTAGACGGCCTGACAACTGAATCCCAGATTACAATAGATACACATTTTTTTTTATATAAGGTTATTTAATAATGTTAGACTATTAAGTTAGACGGCCTGACAACTGAATCCCAGATTACAATAGATACACATTTTTTGATTATATAAGGTTATTTAAAAATTTCTATACTATTAAATTAGACAGCCAAGCCATTGAATACACAACTCATTTCTGCTACATAGGAAGTATTATAACATCAATAAGCGGCACCAGTGGTGTACTAGGCAAACTTCATCCCATAATGAACAGTTCGATAAACTTAATTAGCGACATTCATGCCATGTGAATAGTCTCCACTGACATAAGGCTGCAAATCATAGTTTTTCACTTTTTAGATAAAAAAAAATGTTCATAAATTAACAGTTTTAGAAAATCTACCGAAAATTCTGTCCAAATAGAAAAAGGAATGGCAAGATGTGAAAAAATATGATGGAAGAACTAAGCACTAAAATAAAAAAAATGAGTAGCCCTATGCTCTCGAATGGAGCGGAGGCTAAAATTTGATTAAAGAGTTATATAATTAAAACAATTTTATGTACATATCCTAGGGGTAATGAAGTGCAGTATGATATATGAGATATAAGAAAAATGTGAGACTTAAATTGAAGCTGAGGAATAAAAAAATTTTAAAAATGAAATAAAATTTGAACATTAGTAACGGGTTGTTTAGCATAAATTGCAGTTATTTAAAAAAAAAAAACTGAAAAATATCAATATTTTTTATATTAAAGTCCATGGTACTCTTCAACTATGAGGGATAATATTAAGTTTAGCTATGATTATAAAAACCCATAAAATCTCAGTTTAGCTTCAAAAACCGTTGGAAAAAGACCACCTACCTTCCACTTCCACAAAACAATTTTTTGGTCGAACGACCTATCGACCTTAACTTTTCTATCACCTCTGCTTTTCGTGACCTGTACGTTCCAGGCATCCTGTATACACAAAATGTGTGATATGCCTAATGTAATAATATATTATAATCCGATGTCTACCCAATTACAAATGCCAATCTAATCAGTTGGAGAATCATATAAAATTTTTACTTATATTAGTACTCGAACTCCAGAATGTCGAATGGAAGATTTGTCATCCAGCAGATTTACAGCTAATTTATATTGGGGATGCTGCTGGAAGGTGTTCAATTCAAAGTAAAAATTGTTAATGCATCAATTAAAACTTTATTCTACATAAGTTCAATATCTACTTGTTTATTTCCAAAAGTATCAATTAATTATACACTCTTAAATTATAAAATAAAACTCTATTAAATAAATAAAGAAAACTTTTAATTGAACTTTAAAAGTTTTAAATTTAAATGTGCTAATATATATATATGTAATATCCAACTTTTTAAGCATTCATTTTAACACAAAATTAGCACCATTTTATCGGCAATATTCACTTTTAAAAGCATTATTTGAATCATCGATCGTATAAATTTAAAAGTTATTCGTGCATTAAAAAGAAAACCGCCATTAACACTGAATACCACCTGTTAACAACACAAACTTACAAAAGTACTTGAAAAAAAAAACTAACTAGCAATAAAAATCCCAAAAAAAAAACTCAATAATATAAAAACTCACAAAAATTTTTTAAAACTAATTTTTTTTCAATAGCGTAAATTTATTATGTCAAAAACACTCAATTTGTCACTTTTTATTGCATTATATTCGAATTTCGTTAAACAAATACACCAAAAAATAAAAGAAAAGAGATGGAAAATATTTAAGAATATGAAAGAAAAGTAAAGAATCTTTTAAAAAGTTTATTTTTCATTCCCTTCCTTCAGCATTGAGACTACCACTAACCCTAAAATACATAATAAATGTAAGAAACTTCTTATAACTTCACATATGCACTTACAAATACTAAAATATTATATAATACATACACAACTATATATACATATATTTTATATGGACAAATGCAGGAAAATTTTTTATTGTTAAACTTTAAAAAAAAAACAAAAAAAGCAAAAGAATCCTGCCAAAAGCGATTGATATTGTAAAAATACGAAGAAAAAACAACAATAACACGGTAACACTGAATACTTGAATATTTGAAGATGTAAAATGAAAACAACATAAACTTCTTTTTTTCTTAAATAAATTTTTTTTGAAATTCACATATGTGTTTTTTAAAATGTACTCCAAAAAAAAAAAATAAGTATATTTTAAGTAAATATAACTCTTTCTATGATCCCCATTACCTATGAATCAGTTCTTTCATCCCACATACTATCAACTAAAACTCATCACACATTAACCCAACATGAACCAACGGCAAGTTTTAGAACATACTTCATGGAAATTTAAATGAGTTTAACAATTTTACTAGCTTGAATTATTTTTTCATATCCCTCAAGTTTTTGCATTAAGACAGTATCAAATAAGTTCCAATGTATAGCAAAGTTTAATATTTTCCATTTATTATTTGGCCAGTGGGCGCAGGGATAAGGATGTTGCGGGATAAGGATTTTCACCTATTGGGTTAAAACCCAATATGTGAAAACACTACACCACATCCAAAATCAAAGTATCCTCATGGCAAACGTCACCTTAATAAGCAGTGTACGCATGCCTGTCAAAATACTAAGTGTGAATCCAATTATATATCTAATATTTGGACTAAAATATAAGATATTAAATTATATAGACGGACAGGTGGTTTCTGTATAGTTAATAAAACATTGTCGAAACGAATGCAGCATTGTGCGTGGTTTCTAAAAATTTACCACCTCCCTGACATACCGATGCACCTTCACATTAAAATAATCATTAAAACTGGGGAAATGAAATTAAATATTAAAGTCCACTAATATAATCGCTACCTATAAATTGGTTAATAAAATCTTTACCTTAAATAAACTGTAAAGGAAGTCAAGTTCTTGAATAACATTCTTAAAAAAAAATAATGTTTTTTAAGATTGTTGCAAATATAGAACTGAAGAACTTTAAACTTAAAACTTTTATAAGAATATACATCCTGTTTATTTTACATATACATATACATTTAGATCCTATTTATAATATGAATATCAGAGATGGCCTTTTCACCATTACCTTGTCAAGATTTTTGCATTGTATTTTTGTCTCTTTTTTTGGTTTTTTTTTTATTTTTTTTTATAAAAGAATTGGAATTTTGTTTAAGAATAACTTCTAAAAGAGTCATAAGTGAATTTTCTTTTTTTTATAAATAAAACAAGTGATGGAAAAAAACCAAGGGTTTTTAAAAAAGCACATTTTCAAATTTATATTGTTTTACATGCTAAGTTTAATTTTGGAAATATATACACTGGTGACTAAGTTACTGCTTACTTATACTGCTTACTTAGTAGTAAATTTTTTTATTTTAAAGTTCTAATAGCCCTTCAATGGGGAAGGTTTCCAAATTTCTCAAGGACCTAACTTTATCTACCCCCCCCCCCTCCATCTCCATTTTTGTAGGTTATAAGAATTAAATTGTGAATTCCACAAAAATTTCGAATTTTACTTAGAATTCGGACAGGTATTCAAGTTACAGGTGTTTAAAAATAGCAAAATTTAAATTTTCTGGCTCTTTTAGCTCCTAAATAGGGGGCTTGACAAAAAAATTTTGTTAACCGACTCCTACTAGTTTCTTAGTATCTAACTTCTTCCAAAATTTCAAGACCCTAACTTGACCGTTCAAAATATATGTGTAGGCAAAAATCCCGTTTCTATTTCAAAAATTGAGTTTTGCGTAATGTTAAATTTTTGTACCGTATGGCAACCCTAAACATTTGCCTTTTAAATTTATAAAGCTTATAAAACCAGCTATCGTTTGCCGCTTTCAGATTGAAAATATATATAACACAACTCTTGTTATAACAATTTAAATAAAGGGCTTTTTCCAACTTTGGAGGGCTGTAGCCTCGTTACAAGTGGGGCTACAGAAAAAAATTCTTCTACGAAATTATTTTTTTTGCAATAACTATCCATGGTTAAAGTTTCTTTACTCTATTTCAAACGGTGTAAAAGTTTTTATAAACATACGGACGGACGGACGGACAGAGTGAAGCTATATAGGCACATTTTTACAAAATTTTTTGAAAATGTGCTAAAAAAATTCAAAAGACAAACTTTTACCGTTTGTTAGCTTTGAATATATGTAAAAGAACTAGAGGAATTGAAATAGAATCGAATGAATGTTTGTATGCGTTTTTTTTTTAAACATTCCTAAAAATTCATATTTAAAGTTAAATTTTTAAAATGAAAATTTTGTAAAAAATTTTTGATATTTTATTTGAAAAAGTTTCGATACTTTATTGGTTAAAGTAAATGAAATTTTGAAGTAGTTTTTGAGGTTATGTTTTTATTCCGAAATATTAATATTTAATTTAAATTTAATCAAAGGTTGAATGAATATAAAAAAATTGTAATGCACTGGCAGTTAGAAGATTATACTCGTAGTAGCTGTTCAACAAGTTTTTAATTTAGAGATTCACTTTTGAAGAAAAGAGTCACTTAAAGCAAATATATACTAGATCTTATTTAATTGAAATTCAGAAAGCATCAATTGTAATTCAAATATGTCAGAAAATATCGAATGTAAATTAGATTAGTCAATTTTAATTTAAAAGTATCGATTGTAATTCAAAAAACCCTAATGGTATTTAAAAAACAACAATATTTATTAAGAATTGAGATTTTAATTGATGTTTTTTGAATTACTCTTGAATAATCTGAATTACAATTGTTACTTTCTGAATTATCCTTGGAAAAAGAAGTAGAATCGAATTTTCTTCAATTTGCGGACATCTAAACTTTTTAAAGGAGTACTTAAACTTCAAAAACAAACATCCGTAGATATAATCCTCATATCATTGTCATGTATATGCTTATCCTCGAATCCTAACTTTAGATTTTTTTAACTGGTCGCTGTTCAACTGTTAGGCTGAAAAGCCTGTCGTACATATTATGGTATGTTGCAACAAGGGGTCATATTATATTCGTGTGCTATTAAAATTTAACCATTTTTAACATGAGATAGTACTAGACTTTATAACATTTAGAAATGTCTTAGATTTTCACTAGATACAATTCTATTTTATTTATATTGTAATAATTTTGTATTTGAGTTATACGGTATTCTATATTTGAAGATTTGTATCAAAAGTTCCATTTTCAAGTTTGGTTTTTTATTGATATTCAAGATTGATACTCAAAATAACTTCTTACAGCTTTAATGGTTGAATTATAATGCTTCCCACCATCAAGCATTAAAATGGAAAGCATTAAGCTTCCCACTATCACTCGTAACAAAATTAAACATAAACAGTAAACTGAATTCTGAGACAATAAGTGCTCAAACTTAAGATATTTTAGTTTTTAATTCAGTATATCTGAGTTCACATCCGTGGTGGGTTCTAAACCTGTATGATGCACAGATATTTCCACTGAACTATACTTTGCTTACTTCTTAATGCTTATACTTACTCTATTATATTCTTCATTACCATTTTTTATTTATTCAAGTATACACAGCATAAAACTTTGAGTTCCACAATTCAAATTATAATCTCTTTAATAATTTTTTTTTTTACCTTAAATGCAGACCACAGATGTAAAAAATCTTGAAAAACAAAAATTTTTAACTTTTTAAAATTAAAATATTTTTGCATATACATTTTATCCTGTCATTTGTAATTTACTTTGTTCTGAAAACAAAACCCCTACCACCTCACTTTTCTACTCAAAGTTTGGCAAAAAATATCTTAAAGATACAATTCCGTTTCCTTTATTTACCTAAGGAAACAAGAATATATTTCACAAAAATGTATCTTCATTTTAAATTCATATGTACTTTATAACAACTTAAACTTTTTGAACACCAACACTATATGGTATATGCATATATTACCCAACACTATTCTTAGAAAACCAAATAAAAGAAACTTAATTTCAGTATATTATCCACTGCACTATCAGGATTCAGTACTTTAGTATTATTATTCCTTGGAATTGAAAAGAAACTTGATGAAGGATCTATTACATATAGGATATGTAAACTTTCATGTACGAGAGTTTAAATATGAAAATACCTCTTTAGCACATTCTCAAAATATTTTGAAAAAGAGTTCCACAGTATCCGTTCGTCCTTCTGTTCGTATGTTTACAAAACTTCTATAGCGTTTGAAATAAAGAAACGAAATTTTAACTACGGGTAGGTTTGCAAAAAAATATAGTTTCACATAAAACCTTTTTCTGTAGCACAACTTGGCACGGAGTTACAGCCCCTTGAAGTCGAAAAAAACCATATATATAAGAAATCGCTGCTTTTATTAGCTTTATAAAAATTCAGCCCAAATGTTTGTCATACGGTAATAAGATTTACCGGCACCTCATACCTTCTAAACGGGTTTAAACTAGAGACATAACATTTTGTAAGAAGTTGGATCTCAGAAAGTATTAGGAGTTATAAAAGAAGATTTTTTGTGATGTCCATTGTTTACGGGTGGGGGAGATCTTCGAGAATCATGATAAATTTACTTAAGGCTATTAGGACTTAAAAATTAAAAATTTCCTATTTTTATAAATCACTCACTTAGTTACCAGTTAATACATTTCCAATTGAAGCTCCAACATTGTATTTCGACACTTGTTAACGGGTCTTATTGAGTACATTGGAATTATATTCTAAATATGGATTACATTATTATTCATAATTAATAATGAATTGATAAAATAACTGAATTATAATTTTATTAATTTATTTTTATATATATATTTTTTACTCTAACTTCAGTATAAAACACAACATAATTTGCCACTGTGCTCTTTTAAAAACCCTTAATTTTTTTTGATCACTTGGTTTTTATGAACTTAGAATTAAGGTATTAAATCGGAAGAAAAAATAAATATAATGTATAGACAAACAACTCATCATCATCATTGCTCTGTTGTAGACCCGCAGGATGAATGAATAGAATAATTTCCAAAATCTAAAGATAAAGAATTTCTCATTTATTATTTTATTTTTTTATTTTTAACAAATAATTTTATAGGAAAAGTTTTTCTTAAAAAGCAAAGAAAAGTCGAATATAAAAGGGTTTTTTTTTTTTTTATTTCAATCTATACATGTTAGTTTAGATGCTCTAGCTTCCTTCCTCTCGCTCACTCCCGTTTCACGTCACAAAATTCTACCTTATAAAAACTGTTGATAGAAAGGTAAAATTGAGATTAATGTTATATAGAATTGTTTTTGATCCGAAAATCTTTCGACTAAAAACTTTTAAAAAAGTTTTTACCTCTCTTTTAAGGGGACTACCCAAGTAAATAATATAAACAATAGAAAGAGACAAATAGATTTACACGTATATTAATAGCGAATGTATATTTATACAAAAATGAAATAGTTTTCTAAACAAATAATGTTCATAAGTTTATTTTTAATGCTCATTCCTTAAAGGTAGTTATATACGTATATACATATATGATTTTATTAATTGAAATGAAGAATTTTTAATAGAATAAAAACAAAAACAAAAAAAAAGAGATAGAAATAGAAAATTATAAATATAAAAGTTTTTTAACGGGAATTTAATTGATAAAAATTGATTTTATAAATGAAAAAGAATGAGAAGAGTATATAGGTATATAGTTTTATGTTCACTTGAGTCAAACAAAATATATATATATATATATATATGGAAATTGATATTAAAGTGTTTATTTTAATTATATGACTTTTAGGAAAAACAATTTTAATCTTTTATGATGAGAAGATTAAAAAGTTTTTTTTTTTATTTTTAATGTTTAAAGTTATAGATACAATTTGTAAAATAGAATTTTAAAAATATATGATATAAAACTATCAAAGTTGATATTATTATTATATGATATAATAATAATCATGTAAGTTTTTGTTTTTATAACTCAATAAAAATGGTCATAAGTGGTTAGGAATTAATAATGTTTTGTAAAAAGTTTAAATGAAGTTTTTAAAATCTATTAGATTAGTAATGAAAATGCAATTTAGAAAACAGAATATATAATAAAAAGTAAATAAACAAGTAATGAAAAAAACCAAGGGTTTTTAAAAAAGCACATTTTTAAAATTATATTGTATTACATACTGAGTTTACCTTTGGAAATATTTACTTGGAAATAGTTACTGCTTACTTATAAAATTTACTGCTAACAGTAAATTTTTTATTTTAAAGTTGTTATAGCCTTTCAATGGGGAAGGTTGCCAAATTTGGAATTTTACTTACACGGTTAAAAATTTAGGTATAAAAATTAATAAGTTTTTTCATATAACTCTTATGTATACGTTTTTTAGTATTAAATCAATATATTCCCAAATTATTATTCATCTTTATCTGATAATTCTTATAATTGTAATATAAAATTCGTATACATTGTTAGATGATAAGGCAATCTATATAAAATTAATAAATACTGTTATTATATTTATATTTAAAATAGATTAACTCTTATAAGCCAAATTTATAAATTCCGCTTATAAACTGCAAATATTATTATAATATAAAAAAATTATAAAATTTATACTTCTTCGATATAAATTTTATATGATAATTTTATAAAAAAAATTCAAATTAGTTTATAAAAAAAAATTATTAATTTAATACGATTTTTTTATTACATTATTTTTTTTTTTGTTTTTATTCATTTTTTACTAGATAAAATTTGAAACTAGAACTAGTTGAAACTATAATTTAAACCTTTTCGTTTTATATTTATAACAAAACTTATAAAGTTAATACTTTGCCCTTATTAAAATGATACAGAATTCAAATACAATTGTAAATTTCTTTTTCTATGCATATCGGACGCCGCAATGACGGGTAAATAAACCGGGAATAAGACGCTCCTATTATTCTAATAATGATTTCTTATAATTTTAATAAGAAATAAATATTATAATAATAACATTCAGTTATAAACTGATATGTGTATTGGTTCGTTAAATTGAAGTTAAACCATAAAGTTAAACGTGTTTGAAAATTCATGCGAGCTGGTTGTTTAAAGTTAAATTTTTAAATTTTTAAATTTTAGTGTTTTTAGTGTTACTAAACTTTCAGTGTTATTTAAAAGTGTTTTTCTAAAAGTTAAAAGTTATTTAAAAAAATGAGTGGTATTTTCCTTTTAATTTTTTATTCAAAATGAACTAGTATATTGATCAATTTGCATAATTTAACTATAGTCTATTGTTCGCATTTTTCAGATTCTATATGATTTTTATTTAAAATTTGGGCAAGCACCGCAATTAAAACTTGAGTGGCCCAGTTACCAGTCCCATGTTTTCACAGTAGTGAAAAACTCGGGGAAACAAATTTTATATACGGAGATTGAGCGGCAAAACGGTAAATAAGACTTTTTTTTGATTATTTATTTGTCTAAAGTTTAAACTTTAAAACTGAAGTTAATCAATTTTAATATTAATCAACTTAAATTTTTTTTTAGATTGGGATACCATTACATTATTGATTTTGAATTTAATAAGGTTACTTCCGCTTCTGGAAGAAAAAAATTCAATAGATTAACCGACGAGCAGGCAATTGAAAAATTGGTTATATTTAAAAACGTGAGTTTCTTTTACTTTAAGAAGACACATATTTTTTAATCTTTCTTTCAAAAATTTATTTTAGACTGGAGTTACAAATGAGGAAATCCTAGAAGGTGCGACGCAAAAGGCACCTTATATTGTTGCTCTAGGAAATTCAAAATCAACAATAAACCAGTATTTAGTAATAATCGATGGGCATTTAATGCCGTTAAACGCTGTTTCAAGTTTTTTAGAAGCTGTAGATTACGTGTTCAAAATACATTTTTTGTTTGACATCAAATATGATGATAATTTAAGATTATTTTATTTATTTTTGCAAAAATACATTTATAAAATTGACGCACAAAACGCATCGATAACCCTAGCTGAACTATATTCAAAATTATGTAAGTTGATAAATAAAAATTAATATTATATTTTTAAGTTTTAAAATTTTTTCTTGATATAATCATTTCATTTAATTAAATTATGATATTTCATTAAGTAACTAATATATTAATTTGAATAAAAAAAAAATTATTCATTTATTTTAACCTTATATTTAATAATCAAACTAATATTTAGGTAATAATTCCAAATAATTTAAAAAACAAATTAAAAAGACTTAATAAAAAATACTAATATTATATTTTATACTTGTTTTAAAAACTTTTTCATCAAATTTAAGTTACAATAATATTTAACTATTTAACTTTAAGTTATTTATTTGAAAAAATATTAAAAAAAAGTAAATTATATGGCTTGTTAAAATGTATTTATGTACAAAACAATGTATATGTTACAAAGCACAGATAGTATATAAAAATAAAAATTTTTAATAATGAATTAATTTTGTACTTTTCATTTGTTATACAAAAACTATATTTTTTTTTAACCTTTCAGCATAGGATATTCACAAAAATGTATTTTTTAGTGAATTGTTAATGAATACAACAATAGTAAGTATAAATTATTTAATAAGAAATATATTTATAATTTCTTATTATTTTTATAAAATTTCTATATAAATTTCAATAAATTAGTTATTAAATTAATACATTTTTTTATCGAATTAATATGCAACACATATTAATATTAATATGAAATTAAGTTATTAAATTAATAAGGAGGATTTATCCATTACATGAATAACTGCAAACTTATAAATTTAATATAGGATACAATATTAAATTAATAGGATCTTTTTTATAGAATTAATATGCAACACATATTAATATTAATATGAAATTATATTATTAAATTAATAAGGACAATTTATCTATTACATTAATAACTGCAAATTATTAATATAATCTATAACTAGTTATCAATTTTAATAAATTGCTAACTTATAGATTTAATAAGATTTTTTTATGGATTTATATGAATACGAAAAATTTATTAATTTTGTACCTATTTTTTCAACCGTGTAGAATTATACAATCTAAGCAAAAATGGGTAAAACTGAGAGACACTTTCTTCAATTTAAGGAACCGCTTTTAAATTTAAGAAAAACCTTTAACATATCTTAAAATATAATGTTGGGCCTTTAAACTTAGCTTATTAATAAAAAAAAAATTTGACAGGTAGTCAAGTTACAGGTGCTTAAAAATAGCAAAATTTCAATTTTCAAGCCCTTATTGCTCCTAAACAGGGGGCTTGACAAAAAAATTTTTATAACCGACTCCTACAAATATTTGAGGTTCTAACTTCTCCCAAAATTTCAGGACCCTACCTTAAACCGTTTAGGAGATATATGGCACCAAAAATTTTGGAAAAATTGAGTTTTGTGTAATGTTAAATTTAAGTATCTTATGGCAACCCTAAACATTTTCCTTTTAAATATTTATAAAGTTTATGAAACCAGCTATCTTTTGATGTTTTCAGATTGAAAATATATCTAGCAGAACTCTTGTTATAACAATTTAAATATAGGGCTTTTTCCAACTTTGGGGAGCTGTAGCCCCGTAACAGGTGGGGCTACAAAAAAAAATTCTTCTACTAAATTATTTTTTTTACAAAAACTACCAATGGTTAAAATTTCTTTACTCTATTTCAAACGGTGTAAAAGTTTTTGTAAACATACGGACGGACGGACGGACGGACAGAGTGAAGCTTTATAGGCACATTTTTACAAAATTTTTTGAAAATGTGCTAAAAAGGTCATCTAAGGTATTAATAAAAACTTTGCATTCAGTTTTGTTTAGTTTGTATAAAGTCAAAGAGCACATATATTTAAATCCATATTAATTTAATATGGATTTAATTGATATATTAATTATCGTTATATTAGACCCTAAGTAGATTTATTTAAAATTAATTTTTTAGTGTTTTTAAATTTGAACTCACAAACATTTTATATGCAAAATCTTAAAATATTACTTAGGTAGAAAAGTATTACTCTGCTAGATATTTTATTATTTTTAATCAATGCTAACCTTACGTAACAAAAAATAAAAATAATTTATTTATTTATAGGTACTGCTTAACACAAACAGTTTACAAAAAAGCTTACAAGTAATAATTAAAATTAAACATTTAAAATCAATATAAAAAAAAATTACATTTTTAATTAAATATTAAAACTAAAATTATAATTAAAAATTAAAAATTATGAACTTTACAGTACTACAAAAAAAAAACCAAAAATAATCCTAATAATAGCGATAATATAATTTTTGTTTTTGGGGAATGTTTTAAAGTGTAAAGTCTATATTATGTTTGTGTTTGTTACCTATAATAAGCATTCTATTAATAGGTTAAAATTTGCCGTTATTAGTTCTATGATTATTTGTTTTAAATAAATTGCAAGAGCGAAGGCGTTGAAGATTTCTAATAATAATTTTACATTGCAGAGTACATTTAACGCTACCCTTGACAATTTCTGTAATAAAAATGACATCAGAAACCTCTTGTCGAAAATTTAAAGTACACAAGTCAATTAATTTTAGCCTTTGTTCATATGGTGGTAAGACAATAGGATTCGACCATTACAAGTGGCATAAGGCAAATTTAAGAAAATTTTTTTGTATTGCTTCAATCCTATCAATGTCTACCATATAAAACGCAGACCAAACTTGACTAGCATACTTAAGGTTTGGTCTTACAAGACAAGTGTTCAACGATTTAAGAACGTAAGGATCTGAAAATTCCTTTGCAGAACGTGAATGGAACAAATCCCAACAATGAATTAGCTTTATTTATAATATTGCTATAATGAGTTTTAAAGCTAAATTGGGAATCAAAATACACTATCATGAACTTGTCATTGATTATTAAAGTTATTGATCATACACAGAGATAAAAATAAGCTAATGCATTTTGAATCAGGATATACTAATGACGATAACAGGGAAAGATAAATTCTAGCAAATAATAATAATACTTTGATAATAAAATCTATTATAATAAAACGCTAGGTACGGCTGCTAATTCACATGCCCTTTTTGTGAAAACTAACACTTAGCAAGCAATGTATATAAGTAACCACATGCAAAATCTATTTTATGAAAATATTAAAATTTAATATTAAATTTATAGTTTAAGCTGTTATGTGAAAAATGTTTATTTGTTTTTTTAATTTAATATTAAATTTTAACAGAAAACAGATTAGGTTTTTATATTTGAATCTGTCATACGACAGGCTTTCCTTAAAGAAAAATTAGAATGAAGTTATTTATTTTTAAATTATAAATATGTATTTGCGTTTTTTTGTTCAACTGTTAAGTTAATAAGCCTGTCTATATCATAGATACATGTTGGAAAAGGGAGTTATATTAAATTCGTTTATAAGAATTGATCTTAATGAATTCCACATACAATTTAAACATGAGATAATACTAGTTTTATACATGTAGAAACGTCTTACATTTTCAATTGATACAATTCGATTTTTGTTTATAATGTAATATTTTGTATTTGAATTATATGGTTTTCTTTATCTGTGAGTTATATTATTTAATTAAATTATTTGTTTATAATTTGCATTTGTTTTTATTGTTATATTAATATGAATTTTTCATTAAAGAAATATAGTTATTAATTATTGATTAAGCCAATAATTTAAACCCAGTGGCGAATGGTAGCTGAGTCGAGTCAAAAAACCAGAAAAGCTTTTTCATTTTCACTGGGATTCGAACCAGTGTCTTGCACAGGAAAGTTTGGCACTCTTACCAATGTACCATCCAGCATTTTGCCGATTTTAATGATTGTACAATTAAAATTGGACTGAATCAATTTGAAGACATTCCAAATAAAGACAATTATTTTAGTATATGTGATTAAAAAGAGCAGTTCTAGAACTTCGGATCCTCCATAGACAAACTCAAAAAAAAATGTTATAGAAACTTAATTAAATAAATTTAGAATGTTGGTTGATTTTACTACATTCCATTAACAAAAATATATTATATATTTTTGTTCAGGTTGTCAGTTGTCATTTGTTAGTTAAAGCTGTTATGTGAAAAATGTTCATTTTTTTTCGCAGCTTAGACATAAACACTTTTAACAAAAGTGTTGATTTAATAATTAATTAAGTTTTTCATAAAAAAAAATCATCTAAGAACTTACACATTTTAACTTAAATATTGTAAAAAAAAAATCTATTTCATAAGTTGCCAAATTGATAATCGATTGATATTTGTTATTGCCGAATAAAAATTGTCTTCAAATGGTTAAAGAATTATTAATTCAATTTATATTTATAACTTACACGACATGCAACCCTCTTTTATTAAACAAATTATCTGTATTATTTTTTCCCATAACTTTTCTCAAAACTGACTTTTTTACTTTTTTCAAATAACAACAACTGATAAATTCCCCATAATCTTCACACTTAATCACAATAAAATTAAAATTAAAAAAAGAATTTTTTTTTTTAATCACTGAAGTCTCATCCTTCTCTACTTTTTCATTCATTCTATCACCATTCACCATAAATATAATATTACCTATATTTTGGTCATTCAATATTTTGAATTTTATTCAAATTTAATTACTGTTGTAACTATGTATATATATATATATATATATTTATATATATATATGAGGTAATTTTAACAAATAAAAATTAAATCTAGCATTATTCTCTCAATCAATTAATCTAATTTAATCATTTCATTCAGTTTTTATTTTGTTTCATTTCATTCAATTCCCATTCATTGGTGTATTTATGCACACACGTCCTATCAAAACTCTTATAGTCTTAAAAATCTTTTTCAACTTTAATGTCCTTTTTATTTTTTCTCAATTTTTTTCAATTTTCTCAAATTGTTCCGCTTCAATCGCGAATAACAAAAGTTTTATTATATTCAATAAAAAAACAGAGGGTTGGTGAGTGCAGACAAACGACATACGCTGGCAATATTCAACTTTTTTATTATTGCACCCTATAGGACGCTTAAATATCTTCTTTTTTTTTTTTGTAAATTTTCACCTTTTTTGTGAATGAAAATTTTTTAAAATTATATTTTAAACCAATTTATATATATATATATATATATATATAAATATAAATGTATGTGAGCATAAAGCTGCTAATTTTTTGTTGTTTTTATAATTTTTAGGTAAATCTCTTCCATCTTCCAGAGTAAAAACAGTTTAACATAACAAAACTCTATTTATACTCAATCCTTTTATTTTGTTACCCTTTTTTTGTTATTTTTGATAAATAGGATTTTATTTTTAAATTTATTTTAAAATTGCATAGAGTAGAATATGGAAATTAAGCTAAGGCAGGTCTTTATTTATAATTTATAAAGAATTATAAAACTATTAAGTAATTGTAATAATAATATAAGTCTAGCGCAACTAATAGACAAACAGTTATGTAAGTGTTCCTATTAGCTATTAGGTTTCTAGAGGCAAGAGGCCGGCATAGTATTTTGTCTTATTTAATGCAAAGTTCGAGCAGCCGGAGTAAGTTCTTGACTCGTATAAAAATTTAAAACGGTAACTACAAATCGTTGACTCATAACATCTCATAGCGTAATAAAAGAAACAGTTTTAAACTTTACCCGAATCTGTCCGTCTTTAACAAAGAAGTAGTAAAAATCAATTAATGTGAACTGGATTTTTTTTCATTTCTTTTTTTTTTTTTTTTTGAAGTACTAACTATTCAGCTAATAGCCTAATAAGTCTGTCTATATCAAAGGTAGAAGTTGGAACAGGGGGTCGTATTATATTCGTATAAATAAAATTGATCTTAATTTATTCCACATACAATTTAAACATGATATAGTATAAGGCCTCAATTTAGATTTTTTATAGATGCAATTCTATTTTATTATATATTGTAATAGTTATATGTTTTAGTTAAATGGTATTCTATACCTGTGAGTTGTATTATTCAATTAAATTATTTATTTATATTTCGTATTTGTTAGTATATTGTTACATAGAACCCATTGGCGAAATATAGCTGAGTCGTGTTCGAAAACCTGAAATATGTTATTTGCATTTTTCTCAGAAATCGACCCAGACCTTTCAAATGAAATACCGCTACTCTTAGAACTGTACCACCCAGCCTTTTAAGGAACAAAATAGATAATCTAAAAACTGATTAATATTCTTAAAAAAATGAGTACTAAAATCACCCACTGTGCCGCCTTAATATCTGGAAAATATTATAATAATTTGAATAAATCGATTATATACAGTTTAATTATGTTTTCATCTTTCACCCTCATAATGAGTATTGAGTACGCCATCATCCAGTTTTCAAAAATACCTACTTAGAAAAAATCTCGGCCACAAAGTCTTAAAAGTTAATAATATGCAATACAATCTATTACAAAATCAACTACCAGAATAATTTTGAAACTAAACTTTTTCAAGCTAAAAATCTGAATTAAATCCAAAAATTCCAATTTCCTAGTAAAGTCTGATATTTCCCTTTAAAGTCTACGAATCTGTCACTCACTACTTCCTTTTTGAAAGATAAATACAATCAAAAAGAAAATCATAAAAAGTAAAATTCTTAATTTATTCTGTCAAAAATATTTTAAACACCCTGTGCTTAATTAAAATATGCTGTTTCAAATATTTGAAACTCCCTGTATTTAATTAAAATGTCCTGCAGTACGAAATATATTAAATTACCGATAAAAAAATATTCCAGCTTTCTAATTTTAAACATGACGTTTCCATTAAATCATATATCCTGTCACATACATTTAAAACAGCCTGTACTTAATGAAAATATCCTGTATAAAACATTTTAAAGTAAAAAAATTTAATTTTTATTAATCATTTATAATTTATTCAACCCCTCTATAAATATTTTCCATTCACCTTTATATACGAATTATCTGACTTATCATCACTGTACCATCATTTATACATACGTTAAAATCCATAATAACGGCTTTATTTTTATTATTAAAATACAAATACAGTTATTCCATACATTACATTCACAATTATTTTAATTTTTTTCAATTTTTTTAATTCTTTTGTAATATTTTTAAAAATTGAAAATGCAATTTTCATTCAGGATTTTTGTTTTTTTTTTTTTTTGTAGTTAAACATCAATAGACAGGACGTGATACAGATGGAAGTGCGGGTCATTTGAAGCACGCGTACGTTAACATTAAAATTGCATTATAAAAGAAATACATTCACAGTAACATACATTTAGTTTTTTTTTTTTTAGAATGATATTTTGTAAATTGCAAATTACAAAATCATTGAAGTATAAAGGTGAGTAGCATTTTTTGCCTCATTATATATATATATATATATATATATCTATATATATATATATATATCTATTTTAAAGTATACGCACAGTAAGTGTCAAAATTTAACTCATTCGTGTATCAAAATAATTTTCCAAATCTAATAATATAATGTTCTTGTCCTTTCGAGAGCGCCTTATAAAGTTCGTTCACGATTTGATCACTCGCTCCAGTTCATTTAAGTTTTAGCTTAGAAAAAACCTTCATCACGCTTGTACTTAAGTCGAAAATGATAATCATACTTACTAAACCTTCCATAATATGTCAAAACTTGTTTTATTATAAACGCCACGCGATGGTAGCTCCACAATTTCTTACTGAATACTGAATACTAGTTTTTAGTGCTCTAGTTAGTGGTCTAGTTTTTCTTCTATATTTTTAAATGCTAGTTTTGAAGCTAGATTCAAAAGGTAGTTTTGAAAAGACTGCTTGCGTCCTATATATACATAGATAGTTAGGAAATATCTTAATTCTAAATGTCAAATCTATAAAGAAATCTAAGAGTCAATCTCGAAAAAAGATTTGAGAAAAAAAAGTTCAATTATTTTTTGAATTTTTGAAACTAATAAAATTTTTTGAATAAAAGTGACTGTAAGTTGCTAAACCTAAATATTTCAGAATAGGTACAATTTCATATTTTCTGAGGTTTTATTTTACCGTTGATGCGTGACGTACTCGTTCCGACGTTTAGTGTAATATACATGCGACTATCATATTTGTGCGCAGACTTTTGGAACTCGGTGTATATTCATTAGAATTTTAATAAAACAATGTTTATATGAAAAGATTTCCAGAATTTTTTGAAGTAATGAATTAGAAAATGTTAGAATAGAAATGTTTTTTACAAAGACAACAAAGCATACAATGAACATTTTTTAAAATAGGATTTTGGTTTATCTTCTCGATCTATATACACACGTATACCGTTCTACATACATACCCTACACCTTATAACAACTGCTTTTACTATAAAAACTACCGTTATAATTTTAAACTATAAGACTGAATCAAAAAACAAAGAATTAAGGGTTATTTTGATGATTTTTGTATTCAAAATTTTTTTTGTTGATTGCGCAAAATGAGATTTAAGTGTAAAGATTAGTTAAACTTTCATCTTTGTTGTTACTTTCTTCCTGCTCGTTTCATTTGTTGTCTTCATTAATACAAAAAAAAAAAACAATTTAATTGTTTAAAATCTTTGTTGTCATGCTTGAATTTGTTTTTTTAAATTACCTAGGCCTACAAAAATAAAATTAAAACTACATTTGATTTAGGAAAACATGACTTGAATATTTTATTATTAATATGAAAATCTAATGGAAAAATTAAAACGTGATAACCACACAGTTTTTTAAGGGATTATAAATCTTTCTTTCCATACAAATAACAAATACAATAAATGAGGTTTTCTTTTGATAAGCAAATTAAATAAAATTAATTAATTGGTATTTAAAAATTATTTAATTATTTTGGTTGGATTTAATAACTCTTGCAATTTTTTAAGATAACTTGTCGCAACTGATGTGATGATTTTGACTTCCAAATTTCATTTGGAAAGTTAAACATAATGATAGAAAGGCAGATTGATTTTGAAAATACAATTAGAAGTACGTAATCATTTCGGATGTTCTCCTAATTATATGGAACACTCAACTTTGATAACATTGCATAAAACTCAAGTTTTCTTTTTAAATCAAGCCAGCGAAGTCTGTACAACGCAAGCAATTTGGGCTTTAAGGTAATATTCATCAGACTACGGAAAGAAATGGGTTTTTGTAAGTAGAATTCTGACATTACAGTCGGATTAGGTTTCCCCAAGTGTCTTTTGAAGATTCCCTAACTCTCAGGAAAAAAAACCTGAAAGGATTATGCTAAATATACAATTAAAATAAAAATTTAATTCACAAAATATTTAAATATCTAGGTCCTTAGATAAGAAATTTCTACTTTTACAAAACTCCTGAAATAGAATTTAATTTGATAATAGTGGCAATTGCATTTCAGTCTACAACTCCTAATAACAGCGGACAAACTGAAACAAATAAATTTTATAAGTTCTTTCAATTCATCTATTAGAAGTTTGTCATTTCTACATTGTTCAATTGTTTTGCCGAATGAAATTTCGTAGAGTAGTACTACTTAGTACTTTAATTTCTTAATTTTAATTTGGCTATGATTCCACAATCCCCTTTTAGTCGCCATTTTCTCCTAAATGTAATTTGTGTAATTTTTGAATATTAATATAAACCAAACGTTAATGCAAGAGACTTTTTAGTACTAAGTATACGTGACAATTCCGATCTTCAATTCCAGATGCGTCAACTGTCCTACAACCCTATAAAAATATGATGTGCTCTTTATTGGCAATAATTTTAAATTTTTTTATTTATTAAGTACCATGATACATGACTAGACCACCTCCGTAGCTGTCACCTCCATTTCCAATTTAAAACGTGGGATTCTATTATGATATAAATTATAAATTATACATTTTTATTAGATATGATTTGGCCAGGGTTTTGAACCCGATACCTTTCTTTTAAAAGCCCGACATGCTAACAACTACATAATCATCGGGATAATGAAGATCTAAAACCTATTTTTAAATATTCAAATTTATAAAAATACTTTTAATTTAGTTTTATTATTATTAATTGACAACCTCTTCAAAACTCATTTTGAAAATCCCCTCAATTGTTTATTTTTATATATAATAAACAATTCTTCAAACAACGGGACTTAACTTAAATAGGGTAACCTTAATATACATAATAATTATGAATTCGCACATTTAAATTTTAAACGTATAGAATAAAATGTGCGGGAGCTCTTTAATTTATAATATTCTTATAAATATTCTTCAAAATTGATCAAAAAATCCTTGACAATCCCTTAAACTTTTATTTTTAGAGTTCATTTACATTTAATATTAGATTAGAACAATAACAAAAAACAGACACACGCATCCAAATAATTTTGCAAAATTAATAGGAACCCTGGCGTTTAATTAAACATCCATCTATATTATCTAAAAAAAAAAAAAAATATGAAACGGTACCGTAAACGGATCAGTATTAGAATTTCTCCTAAGCAAAAAAAAAACAAAACTATATTAAATTGAATTGAATCAATAAGTCTCTAATAAAGAATTTGATCTGCTGGTACCATCATACTTAAAAATTTTAAAATATCTCAAATATAGGCAGATATAAAACCTCAATTGAAATGAAAAGAAAAAGTTATTTAAGGTTTTATTTTCATATATTGATCATGAATGTTTTGCATCTTTTATTATAGATCGATTTTCTAAAATCTAAAATAAACCTTCGTTTTATTATTAAACAATTACTATTTAATTGCATGATATATTCTATAGTATAATCATGGGAACCGAATTTGGATTTATATATTTTTTTCAAGTACCAATGTAAGTTCAATTCAATTTCCATTATAAATATGTTAAATATTAATATACAACCATTGCCATTTCCATTTCCACTTCCACTTCCACTAACACCATAGATATAATTAGTTTTAAAGAATATCAAAATATAAGGTACCATCGTATTCTACATTCTTGAACAATATACATATGAATCACTCCAATATATGGTAAAAGATTTCAAATATGAATGAAGAATAAATTCAACCCGCTCAAAATTTCCGTGAGAAAATAAGTCCCTGATGTGATCCTAGATTTTATGCACTAAAATAAAAGTCCTAATTGATTTTTATTAATTTATTTATATCCGAGTTTAAATCAGAAATGGAGGTACTTAAAAGTTATACTTGTCATGTAATTATAGAAAAATATATAATTGTAAAATTTTCCCTAAAAAGGGTGCTAAGTCATTGTTTCATTTAATGAAGGGTTAATATTTTTTTTTTTGTTTTTTGTCTCTTTCTTTCATTACTTAATAGTAAATTTTTACTTGAGGAAAATTGTAGGAACATAAAAAAATAAAAAGAAAAAAATCAATTAAGATTTTTCTAAAGTGCATCATATTGTACCGCATCTAAGTGATTGTTGTCTTAAACATATAAGTATTTAAGACTTAATGAGAACTAAAGTGTTTATGATTTATTTAATTTGTGTATTTTTTTTTTGTTTTTTTTTTTTTTGAAGGAAGGATACAGGGAAATATACTATTGTATTAAGATTAGGATATTTAATTTTTCTCAAAGTTATGCTTATACTCAATGGTTATCAAAGTTCCTAAGTTCTAGGTTTTTGCAATTTCAAAATTAGTAGGGACTGGGACTGATTTAAACATATACTTTCTTGACTAATAAACCAATTACATTTGAATTCCGCTAAACAAGCTCCATGTATTTTTGTTGGAGCTTTGATATGGGTGAAAGCATGTGTCATCATCCTAACACTTAGGCCCGTCGTGCAAACGCTTTCGATACTTTCTATAAATTTACAGTAATATTATTTATTTTATTTATGTCATATATTTGAATATTTTAAATTATATTTAGTCACCATGGAGATTTGTAGAGAAAACTTATTTTTAAATAAGCCCAAGCTCCATGTATTAGTCTTAGATATCGTTTTGTTAGTCTGTTACAAAAACTTAAATTTTAAAATCAGTTTTTAGATAAAAGTAAATTAAGAATAGCTAATATTAGTTGATTCAGATAAGTTAGTTAAATCAAAGTGATATGATATGATTTATATCACAAAAAATGCAATAGAAGACTAAAAATTAGCTAATTTCAGAGTGAAATCTAATCGATAGCTACAACCGAGTAATCAACGACTTATTCAAAATAATTATTAGCGATACTGAAGCTAAGGTTAATTGACGTACTCTTATAGCTTAATGAATGTCCCGCGCTTCATATGAGAATTGAAGAAGACCAAAAGAAAAGATTTATAGGATTGCATCTATTGAATAAATTAATTTATAAATTTATTGGCTACTAAGTTATTATATTTTAAAATGCATATCAAGCTGAAAATATATATTGAAAATCTAAGACGTTTCTACATGTTATAAGGTCTAGTAATATCTCATGTTAAAATTTGTTTTGGAATTCATTACTTTGTGAGCACAATGGGCGTAGCCAACAAGGTTGATTTTCTACTTCAAAAGTTATAAATATTGAAAACAATACAAATGCGCACAATGAAAGTAACAACAAATTTCAACGTAAGCCTTGACGCAAAAGTTAGTCTCCTTTTAATTTATTAACATATTTATTATAATGTTTTTTGTTTTTATTTATAGAAAATAGAATTATAAAAAGTAAAAAATTAATTCAAAAAAATTTAAAATAAAATAAAATAAAATTTTTACTTTACTTTCAGTTCACTCATTGAAAATTTAATTATGTTTATTTACTTAATTTTGTTAAATGTCATTAAAAGCTTTCGACATTTTTCATTATGCTTGCAAAATTTGATAACTACATTTTTTGACATTGTGCAACTTCGATGCTGCGTCATGACTACGCTCATTGTAACCAAGGCATTAAGCGTTTCAAAATGTTTAAAGACCTACTATCTCACTATCTCATGTTTAAATTGTAGGTGGAATTCATTAAGATCAATTCTAATAATAAGAATATAATATTTCCCCCTGTTCCAACATGTTCCTATGGTATAGACAAGCTTATTAGCCTAACAATTGAACAGTTAGCACAAAAAAAACCAAAACAACATCAAATTACCAATTCTAGTTCTAATCAATTTTCTTAAGGATTTTAATTTTTTTTTTTAATTATTTCACATATTTTGATTCTAGGATACCATTTTTTTTATTATTTTTATTTTATATATCTTATTCATTTTTAATTTTCAATTTAACAATTTTCAACCTCAACTTCTAAAAATAACCACATATTAACCAGAATTTATTTACAACTATATATACTCGCATGACCAAACAAACGTCAATTCTTTATTGATTGTCAACATGAATCCATACAAAAATCCTTTAAATGAATCCCACTTAAGGGAAATATACATTACAACAATATTTCAATTTAACCAAATGGTCCAATAAGAAAAATATTATATCTGATGGTTTTTTTTTCTCAATGCCATTTAAAAACTTTCCCATATAATATTGGGAAGGCAAAATACAAAAAAAATAAAAACACAATTTTAATGTAATGAAAAACCAAAATGAAACCTTATTTTATTACTAATTAAAATTGAACAAAATTTATTTAAATTAAAATGTCACCACATACACATACTCAAAAAAACAAAAACAAAGCAGAATAAGAAGAAGATGCAGAATCCTTGGAATTGAAAAAAAAAATATTATTATAATTCCAATATTTTATTCTCGTAGATTTTATAACCTTTTATATTCAGATATTTAGTATTTTGTCTTTGTCTAGTAAGCTCCGGTTTCGAATATCAAAGAACTATATATGTAATTTTGTCTTAATCCTTTCATTTGTATGTGTTTTGAGGGGGAAACTACACATGAAGTAAAAAACAATTAAAACAATTTTTTTCGGTGGTTAATAAAAATTTCACATATGAATTACAAAAAAAAAAAAACCATTTTTATTTTTGTAAAAAGTTTATAATTTTTTTTGTTAAAGCTAAGTTGTTAATTCAGTTACAGGTTCATAAATTCATTATATGTAAAATATTGACAATCGATTCGCTATTCAAGCTATTAATGAAACCAATGCAGTGTTAAAATGAGTTCCCTTATTAAGTCAAAACCTAAACACAACTTTCGTGTATGTGCCGGAGCATAGTAATATAGAAGATAAACTAGCAAAGAAAGGAGAAACTCTGAATATCAACTCTCCCGTCAAGGGGAATTATCCAATTGGTGCTGTGAAGGAAAGCTTTCTTTCTTTGTAAGCACAAAAATCAAAATAATTATGAATTAACCTAAGCAATTGAATACAATAAATGGACATCAGATGTATTGATTTGCAAATCGAGTATGGATATCACCATTTTAGCTAACTACCACAGATCACTAACCGGTAACTCGCACTGACCAGTAGCATGCATTGAGCAAAACTGGGAACTTTTTACATCACTTCACGCCGGAACTGTAAAGAAGCAAACGAAATTTAACATATCGAGTACTTTCTTTGCAGATATCTGACTCCAGCGACAGTCAAATTCTTCCACTGGGACAAGCTCTTTTAAACAAGCTTTCTACACATAAAAACAAAGAACTGATTTCGTATCTGAACTCTTCGAGTAGACTGGTGTTTACTCTGAGAAACCCTCATGAACGTATTAAAAACAAAATATCATCTGGTTCCAGGAATTCAGGTAAGGGTAAGAAAGGTAAGTGTAAGAAATTCGTATCGCAATAATTTCCAAACTGAGGTTACAGCAACTGATTTTATCTGGTAATCCGCATACTAATTAAAATATTTGATCAAGTATAATTTGATTCGAGCGTTACAATTTTTGCGATGCGCATTTCTTACAAAGTTAACCCCCATAGACAACATAATTTTATAAATGTTTTTGTCATAAATCTTAATCACAATTTATAACATTTTAGAAGTCTAGATTATAATTACGAGAAAATGAAATTATGAAGTATTTATAGCAGCTACAAAAACCTGTCATCCTACTAACCAACCAATACTAATCAATATATACCAGAATATATAAACTTAACTACTTTTGGTAAAATTCCTGCTATGTTAAATACATTTTGATTAGGATAATTTTTATTTCATTTCACTTACAACATTAGTATAAGGCCTTAGTTTAAAAACAAAAAAACTTTTAAAAAATCTTGAGAATTTATTTTTCTAACTTTTCAATTACATAAAAATATAATAAAAAGCCGAAATGAAACCGAATTGAACCGAAAACAATAAAATACAAATTAGGAATAGTTTATTATAAAAAGACAAAAAAAAAAAAAATAAAGAAATAAATTAGTTAAAGAAAATTGGAAAAACCAAATTTAAATTTAAATTAATTTAATGAAACCGCATCGATTTATTTCATCATTAAATTACTCAGGACGGTTTTAACTGTAAAAAAATGGTTTATCTGTAGAAAGTAAATAATGGAATATTAACGAAACCAAACACTTCTAGCTTAAGTTTTTTTACAGAATTTCGACCAAATTGTTAGCTAAGAAAATTGGTGTTGGAATGAAAAATATCCTAGGGTTGTAGACTTCTTATTGATATTCTTTAATTATATCCTCTTCGAAATTGCATATGTTCATCCAGAATTAAACGTTCTGGTTAAAAATATATTATTGCTTTTTATTAAGCTCTAACTGTTCAAATGTTAGGCTAATAAACATGTCTATATCATAGATACATTTTGGAACAGGGGGTTATATTAGATTCTTGTTATAAGAATTTGATCTTAATGAATTCCACCATACAATTTAAACATAAGATAATTTTAGGTCTTACAACATCCACCAAAACGTAAATCCCTTTAAAAATGCACATACTAAAAATCTTATAAATACTAGGGCATTGTCACTAATTTTTAGTACCAAAACGAAATAGTTCTGTTTCTTCATTTATATATCCTAGTATACAATTATTACACTTAGCCAAGGTTTAAGTAAAAATTTAAAGGTAATTTTTGTCTAGGAAGTTTGAGTTGTTCTTGAGATACAATTTTTCAAAAATTTCTCCAGAAAAGTTATAGTTAATTGGGCTTCACGTAAGAAGCTAAAAAATTGTAAAAACCAGTTTTTTCGGATCTGGTACGAAATGTCGTTTTCCAAAATCTCATTTTCACAAAATTCGTTTTTACAAAATCTCGTTTAAAATGTAATAAAATTGTTTAAAAATAATTTATTTTGATAACGAACTCACTAACTAATATTCGCTAACTAAATTATTGAAGCTAGATTTTGGTATAGGCATTTAGCTTCCCTATTAATAAACGAGGAAAAGTGCAGTAGAGTAGACTGTGTCAACTCTGGGATACCCGTATGACCGTAATATAAACATTATAACATCCGGTTAATTACTTTTGGCAAAATTTCAAACATGCAGCTTCATTAGGTTAAGTGTAATGTTCATATAAAAGACGGAGTTGTATGGCAGCTACTCGAACCCTTTACAGTAGACTAACCAAATTTTGTAGTAACTTTGGCCATTATACTAAACTATTTTTGGCAAAATTTCAGACACCCAGCTTCATTAGGTGTAGTGTAAAGCTCATATAAAAGAAGGAGTTGTATGGCAGCTACTCGAACCCTCTGCAGTAGACCAACCAAATTTTACAGTAACTTTGGTCATTACACTAAACTATTTTTGGCAAAATTTCAGGCACGGAGCTTCGATAGGTACAGATTAATTTCTAATATTCTATTTTTCCAAATCATTAATTTGCAGCACTTTTTATATACCCGTATGACTGTAGGTCTTCTTCTTCTTCATTTAGCGTTACAGCTCGGGGTGAGCTAAAGCCTTCTTCGTAATACTCCTCCAGGTAGATCGATCCTGCGCAGAACTCTGCCAGTTTTCCACGCTCATTTTTCGGCAGTCATTTTCGATGTTATCTTTCCATCTGGTTCTGGGCCTGCCTCTTGCTCTACTGTATAGTGGTTTGGTTTTGAAAATTCTTTGTTGAGGGCGATTTTCATTCATTCTTATTATATGCCCTGCCCATCGTAGCCGCTGTGCCTTTACAAACTTTACAATATCTTCGCCATTAATTATGTTATTGATGTTTTCATTACTTCTTCTTTGATATTCCCCGTTTTCTAATCTTATTGGGCCAAAGATTTTTCGGATAATTTTTCTTTCAAATATACGTAGCTGTTCTTCATCTCTCAGTGTAAGCGTCCAGCATTCACATCCATATGTTACTATTGGCTTTATTATTGTTTTATAAATTACAAGTTTTGTTTGCCTTGTAAGGATTCTTGACTGCAATAGTTTTTTATTAATATAATAGCTTCTGTTGCCTGCGTTTATTCTCTCTTGTATGCACGAGTGCATACTGTTGTCATTTTTTATTAGTACACCAAGATAATTAAAGTTTGCAACACCTTCAAAATTAAAATCGTCACTTCTTTTTATTTTTGAGCACTACTTTGTACATATTAAAGTCGGATGTCTGAAATTTTGTCAAAAATAGTTTAGTGTAATGGCCAAAGTTACCGCAAAGTTTGGTTGGTCTACTCCAGAGGGTTCGAGTAGCTGCCATACAACTCCTTATTTTATATGAACATTACACTACACCTAATGAAGCTGCATGTTTGAAATTTTGCCAAAAGTAATTAACCGGATGGTATAATGTTTATATTACGGTCATACGGGTATCCCAGAGTTGGCACAGTTTACTCTACTACACACTTCCTCGTTTTTACCTTGCATTTCAAAAATTTTTATGCATATGTATATGCTCTACTATTTTAATTTAAAATAAACATTTACACATAATTTAAACATATATATATGTTTATATATATTTTAAAGTCATTAAGGCGTGAAGTGATATATTTTTAAATCAACTCCCAGAACATATTACAATTAATCACAAAATGAAAATAATATCATATGTACTATAACCAATTTCTTTTGTAAATTACCGACTTAAACAATTTTCTTACAATTCACAGTCAATTTTGAAATCAGGTCACATCAAAATATATGTTAATACCAAATGCATCAATTCATTTTAAACTATGTTTAGTTTCCCACTTTTAAAATATTAATATAATTTTTTTTTTTTTTTTTTTTGTTTTTGAATTCCCATTTGAAATAAAATTTTTTTGAAGATATACGGGATCAAAAAAAGGTAATCAATTAAAACTATTTTCAAAACTATTTACACTCATGTATAGTGTTTTTAAGATAGACTTCAATCATCATCATCACATTATTGAGGGACATCAAAAAATTTTTTTTATACAAAAATATCAAATATATACATATACTTGCAATGTGATGAATGCGGGCTGCGTTTTATGAACTAATTGAACAATTTAATATAAAAGAAACCGAAAACAAATTCCCTATATATGTATATAATAAATAGAATTAAAAAAAAGGTGCTCTTATACGATTAGAATACATACATATATTGTATGCAATATACCTCATGCCATCATACACCACAATGTCATACCATCATTGACATCATCAACATCAAGTATCAATCATATAATCATAAGAATTATTTCATTCCTTTAATTTCTAATCAATGCCATCATCTTAATATCATTGTTTTTTTATCATCCTGGATATAAAAACCATCTTCTGACTCATTTAAAGTCAAGTCAAATCATGTCAGTCATTGATTCATTCAGTCAGTCAATAACATTGTATTCAATCTTAAAAAAAAAAAAAAACCTTGTTTTTCTTCTACAACATGTCAAAACCAAAATTTATTTTGAATTTTGGTTTTTGTCTCCATATTTTAGGAAGAGGGAGATGTTGTGCCAAAAAGATTCACTATGACACACTATGTCTGAAAGAAAACAGACCAACAGCAAAAACAAAAAAAGGTGGTTGATAGCATCGAATTTCACCCTTAATTATTTTTAAGTATAAATGAATTAAAAACAAAAATATTTAACACATTTTTAATAAAATAAAATAATCCAGGAGACATTTTATTTTTTGTAGTTGTTGTAGTTCTGTACAGTTTTTTTTACACTATTTATAGGTGAATATTTTAATCCTGTTTTAAGAAAAACATAAGGACATTAAAAATTGTGTGATTTTTTTTCTATATAATTAATGGAAAACAAGACTGTGAAATTTTAGTGGTGTACATACAAACAAACACTAAAATATACACAAATTTATTGAAAATGTAAGTTTTAAATTAGTTGGTTTTGCAACACTGGGTATCTAATATTTAACGAAATTTCCTAATTTTCAGGCATGTAAAATTTTTACATAAATTTTATATATCCACTTTCCTCGAATCTCGAGATGGTGGCAGGTTCTGGAAAATTTTTGAATTAAAAACATAAAGTAACACTTAATGTACTTTATCATTATTTATCAAAGTACACGACTTGCAAAATGATGTTTAAAAAACCGTTATATATAAAAATTAAAACTTGGTAAAATTTTGATATCCTCTATGTATTATGTCTTTTCACAAAATTGAAATCAGAACGGGTCAAAAATTTTATGAATTTATATATAATCAAAACTTGGTTTATCTAAACTCTTTTATAAGAATTAAAAAACGGACAGGCAGACAGATATGCAGATTAACGTTCCATATTATTTATGTAGACGCTTCCATGTTTATCTCATCTTCTTTAAAGCATCATAAACGTAATCTTAAATTCATTATACCATATTTGCATAATAATTATATTAAGAAATATTAATTACAAGCGCATATTAACCGGGTGTTACAAAAGTATGAAAACAAAGTTTATGGTTCACAGTATATCCATAGCTCATAAAATGAAAAAAAGGCTTGCTGGCAATGGGTGGAGAAAGGAAAAACTAATTGCCAATTTTAATTTTCCACTTTTTTAACTATGTGAAAATAAAATGAATTTAGAAACTATAGCGAAAATTAGAGTTTCCATCGCACAAACAAAATCCTAAGAAACAACTGATTTTGCCTACAGTAAACTAAGTGTATTCGTACAATGCTTGCAATACTTAATGTGTTATATGAATACTAATCTGAATGTTTTATACTGAATGTATTATTATATTATAGTACAATAATGCCTCAGTTACTAAATTCATTAATTAAACTAGACCTATTAGCATTTGCCACTTAACTTCTAATTAATTTTTATAACTGCTGTGATTCATTACAAACAACAAAAGTTATTTACAACAATGAATTAAAACAAATACAGAATATTTTTTTTGCCATTTTGACATTTTAGAGATTTGTTGCACGTCTTTTTAAAGATTAAAAGTAGAAAAAACTCAAGTATAACTGTATATATTTACAAAAACCATTGTATTATACTCAGAACACCCTGTGTATCAACATTTTACAAAAAACTATTTTCTATACAAAGTGACAATATGAAAATAATTTAAATGAAAAATTAAATTATTATAAAAAAAAAAAAAAACAAAAAAAAAAAAATGACCAAAAATAGATTTATTACTACCACCACTACAACAATAATAAAAATAAAACTGACATTGACACTTTCACTAAAAATTCATTATAATCCCGTTGTATCTTCTTTCTTTTGTCTATGACGTTTGCATCGTGCCATTTCAGTGTTTTGTACAGATATTACAAATTACAACTACTTACCCTTATACACATACACTCAAACATAAGCAGTTTTATTAAGGTATGTTACGTATTCTACACTTTCGTATAAATGCACATGTGACACACATAACACACATGTCTATACTCGTACAAACATTTCCTTTAAACAAATTTAAATAAAAAAAAAATTTTAAAATGAATCAGGGATTCAGGTATGAGTCTGAATCTGATCTCGGGTGATAAATTGAATGAATCTGTACTAAAGGCGAAAAATATTTGACAATCTAAACCTAACCTCAAAAAGAAAACAAATTAAAAACAAAAAAAAACACCGGTGTTTTATACTGCAACTTTATTCATCGCATCTTGATACAAAACAGCACGTTTAAAATGAAAACTCGTATTCGTTAAAAATAAAATCTCTTACAAAATTTTTAAAAAAAAAGGGACGTAGAATAAAGAAATCTGACAGAGAATAGACAAAAACAAAATACCAAACATTTTTATCCAGCATATTTTTTGGTTAAATTTTTTTTTTTTTGATTATTTTGTTTTGTTTGGTATAAAAGTCACCAAAATGAGAGCCCACAACATAAGAAAGGTGGGTAAGTCATTTTGATTTTTCTTTCTGTATTTTTTAGTGAAGGAAAGAAACACGGACAAGAATAGGAAGGTGAAAATACTTAAATATATTTGTTTTTGTATTCGTATATTTTTGTATGGTGCACATATGCACAATTTTAAATTAGAATTAAAAACTAGAAAAACAAATAAAAGAAAAACTAAGAAAAATCAAATTTTAAAATGAAAAATAAATTAAAATAAGAAAAATAAAATAAAAAAAAAAAGAAATAAAACCATACTTTTTTGATTTTTTTTTTTGTTTTGTTTTTCAAAACTATGTATTAGAAAATTTTATGAAAAATATTGGGGGAAAAGGACAGTTGTACTTGCAGTACAATGCTCTGTTGCTTGGAAAAATCCGGATTCATTTTGATGATTTCATTTAAGAGCTAGAAATACCAATGTATAGATAATTAGAGCAAATAACCACAACTTCGTTTGCAAATTGAACTTAAATGACGGACCAAGGTTTTAAATTCCATTTAATTGTTATTGACGCTGACATTTAAGTATGAGGCTTTTAATGATTTTAAATAATTTAGTACAAAAATTCCCTTGCGTTTATCGAACCAAAGCATTCTTCTCAAGCGCTGATCATTTAAACAAAATCGAATCTTCCGTAAATTGAATTTAGTAAAATAATAGATTTGTTGCATAGATGTCGCAATTGTAGCTTTTTTTTAATTGTATCGATAGTGCTATAAGGTGGGCTATTGTACAATTTACCAAAAAAATTAGAAAAGAAGTTATAATTTTAGATTTGAATCGATTTCAATTCCTACGTCTCTGAAGTTATGTACTGATTCTAATTTGAAACAAATCGAGCTACATTTTACTTCAGAATTATATAAACGATATATCAAACGGTCATTAACGGTCATTGTAATTTCTGGTTATTGAAACTTATATTTTTTATTCACAATCTAATTCTAGCGGCAAATTCTATTTTATTTTATTCCATTCCCGACTAAAGCAAAACGAAGAAGAAGGTAAACTGTTGCAGTGTCAATTCTGAGATACCCGAACGAACATAATTACGTATTTAGAGCTTATGGAACCCACTGAACAAACTAATTTAATTTTGAACTTGTAAAAGGTTCAGAATCCTATTTAGCTCCATTAGTTTGTATTCAGTCTGGATTCTGATCCGATTTATACACTTGAATCTATATCAGCTATCTCTCCTCTACTACAGCATCATAAACGTAATGGCAAATTCAGAATACCCTTGAAATTAACACTTAAATTTAAAATGTTTTAACATATCAATGTATAACATGTATATTATGCAATAATATCCTTGAATGAATTTTTCAAACAAACAAGGACAACAATAATAAGTTTTTATTATTATAAAATACCTTTGCGTTTTTATTTTATTGTTGTTGTTGTTCTTTGTTTGTTTGTTTGTTTGTTTGTTTGTTAGTTTGAATTTGATTTTGCAAAAGTATGCATTTTTTGGTACAATTCAAATTTTATATTCTATTTTTAAAAGAATTTAAAATTACGGCGCCAGGTTGGTTTTGTTGATTTCCAATTTTCATTATCAACGAGTGATAAAGGATATAACAATTATGTATACATACACAGTTTATATATTATATATGTATATATTCATTTACTTATATGTTAAACATTTTGAAATGATATTTAATGATTTTGTTTAGTTGAGACATTGTGCCAGATGAGACTTTCAATTTGAATTTGAATTTGATTTTATTTTCGTTTTTGTATTGGAAGTTTCGTTAAATGGGTTTCCAATTCTTTGAATTTCAAGGAAAAAATAAAAAATAAATTAAAATTTGAAGACAAAAAAAAATTTTTAAAATAAAATTGACAGAATTTTAGGATTAAAATAAATTCAAAGGTAAATAATGGAATTTTGAAAGATGACAAATGGAAAAATAAAAAAACGAAGATTTTTCGAAAGGGGAGCACATCAATATCTTCTTTTTTTAAATTGACTGTCGAAATCGACTCACGAAATCTCATATTTTTGCAAATTGTTAAAAAAAATCTCAAGAAAATGTAGAAATGTCAATGATACAAGATTCGCTAAAAATAATTAGATTTTAAATTTAGATAAAAAATCCGGGCATCCACTTTTTCTAGATTTATAATTATTCGTAAGAATATAAATAAGTATCCGTTTCATTTTCAATAAGGAAGTTTTAAGTTCAAGTTTATTTTTAAAGTATTTTTGTATAGATTTAATTTTTGTTTTTGAAATTTCGTACTCCAACCTAACTTATTTAATTTATAAAAACCCTTTTTCTTAGTTTTTAAACGCGAAACTTTAAGCCCGAAATGCAAAACTTCGTAGCTGTATCGCTTAGAAAAATAAATTAATGAAGTTTTTTAAATAATTTATTTAAAATTTTTTCGAGCTTTATATTATCATCAGATAATGTCTAATATGCCAAGGCGATTCAACATATACTTCAGATTTAACCGTTTACTGGGGTTCAAGTCCAGACTCTAAAACTTGTAGAATCTGGGCTTGAATAATAGTATAACTTTTATATTTTACAAGTGCTTATGCGTCAACTATTGACAAACCTAAAACTAGTTTTTTGTAATTAATAAATACAAAATATTGATAACTAATTTACTTTAAATTATAACTCACAGATGAAGAATAATACTTACAGCTCAAAAATATAAATTCAAATAATTGTATGCAAAATTCATTTAGATAGGTTCTATTAATAAAAATATATGTCCAGTATCTTCCCACCCTGTATGTGTCGTACATACTCACTTGGTAGCCTTATAGTTGAACGATTAGCACTTAAAAGAAATGTATAATTTAAATACATATTTTTCATTTTAATGAATCTTCCACAGGTATAGAAAATGACATACAACTTGTAATTGGCATTATTACATATTTCTTGTTTAATTTTAAACAATTTTGTCTAAAAGAGATCCACAATACGTTTATGATTTCTTTCATACATTCACACATTCTTAAGATGATTTAAAAGGAATAAAATTACTGAAAATTATGATCAAAAAACTAACTAGAATGAACAATAGCTTACTATTACAAAAACTTCATATAAGGGGTAGTGTGATCAGCACTTTTTAAAATTTAAACTTACACCTTCTTAATGAATTTTATTCTAAAATTCTAAATACATACGATTATTCGTAATCCAATTTTCAAATATCCTACATAATACTTATACAAAAATAATTACTTTTAATATTTCACCTTAATATTTTAGACTCAATAGTCCAATTTTGATAAGTTTTAAATGGACCAGAGAACAAGTAATTTATTTTCACTATAAATTCCCTTGACTCTATTAATCTTTTAGTTTATCCCCTTACAAAATAGACAGTTGCAAATAAAACCTTTCAATAGTAATTCAAATAAAAATTTTTAATCACCTTTTCTAATTTAAAAATAAACTCCCAAATTCTCAAATCAATTCTATATTATACAATATCCAATCCAATAATTTTAATTTCATTTTTATGATAAATTATATGCAATGTCCATTTTAATAAATACATTTATATTAATTAAAAAGGATTTCACTTCAAAATTTGATTGGTGTTCCTAAGAATTGTTAGAATGTTTTTGAAAAAATAATAATTTTTTAGATGTACATTTATTAGTTTCATTCTGTCCGTCTGTTTATAAAATGTTCTAGACCAACTTGAAGTCTCCGTTCAGTTATTTTTGTAGCTTCTTCTACTATTTCGTTCCAGGATATTTCGTGTCTCTTTAATTCATTTAGCACCGTTCTTCTCCATGTTGTCCTAGGTCTACCTCTTGACTTGGGTCCGTCTAGAGGATTCCAGGTAAGCGCCATTTCGTTATGCATTCTTAATTTTTACTATAAAAATAGCCAATCCACATTCACTTCCTTCTGACGTTTTTTATTTGTTAGTGTCCACAAGTTTGCATTTTCTATTCAGTTCGGCCAGAATATTCGGCATTTTGAGATGTTTATTTTGGAAACCTATAATTAATTCTTAATGAAATTTGTGAGCAACCATGATTGGCAGCCATATGTTAATATAGATTTTACGCATGAATTGAATATTGTTAGTTTGGTTCGTTTTGAAATTTGCGAACAGTTTCAATTAGGGCGAAGTCTACCGTCTACTGATCTAGCAGGATAACAGAAACCAGTTTTACATTCAGTAACTCGATTTGATTGGATGTTAATTTGCCTGTACATGATTCTTAAAATTAAGATGCACAATAAAAAGTTTATAGACTACATTATTGCACATTTAATTTCTCAAATACTTTTAATGCAAAACGAGTCCCAATTCTATAAAGCTTTTACTCCTGTATAAATGTGCTCCTTTGAAAGTCTTTAATTTTACATACCACCTTAACTGTTTTTAACGTTAAAACAGTTTTTTGGACAGAATGCATTCATATAACACTAAATAATATAATAAGAGCTCTGAATTCAAACCATATGCCCAAAAATGACAATTTGTATATTGCATATATATATAAAAATATCTTAATAAATAATCATCATATATGATTAATATTCTTTTATAATTTAGTAATTCATTCATTCACTACAATAATTTCACTATACAATATACACACATATATATATATATATATAATACACCACTATCCATACTGATTGACTAATTCAAATCTCATTATATTTTGTATGCATTGCATATGATGATAAATTTGAATAAAAATCCAAAAGAAACAAACTGGAAAAAAAAAATTACAAGTGAATCCCATGCCATCCCAACTCTTGGCACATTTTGTAAATCACAAAATTAAAAAAAAAAAAAGAAACTGTATCTTAGGTATAGTTTTTTTTAACATCCCTTATAATATATATTAAATATACATATATGCAAATGTTATTATTAAAAATATTGTACAGGGAATAAAAGAGATAGTATAAGGTATATATATATCAACCTTTATTTATAACCATTTTTCAACCATAATAAAGTAATTTATTTAATTTTTTTTTTTTTTTTGTTTTGTTTTTCTTTATATTCAAATATATCCACCTTTTTATTTTTGTATAATTGTTACGTGCACTTTTATAATACTTTTAAATACCTACTGCCTCAATATATTTTTTTTCTTCTGTGATATAACATTTACTTTAAATCTCTCGTGGTCCATCTCATGGGAATATTCAAAACAATTTATTAAGATCCAAAACATTGAACTCTTAATAAATTTGTTAGTCACTCAAGTGTTAGAACAGTTTATATTAACTTTGTTGGGTATGGTGTTTATGTGGCCTTAAGTCAAATTACGTCAAAAAAAGAAAAAAAAAACAATAACAGCAAAACAATAAAAAAAAAACACATTGAGGTGAAAAAGAATTGAAAGTCTACATTAGTTGAAAAAAAAATAACAAACACGCATTAAAACAAGATTTTCATAATTTGTTGAGTGAAAATTTGTTTGTTGTTGTTTTGTTTTTTTTTTTGTCCTTTAAATTATGTCATTTAAAACCGGTTTTCATTTGTTATTTTTTACTGTTATGAAATTTTATGTACTGTAATTAAACTGGTTAATTTTTTTTTCTTTCAAACTGTAATCAGAACTAAAAATTATTAAAATGTTTAATATTTTATAAGTTATAAAATCTTGTTTTTAAAAGGGTTAAAATAAAACCTTTTAAAAATTCACTCAAAATATTTGAGTGAATTTTTGATTATTATATATATGTATGTTAAGTTTTGAATAATAACACGTTTATCACTTTAAATGAGGTTTAAACAAAAAAACCAGGTTTAGAATTGATATTTGCTTGCAATGTTTTTGGATACATCTTACAAATGTTAAATTTCTTTCCTAAGAAACTATTAATTCTTAAATGTAGTTCTACCGTTAAAAATTGAGTTGAATCAATGTCTCGTTTTTTAAATACTATGGAGTCTGGTGATCAGTCTGACATCATTTATACTGATTTAAGTAAAGCCTTCGATATTCTGCCACATATTGTTATCCTATTTAAATTAAAGAATATTAAATTCTCTCCTTCTTTTCCAAAATGGATTGAATCTTATTTAATCAATCGTAGCAATAAAATAAAATTTAGATTTTCTACTTCGGACTGTTATCTTTCAACTTCTGGAGTATCCCATAAAATCTATGTTGGACCGTTTCTTTTTATTTTATCAATTAACGATGTGATTACCATTATAAAATCTTCAGAAGCATTATTTCTCTAAGAGATTCTGTACTTCTTCAAGAAGATCTTAATACGAGTATATTCTAGAACTGATGTATATAAAATAATTTTAACTTAAATGTAAGTAAATGTACTATAATATATATATTCCCCTATTTCCAATAGTTAACATTTCAACGGTTAGCTAACCATAATTTAATAAAAGCAGGTTTTATTAAAAGTTGGTCTAACCTAAAGAATAAAATGATCCATGTATCCTAAAATCATTATTCACGTATCGCGTAGTTTGTCCGAATCTTGAATACGCCATTGTATATCGTACATTCTGACAGAATTGAAGCTGTCCAAAAGAACTTTCTAAGTAATTCTTTCAATAATCTTCAATGGACTAATCCAATCAATTTATCACCCACCATATTTGCAGATGATTAAATTAACTAGTAATTAAAATAGTACTGTGTTAGATCACAATTTATTTGGAATTGTCTAGGTAGTCAAACATTAGTATTACCTACTGAGAAGTCCAATGGCGTAGTGGTAAAGACGCCGGCTCTCATGTGGAAGGTCTCGGGTTTGAAACCCCGGTCAGATGATATCTAATAAAAAAAATATCGTAAAATTGTATAATTATATCGTAATAGTTTATATCGTAATATAAAAATATATAAATAATTCTTGTGTAAGATTATAGATGGCGCACAAAGATAACATATGTGCATTCATATTTCATAACCTTATACAATAACTACAGCCGAGTAATCAACTGCTTAGTGAATATTATGATTAAAGAAACTGAAGCCTAGTTTAAATAAACTTGGTGAATGCCCCATACTCTTTAAAAGGGTGGGAAATGAATAAAAAAAAAAAAAACTGAGAAGTCCAATATAGTTGGATTAATGAAACACTCCAAATGATACATAATCATGTCTAAATGCATTCGTCTATATATATTAATTTATATTTCATTTATTTTTATTTTTGTGTAAAACTTTTAAGGTGGAAAAAAATATTTTTTTAACATTTAATATAACTTTTTAATTATATATTTTATTTATAGAATTTTAAATTTTGAATCCACTAGATTACATGTCCTAAGCGATAAGTAGGAAGTCAAAAGCCTTAGAAGAATTTTTTAAAAACAAAAAATTGATTCAGAAGGAGTGCTTTGTAAAGTACAGTCACGTAAATAGTGATTATTACAATGGCTATTATATTTTGCATATGCACTTTAATATTTTAAAACAATAGCAAAGCTTTTTTGGAAATGTTATTTCTAAAATCTCAGACATCCGGAAAAGGTAAAAAGCAGCTGCCTACAACCCGTGATTTAAACAAAACTGACCTAATCAATTTAAAACATTTTTTAACTTTAATTTTTGAAAAAATAAATCAAAATTAACGTTATTTATTTCTATTTCAGAACTGTAGTTTATACAACTTCATTTACTTACAAATAATTATTTAAAATATAAATATTAAAATTTTTAACTTTAAATGTAAAAAAGATTGCGTTTAAAACTCAAAGCAAATACTCAATAAAGAAACGATATAGAATAACAAACAAATATCCAATTTCTGTTCTAAAAAAAAAAACTGTTCAAGGGCTCTTTAAACTTCCCTTAACTTTCATCAAACCACACACATATACATTGATACATGTAAGTAAAATAAATAATAGAAAATCAGTTAGATAGGGTAGAATATAACAAGATGGAAAAAAAAAAATAGAATTGATATGTCCTTATTAAAGGTGAAAAATTAGTTTTTTAAAATAAAAATAATAAAAATTCACCCTTAAAATAAATTACATTTCAACTCAATCATAAATATATTCACCTTATTCTATATTTATATATATTATATACATTCAGTTACTACTCGTCATCCAATATGTACCGTTTTAAAATATTTAATTTTATTTTTTCTTTCATTCGCTCACTATATTTGACAATCACTTCTATTTCTATATTTTATAAAAACATCTCTATCTCTTTCTAACATTTCTATTTTATTGTATTTCACCCCTTATTTATCTTATTTTTTTTTTTTTTTTTTTTTTTTTGTATTTCTGTATTCGTTTAAAAACTGTTCTTCGACTTTTGAAATTATTTTTTATGTGTGATGTGAAATTGTACGTGTAACGGTAAAAAATAAATTTATAGTTTTTATTTTAACTGTTGTTATTATTATTATAACTGTGTTTTATGTATTGAGTATAGGGTAGGTCGCGTGTCACGTGCCAGGTTTTTGTTTTTTATGTTATGATTTAGTAAAGTATACACAAGGTCTGTTTGGTTTTCATTTTTTTGAGTAAAGAACGCATTTTTTACGATTTGTCAAGGATTTTTATTTCATTTCTGTGTTTATTTATTTATTTTTACTTTTTTTTTATTTTATTTATATTTACCTTTGTGTGTTTTTTTTATTGTTTTTGCTCATCTTTATGTCCTTTTTTTAGTACATGGAACATTTTTTAACTACGTATAAGTACGTATTTAGTAATGAGATGAGTAAAGCAATATAGATATATAAACAGAATAGTATATTAAAGATGGTCTTCTCTAGTGTTATTTTATAATTTTTATACCCGTATGACTATAGGTCGAAAAGGTATACTAAATTTGCCATTACGTTTGCGATGTAGAGATGGAGGGGTAAATGTAAACTCAATGAGTATGGATTGGATCAGAATCGAAAAATAAATCGATTTAGATATGTATGTCGGTCCGTCCTTCCGTCCATCCGTTATAGCTGCTATACAACTTATCCTCTTAAAAGTTCATTACTCTGCTCCTATTGAAGCTGGGTGTCTGAAATTATGAAATAATACCAATAGTAGTATAATTTTAAGGTCAAAGTTTGTTTAAAATTTGGTTGGTCTAGTGCAGTTCGAGCAGCTGCCATACAACTCCTTCTTTTATATGAGGATTACACTACACCTAATGAAGCTGCATGTTTGAAATTTTGCTAAAAGTAATTAACCGGATGGTATAATGTTTATATTACGGACATACGGGTATCCCAGAGTTGACACAGTCTACTCTATTACAATCTTCCTCGTTTTTTTTTTAAATATTATTAAATTTATTTATTAAATTTTTTTTTT
Source organism: Dolichopus griseipennis (assembly GCA_963082915.1). Taxonomy (NCBI): domain Eukaryota; kingdom Metazoa; phylum Arthropoda; class Insecta; order Diptera; family Dolichopodidae; genus Dolichopus; species Dolichopus griseipennis. Next base: position 11,498,085 of record OY720441.1, read on the forward strand.
TTTATAATTTACAAAAAAAAAGAAAAAAATAACTATTATTATTAATATTTTAAAAGAATAAATAAATTGGAATAGTATATATGTAGTTATCCATTTTGTGAAGAATTGCTCTTATACTTACTATAAATAAAATATGTTTATTTAAACATTAAACATTGGTTAACATATTTGTTTAATTGAAATTGAATCAGTGTTGCCGTTTAAGAAAATGTCGATTTAAAACTATATATATTTAGATAATAATATAATACAAGTACCGCCAGTGCTCGAAACCATGTGCGTCGGTGTAATTGTTGCTTTCGAATTAAAAAACCATTGCACAGTGATTATGTATATTTATGTATATAGGTTTATAAATAACACACACTATGAAATAAAACTAAATTAATCTCGGATATCAATGGATTTAAACTAAAGACTAAGAGGTTTAAATCTAAATCATATTATACCTCACTGTTCTAAGATCCTTTCCCACAAAATTATAATAAGGTTAAAGGTTAATCAACCCTGTACTGTAGAATTAGTAAGATAGCTAACTCTATACCTTAGATGTTGAGTGATGTTTCAGTTTCTTTCAGGCTCTAGTAATACAATCATATTTGTTCAACAAAGTTGGCAATTTAAATTTGGTCGATATAATAAAGTTTAATAGAAACATTAACATCTTTAACCCTTCACAATCTGTATTTTCCAATTAACATCATTTCACAAACTTCCTATCCTAATCCCAATTTCCAAAATAAATCCGTTCATTTGTATAAATTGAAGTTGTTGAAGAGAATTTGAAGTTTAAATCCGGGATATTTTTAGTTGATTGAAGTCCTATACTATACTTGAAAAAAACTTGTACGGGGAAAATTTTACAAGTGTACAAATCAACAAAGATTAGTAGTAGTAGTGATTAAATTTAAATACTTGTATATCCGTAGTTTATATATCAATAGATATTGTCTCGAAACAAACCACGTTAAGCCATAATTAATGGCTCTAGAAATTATTGCAAGTTCTCAATTCAAATTCAATCATGAATTCAATCATAAAAAAAGAATTGCCGCTCCTGAAGCATACAACAATTTGAATACAGAAATGCTTACAAAATCAGTAATAATATATTGAAAATGTATAAATTACTTACCTACTCCTTTGGCTTAACAACAAAATAGTTAATATTTTATATCAATTAACGGTTAAAATTATACTTACTTAGCGACAACACTAAATTTTTATTTTTAATTTCTACTCTCATTTTTTTCACCTCATTCTGAAATTTAAAAAAAAAAAAAAACACAAATATATACATTACAAAAAAATTATGTGCAAATGTCGTTTATCTCATGTATTATGATTAAGGACGATAAGGACAACAAAGTTTATTTAAGAACAACAGACTTGTAAACAAAATATATATATTGGTTATATATTGTATACAGAATTTAGTCATCTTATTTTATAATTTTGTTTTTGTTGTCCTAGAATTAATGATGCAACAGCCACAACATTCAACAAAAAAATAAAAATTTACCGTTTTATTTTTAATTTTTATTATTATTTTTTAACACCATCAACAATGGAAGCAATCTAATGATTTTTTTTTTCACAGGATCAAAGGAGTTGAAGTAACGAAGGAGTCTTTTGCATTTAAATATTATGTATATATGTATATGTAATACAAAAACAATAAACAAATTTATGTTAACCAAAATGATTTATTAAAGAATCAAAATTAATATGAAAGTAACAGCATCCAGTACCCATAGATAGGAGAAAGAGTAGCGAGCATCTATACGAGCAGTAGAACAACTACAACTAAGAAATGTAAAAAACAAGAGACGTGAAATTTTTTAAAGGACTAAATTAACATTCTGGTCCTTAAAAATATAAAAAAAAAAAAAATTCTGAATGCAACAACAATAAATTTTAATTGTATTTCATTATTCTATACTATACTATTATAAGGGTATATGTAGGTATACAATATTACAGGACGAATTTAATTCATTTTTTATATATAATTCAGTTTTTTTTTTTTAATAAAAAAAAAATTACGTGTCCTTAATAAAATTTAACGGTAAAATATTAAAAGGATTAAAAATTTTTAAAAAAAAATATTGCATTATAAATAAAAAATTTAATTTATAATAAAAAATTAAATTAAAAATAAAATTAATTATGGTTATAAATGTTTTCTTAATTAAATTATAAAATAGAAACGTTACATAAGAACTCAAACCTATTGTTCATCTTATTTTACAGGAAATTTATTTTTTTTTAATTTTTTTAATGTCAGGATTTCAGAATTAAAGTGATCTAACCAACATTATATCCATTTAATAAATATTTCTATTATTAAACGAAGAAGAGTGTAATAGAGTAGACTGTGTCAACTCTGGGATACCCGTATGACCGTAACATATACATTGTATCATCCGGTTTATTACTTTTGGCAAAATTTCAAACATTCAGCTTTATTAGGTGTAGAGTAATGCTCATATAAAAGAAGGAGTTGTATGGCAGCTACTTGAACCCTCAGCAGTAGACCAACCAAATTATGCAGTAACTTTGGCCATTACACTAAACTACTTTTGGCAAAATTTCAGACACGCAGCTTCCATAGGTATAGAGTAATGCTCATATAAAATTAGAAGTTGTATGGCAGGTACTCGAACCCGTGGACCAAAATGGCTGGATTTAAATAGCGCTTCCGGTTTTTGCATAAAAACGAATTTGTGAAAATTTCATAATCCTAGGTCCTTTACTTTTTGAGTTATCGTGATGACGGACAGACGGACGGACGGACGGACATACATCGCTAAATCGATTTATTTTTCGATTTATTTTTCGATTCTAAACCGATCCATACACTTGAGTCTATATCTACCCCCCCTCCTTCTCTGCGTCACAAACGTAATGGCAAATTTATTATACCCTTGGACTATATAGTCATACGGGTATAAAAAATTGTTCTTTACAAGGGACAGAGAGTGAATCATCAAGAACCACCTATTGAAGTTGAACTGAATTTCTTGAGGTAATGTGTGTGGCTTAAAAAATCACCTAAAACATCGGCTGGGTGGCACAGTGTTTAGAGTGCCAACCTTTCATGTGAAAGATCCTGGTTCGAATCCTAGTAGTGAATTTTCTAGTGTCCGACTCGACTTAGATACTATTCGCCATTGGAATCAAATTAATGACTTAATCAATAATTAATAATTATATATCTTGAATAAAAATACATTAATATAACAATATAAACAAATGATTTAATTTAATAATATAACTCACAGATATAGAATACCATATAACTCAAGTACAAAATATTACAATAAAAGCAAAAATAGAATTGTATCTTTTAAAAATCTAAGACATTTCTACATGTTATAAGGCTTAGTACTATCTCATGTTTAAATTGTAAATTGTAAGATCAATTCTAATAACACGAATATAATATGTTCAAGCACTGTTCCAACAGCAGCAACAATTACTCACTTTAGGGTCACACAAGTGTTGTTTCCATAAATTTTTTTAAACCATAATTGCGGCAATTCTATACGGGGTTGGAATAAGTATCTATCACACTCTTTATTCCACGTTGAAAAATATTAGGTAGAGGCATTAATTCCTTAGAATTCATTTATAGTATAAACAGATATGTTAAATGATTCATGTTCGTACGCCGCCGCCTTCATATTAAAGTACAAAAAGAAAAATCCAATTACTCTTAATGTTTTTTATAATATAAGTTAATCTATTTAAACTTTAATTTAAACTTGAAATCAAACAATCATTTGGAAAGGTTAAATAGTTATATAAATCAATCAAATTATTGTAATACAGGACGAAAAACTCCTAAAGACTTGGCAAAAGTATTCTAATTCAATTTTACTTTAATTAAATTGTGGAACAACCAATCAGAATTACGCAGAAGTTCACAGTATTTATTTTCAAATGTGGCATGCAAATTTTCACTAAAGATTAAGGAATATAAATTCAAAATTAGATTACAAGAAAGAAATTACAGAATTCATCTTCTTTGATTTAATGGTATGATAAAAAATATAAGGCCTAATGTTGAACTCTAAAGACTCACAATTAACCACTCCAAATGTCGGGAAATGGGATTTCACTAATCATATTGATTTATGTCTAGGTATATTTATGCAAATTATAAAACAATCAGACTTGCAACCCCACAGTCAATAAGTTTTTAAAAATACTATTGAAAAATAAGCAGATTTACACACAATATACCTTTTCCAATCCAGATCACTACAATTATATTCGAAAACTAATTAACAACTATCTACTAAAATACACTTGTCTTTAAAACAAAATCAAAACAAAACTAATACTAAATATACATAGTTCTCCAATTGACAGAATCAAAATAGTAATTAATGAATAAAACTTTTTTACAAAATTAATTTTAAACAAAAGAAAAATAAAATCACTGACTCTCACTTTTAAATTATTCCCAAAAAAAATAATTCTTAACATAAATCGCTTACTCATACTTAGGGTATTCCCAAAGCATGCTCATTGCCCATATACACAAAATAACTCGTTTCTCACTATACACAATTACTTCCAACTTTATCCCAATATTAAGGTTAGACAAGGTGTAAAAGCAGATGTATACAGCCAATACACCACTATACTCATTATCTAAAAAAATTAAATCCCTTTTATTTTGGTTTATTGTTTTTTATAAATTTTTTTTTAGTTTAAAATTAAAAATCCTTGCCTCAAGTCATTTTATATCAAAAACTGAATCCTATAAATTTCCAACCCATACACAATTTAATTTTTACCATTTCACCAATTTAACTAAAAGAAAAACCTAAACATCACATCGCCTAAAACTATTCCAGTTTTAATAATTTTGTTTTTTTTTTTCTTTTTTTATCTTCAGGTTACAAAGGTATCAAGGTAAATAATAATAAAGAAATAGGAATAAAAAAAATAAAAATAAAAAATAAAAAACATAAACCTCTCATCTATTCACATCAATTTTTTCCTTTTTTTTTTTTATTCATTTTTAACTAAAGACTTAACGCCGGCAGCGCCGTGCGCCTGATGCCAAAATTCACAACAATAGAAAAATATCCATAAATAAAAATCAAATCGTCATTTTAAAGAGGGTTAAAAATTCATACAATCACAATAAATGCGTTTGCACGTTTTATTTTAACTTACCTAAAATCATCAAATACAAAAAGGAAAAAAAACAACAACAACAATAAACAAGGATTCATTCCTGTCCTTGCCCGTGTGCCAAAAAAAAAAATAAAACCAAAATTAAAAACAACAGAAAAGGTTCAATTGTTACACTATTTACGTATTTACGTATTTTATTTTTACTGTTATTTAAGGATAAGGTACCTTTTTGTCTAGGAAATGCAATTCATATAAAAATACAAACACATATTTATATTTAAATACATACACACATACGCATACGCATACAGGGATTCACATAAATCACAATAATAGTGATGGAAAAAAAAAAACAAATCTTCATTTACTTCTATTATGGAACCCCTCACTATATTAAATGAAATCGATGAAATAAATTGTTATGTAGAAACACACAGTATAAACCTGTTCAGATTATGATGATGCGGGATATTGTTGTTTTTTTTTTTTTGTTATTTTTTTTAATCATTTTGCAGCTTACCTTGTTGCAATAATAAAAATAATAGGACAGAAAGGTATTATGTAGATATATGGGACGTATTAAGGCGAATTTTGTGTAGGTATTGTAAAATTTAATAATAAGTCGTCAATCATAATAATTATACAGTAGAGTTTTGGGAGAAGATTGTGAGTTGTGTGATGAAAGTTGTTTACAGAAAACATGAAAAAAATTTCTCCAGTTAGAGCGGTAGAGCTCGCTCGAGAATATAAGAGAATTTAAAAACTTGTTTACTTCAAAAAATATGAAGCCTTAATTAACTTAATATTAATTTTAAACCTTAATTTGAGACTATATTCAAAAAATTGCAAAAAAAATAAGAGCATATATAATAACATATAAACAACACGTCATAAAAGTCCTAAGTCAATACCTTGACATCCACTAAATTTAGACGCCAAGAAAAAAGCCGTTGTGTCAAAATTGGAGGTATTAATAAAACATATGTCGTATTTCTGTGGTTTTTATATGAAATATACGGTAAAGTGTCATAACTCTCATAGTAACTCTTTGAAGTGACCCATGGGACTTCAAAGTTATATATTTGAAAACAATATAATTAGAACAAAATTTTAGAGTTCGTTAAGAAATCAACGATTTTTTTCCTAATTTGAAATAGTGGGGAAGCCCTGACTGACCATTCAAAACATAACTTTATAACTCTAAAATTGCTCAATCGAATCATTAAAATTTTATAATAAAATCAATCGAATTCTGCCACGTCACGATAAATAAACGTGTGAAAAAGTTTTTGACAGGCGTCATACGTCTTACATTTTTATTTTGGTCATACTTTTAGTATTTAATTACAACATATAATACTTCTCTGTTTAATTTTTTTTTCATTAATAAATTTCATTTTAAACATACATACATACATTCATAATATAAACAAATAATTAATGTATATATCTATAAAGTACACATTACATACCTTTATAAAAATATAAAAAAAAATAAAAAAAAACAAAAAAATATAATTCCATTTCAATCTCTTCAATAATTTTAATTGAAACGAACAATTGAGCCGTGCCAAATGCCATTTAAAATACATTAAAACATTGAATTAAAGAAAAATTGAAGGATAGAAAGAGACAGAAAGAAAATATTGTACATACACCGGCATTTATTTCTCGTTATTATTATTATTATTATTATTATTGTTTTGGTATTATTGTATTATGTCCTTATATTATATACATTTAATATATATATATACTAGTATATTGTATGATGAATCAGGATTATATATATTATAATACGCGTGCATCATCAACCTTCATCAATATCAATTATTATCATTGAATTAATCGTTTACTACGATTTATATAGTATTTACACTTTGAGCTCAATGAAAACTATAAAACATGTTAATTTTTTTCATGATTGTATTTAAAAACTCACAAGTACTTTTACATATACATAAGCAATAACAAAAATGAACAGCTGATCCTTTTTTTGTATTCTTGCATCTCTTTCTATATTCTTTTCCATTTATTTATATGTATGAATTAAAGTTGATTGTAATTTAAGTTTTTTTTTTAGTTTTGAATATTTTGCACGTTCCTCTGATGTTTTTCAATTCAATTTTTCTTTTTTTTACCTTTTTAAAGGTTGTTAAAATTAGTTCTGCATTTTTTTTTTGTTTTGATTTTTGAAAATATGAAAGAAGATACGAATGTTTTTGGTGTATATGTTATATATTATATGAGTGCATTACCCCCTTTGATATTCTTTTGTAGTCAAAAAAAAAAGAATGAAACAAGCTTGGAATGAAAATATATTAAGGACATACACTTAGGTTACACAGAATACACACAAAAATAAATCAGACTTTTAAATACTAAACCGTTATATTATACGAGTACAAGTAGAATATCGTCCCAAAGTTGCACTATTTATAAATCACCGTTTTGCAGTATCAGCATGCTGTACTAGAGTGCAAACCTTCAATTCGCGAGACTCGGGTTCAAATCTCTGTAACAATGGCTTAATCAATAATTAATAATTAATAATCATATATCTTTAATAAAAAATACAATTAATATAACATTATAAACAAATGCAAAATGTATACAAATAGTTTAATTGAATAATATAACTCACAGATAAAACATTTTTAATATCGAGATAAAATAAAAAGTCTCTTATAAGCATCTGTAAAGCAATGAATTAATGTAAACAACAATTTTGATATTTTAAGTCTCACATACACACATAGTTCGTACTGCTTATCTAAGAGAAACATAAATGCATATTCTTATTGTCAATAAATAGGCTTACGAATCAAAATAAGGAGTAATCGACCTAAGTTTAGTGTCAATTGGATTGGATTGGATTTTGGTCAATTGGATGGATAAAATGTAAATATCTACTGCAAAAAAGTCAAATTTCAATTCAATCGATTCAATCAATTGAAAAAGTCAAATTTCAATCAAATCAATCAATTTAATCGGCGGCCAAATATAATCCATTATATTTTAAATATTAATTAATTTATATTTAAATTATTTTGCATCCCACTGTACCATTCTTTACCCATATATAACAAGATTTTAAACCTGGGTAAATTAAAAAAGAAACAATAATAAACTATTAGTATAACGGTAGGAAATTGTCCTTTTGCAATAAATTACAAAAAAAAAAAAAAAAAAATGCAGAAAAAAAAGGGGAAGAAGAACGTACAAATACGATTTCAATACGATTAATTTTTTTTAATACCTTTGTTATCCAAATTTTTTGTTATTATTTTTCTTATAGCACATTCGTATAATTGTGGTAGAAAAATCCACTATGAACTGATATAAATACGTATATATATATTATATATACAAAAATATTTGAATTGAATTTTGGTCCTAAATTGAATGTATGTATACCGTATATAGGTACAAAGGAATACAAAAAAAAAAAAAGAATATGCAAGGTAAGAATATAGTATAACTACTCGTATACCCATTTATAATTCAAAGCCGTTTTGTATAGTTTTGAAAAAAAAAAAGTGTGAATTCAATTGGCTTTTGTGGGATATTTGAAACAGGATTAACACGCTTTTTCTTTATTTTCTATATTCAATTGTTCAATTGTTCAATTAAATACTGAATGAATGAATATTGAACAAAAAAAAAATAGTTATCTTTTCTAGTTGCAAATTTAAAAAAATTTTTCTTTTAGTCTGAATTCTTGTAATATTTTGTATTATTTTTTCTATGGTATTGTTATGGTATTGGGATTTAAAAAAGAATTGCATTCGTATATAAGGAGTAAAAATGCAATGTATGGCTGGGTGTTTTATCTTTAAATATTGTAATTTTCTATTCTTCAAAACGATTTGACAAGTTTGACATGTTGAAAATATCGTATATGTTGCAAAATAATTTAATTTAAGTTACAAGTAAATTTACTGTAAATTATTAACATTAAAATGATTATAAAAAATTTGTAACAAATTTTTGGTACATGGCAACTCTTTAAAAATTAGTTAGATTTTATTAATAAAAGATCTGAAACTTAATTGTACGGTGATTGTATCATTTTCTAAAAAAAATTTTCATTTGCCGTTTGTTTAAAAAGTTGACGTTCAACTTTCCGGTTATTCCATTCAATTGAGAGGACTTAAGATTTAGTGCAGATATTTACTAGGTTTACCCCTCTCTTTTTTACCTCTCTAAGTTATGTGAATAAATATTATTTATAAAATCATTTAAAATAAACTATTTCAAAATTTCTTATAAAAGGTTTTATATTCATTTTGTAACTCGTGTCATACACAACTTTGCAATTTGAACAAAATCAATTCATTAAAATAATTATTTATTACACAAATATGTATGTGTACGTACATATATATATATAACTACGTATTTGTATGTTCATTTTGATTAAAACCAAGCGTCACTGAAAACCCAGTACTAGTGCAGAAATGCTTCTTCTAAAGTTCATCTCCTTGCTTTTTCAGTGTTGATTGGAAGTAATTCTTTTCAGCACTTTTCACAGTTCTCTTTCAGTATCTTTTCTAAAATTAATTTTACTATTTTTAAAAAAATTTTTAAAAATTTTGTAAATATTTTTCACGCATAAATTCAATAATAATAATAATCACTTCCGCAATTTAAGATTTTACTCCAGATTTATTTAATTGCTAATGAGAGATTAATATAACACACTATTATAGTACTCTATTAAACACTTTATTATAGCGATACAGAGAGTAACTGTATTATATTACCTTTTTTACCGTATTACTTACGGAACTTCAGTACTTAGTCACTAGTTTAACTGAATAATCATGATTTAAAATTACCTTTAGAAAGATAATTTTGTTATTCTATACAAGTGTAAAAATTCATAGTTAGTATGTGGTCGCTAAACTTAGATTATGAAGGGTTGCAATAATTTCGCTCTAAGCTTAAAAAATCGGTTCTTTAATCTCTTATAGACTCTTTTTGGTTTTGTTTTTATTTTAGTGGCTAAAAATTCTTTAACTAATTTACTTGAAATTTCTAATAAAAAGAATGTAACCCATAAATAACAGCAGCTCCAGTGCCAAAAAAGGTGTACCATTGCGAAATAGGATATTTATAAACGTACAAAACGTTGTCTCTTCAATGTATATTATAATTACCTATATTCACAACAGACTCTTAGTTTTTTCTTTATAAAAATCACAATAGAAATTGTTGATTTGCTAAACACTCAGCATTTACAATGAATTTGTTTCTTCAACATATCTACACAAAAATAAGTTTCATATTTCTATCAACTTCGATTTTGTTTGTTGACGCAACTAGAAAAGAGTAGTAACCTATACATGTGAGTAATTTTTTTATATTACAGAATATGGATCAATCGAATCGAAAAATTTTAAAAAATTAATAATAAGTGAGGCTTCGGTGAGTTAGTGAATAAGAATTTGGCCTACTAATCGAAAAGGTGCGGGTTCGAGTCCCGTATAGATCATGAATTTTTTATTAAAAATAAGTTTTCTTTTCAAATCTCCATGGTGACCAAATGTATATAGTATAATATAAAATATATGATATAAATATAATAATTAATATAACTAAGAAATAGTATATAGGAAAGGCATGCTTCACCGCCTTATTACATTGTATGCCACATAGCCACTTTTATCATAGTCATAATTTGTAACAACCACGTCAAAGTCATAATTTGTAACAAAAACCGTTATTTAAAACAAATAAAAGTAAAATATTAATCACCTTCAAAAACAAAAAAAAAATAAATGACGCATTATTTTTTCCCTCATATTCATTGGTCGAAAAGTGTTCCGTACATCAAAACTAATTTCTAATAAAATGTTTATTTTGTTCGTGTGGTAATTCTAGTAATTAATATTTTTGTTTTTTGTTTTTTATTCTAATTTCTCTTTATACTTTAAAAAATTAATTTTATGGTGAATTTACTATTAATTTACTCATTAACTCACCACCGCGTTAAACTCTTCATAGTAATACACCACCACAACACAAAAAAACAATTCGGCGTAAATTGTTTAGAAATGATCGGAAGTGAATGAAAATGAATGAATATAAGAACCAAAAAAAAAAGCAATAAAATAAAAATTAAAAGCTCCACCTACTTAAAATGATTAAAAATAAGAAAAACAAAAAACAAAAATAACAAGTTCACTGTTTTGATTGTTTGTTTTTTTTGTTTTTATTATTTAAGAGACAAAGAAAAGTAGGTGGAGAAAGGTAACTTGTAATACTCATAAGAAGAAAGAGGAGTTGAATAATAAAATAATTAAATTTAAAAAAAAAAAAAAAAAAAGAGGGGAGAATTATTTATTTTCTTGATTATCGGTGTGAGAATGGGTGATTCTTAATAGTGTTCTTAAAAGGTGGTGTAAAATACAAATTAAGTTAGGAAATATTTGTGTCATTTTTTATTAATTTGTTTACTTATATTGAAATATGTTATTTACTTGATATATATATATATATTGCAATATATATACATTTATATATATATATATATATAAATATAATATAAGTAATGAAACACAAAAGCATTAAAAAATTAATTTAACATACAAATTAAACAACATTTAATTATACTACGGAATTTTTCATATAAATTTTTTACTTCAAAATGAGTAGGTACTACCTATTTTGATTTCAAGTACAAGTTTTTTATTTAAAATATCTTATAGAAGTAGGCAAATGTAATTACATTTTTATATTTAGGCTATTTTATATAAAGAAGCCTCTCGGGTCTTGGAAACCAGACGTCGATAGAACTTGATTTAAAAATAATCACTTACAAATTTTGTTCTAAAATTTAAATCTAGCTTAATTTTAAAATTTATTTATTTTACATATTTGTAGTACCAGACAATAGTAAATATTTCCTGATAATATTAATCCTTTGACGATCTAACATTTGAACTCATTATCAAATTATTGTATAATATAGGTACACTATATTTTTTTTATTAAATTTGATCCGACTAGTGTTTAAACCCGAAACTTTTCGGTTGTAAAATTTAAAAATTTAATAAGCTTAAATTTTCCAGCCGTTCCAAAATGACGCCCTCAAAATTTAAAATCCCCCTTTTTTAGAGTTTTCTTAATTTTGTTGTTTTTTTTATTAGTTATTAGTGTTTTTTTATAACCAATTGAAATTATAAGTATCCATCATGAGTACTCCCAAAAGTCCTCACTATTGGGATTTTAACATTGTCAAAATGATTCCAAAAGAATTTGGTAAACAAGAAGTTTAAAATATATTAGGTATCTACGACGTAACCTATATATTCTAAAAAGTTGATGTACCTATTTTATCCCATTATAAAAATGAGTATTCAAAATTACTTCAATTTTTTTTAAATATATAAGTATATGTCTATATATATAGTAACTTCAGTAAATACACATTCATATTTTTAATGCAACAAATCAAAAAATATGAAAGTGAATTCAACGATTATATTATTATTCAGTCCCCAAATATTTGGATCTTTCAATTTTATAACTTTGTCTTTTGTACTTGAATACTGTGTTCTTCATCCCAACATTTATTTAACATTAACAAAATAGCAATATGAATTTATAACACAACACTATTCCGAAATTAATTAAACCAATATGATTTCGTTTCAAGATCATTCTGAAATATGAATTTGCGATGTAATGAACAAAGAAATAAATAATATAAAAAAAAAATATAATAACAAAAAATTAAATCATTATCAAAAAAAAAATATAACAGAGAATGTATATAGGTACTATATAGATAGAAATAATAAAATAATTAAACATATTTCACCATATTAGTATTCCCGAATTTTAAAAAATTTTTTTTAGTACTCCGAAAAATATACAGCTACTTTTGTATATTTGTATCTTAATTTATATAGGTATAACATATTCTAAATAAAAAACTCAATGGATTAAAAAAGTCTCAACTGACAAATATTCTACTAGACTTTCAACAGTCCTACTTACATTCAGACCTTTGACCACTCTGAAATGCAAGAAAGTTACATTACAAGAACCTTCAAACTGTATAGTTTTTTAATTAATTCAAAATGAATTCACTATACTGAAAAGTTATAAACAAGTACCTATTTATTTAATCAAATCATGTATATAGTGCCTATATAGGTGAATCCCCTTATTTAAATGTAATTTGATTAGCAACAGATTTAAATTTTTTAAATTGATTTCAGATAATTGAATTTCCTGAAAAAAAAAAACTGGAATTACCCATTTTTCTAAAAATTATTTTAACATCTTGCAAAACTCAATTTTTTTTAATAGGTAGGTACTATAGATTACAGATTTTAAATCTTTTATAAAGAAAATTTAATATTAAAACTGTTATCACACTGTTATTATTTTATTTCAATAAAAATTTCTCACAAATGATTAACATTCGGAAAAAATTTTTATTTAAATTTTAAAATTATTCACCACATTTTATTTAGAAATTAATATTGTATATTTCTATACAATTTATTATATTTAGTACAAGAATAACAGATTTTTAAAAGTAATGAAAAAATTTAAAATTACAGTTAACATATTAATATAACATCAAAATACACACATGTAAATTATTTTCTTTTATATTATATATTTATATATTTAATAAATTGTACTGCCTTCAACCCTTATTATTTACTTACCTTACTCATATAATATATATACAAATACAATAAATATACTTATCTACCTTTTAAATGTAAACAAAAGTGGTCATTTTTTTTTTTTAACCATACTAATACATAACAGAGCATAACAAGTGGTAAATGATGATGATAACTATACAAATGTAAATGTTAAAAAATTCAAACTAATACATTAGAAAAAATAAAAATTTATTATAATACAATATGTTATATACTCTGATAACTAAATATAGTAAATACAATTTACAATACAAATAAATGTGAAAATTTTTCTCTGAATTTTTTAATAATCAAAGATTTTCACCACATTCGATATATTTGCATGGGGTTTTAGTATCTGCTGTTATGTTACATTGTTATATAGAGATAACATTTATTAATGTTAATGTTATGTTAATTACATATGTATATTTTTTTTTGAAATATAACAGATTTAAATTGTATATTTTCATTATTAAACAAAGGTATATAACTGTTAGGTGAAACAAACACATACATAATATCGTTGAATTGTCAAAAGAAAAACTGTTATAATTGTATTTGTGTGTGTGTGTAAGTACAGGAGAAAAAAAAATAAAAAAAAATATCAAAAACTCCTGTCCTGTTTTTTTTTTTCATCATGTTTTCTTGTTTTTTTTTTTTTAGTTTGTTTTTTTTTTAAACAATCACATGGCGAAATGATTCCGTTACTTTGCGTATATTAATAAATAAATTGTATTTGTATTCGTATATTATTATACACTTTTTTCACCTCAAATATATATTTTTTTATAAAAAAAATACATAATATTGTGTATGTCTAAGAAGTTGATTTCTGTTATAAAAAAAAAATAAAAATGTTGTATTTTGTTTTTTTTTTAATTTGTTGTTATTTTCTTGTTGTTTTTTGTACTTTTTGGTACATTATTACCTATATATTTTTTAATCTATTATAACTGTATATTTTTTTTGGTTGAACGTATATATTGTTTATATACATATGCATGTATATATTTATATATGTGTGTACAGAATATGGCTAGACTTTTTCGTATTCAACATTTTCAACAAAATTTTTTGTGTTGTTGATGTTGTTTTTTTTTTTTTTTTAATTTTTCACAGATTCTTTTATTTTTCCATTATATGTATGTATGTTTGTTCATTTTATATATTTTTTCATTTTTCTACACTGTTTTATTATATTATTATTATATATTTGTTGTTTTTTTTCATTTTTGTCCATTTGGATGTAAATTTGTGATCTCTTTCATTCTTATTATTTTTTTTTTCTATTTTATATATATATTTTGTATATTTGTGTTCATCCTGTTTTTTTTTTTTTTTTTTTATTCAGAAAAATCTTTTTAGTAATACAAAATTTTTAGTAGCGACAAGAACGTCGCCGTGTTAACAACCAATTTTCGGTGGAATATGTTTATAATTTTAAATGAAAAAAAGTTAAAAAATTTAATGAAAATAATAATATAAATAAATATAGAAAAAACAAAAAATAATAAACAGCAACAACAACAACAATCAAACAAAAATAATGTAGTAAACAAATAAGAAAATTGAAAAAAAAAAAAAATCAACAAAATAAGGTGATTTTAATTAAAAAAACAACCTATAGACAGTGAATTAAATAAGAATATATGTATATAAGATTAAAAGTAAAATAAAAAAAAAAAAAAATAGAGCAAATTGAAAATAATAAATAAATTAAATTAACATCAGCTCAAATAAAATTAATATAAAGTATAAATTGGATCTAAAAGATAATAAGTTGCAAAATAAAGTAAATGTGAAATAAGAAGTAAATCAAAATTATTAAAAGTTAAAAATAATATTTTTTTTGAATAAAACAACATTTAAAATTAATCAAATAATAATATATTATACGAAAATATCTGTATATATATTTATAATATATTACAATTTGATCAAAAATAATAAGATTTTAAATTATATACTAAGTACTTAAGTATATAATTGAACAATTAACATCTTAAAAAAAGCTACATAATATCTTAGTATTAAACATATTTATTTACGACACGTTCAAATTTTTCTATTCCAAATTAAATTACTAATAAATAAGTAATAACCGTTATATATATATATATATATATATATGTTATATACGATACCTATAACCGTTATATTATATTTCATTTAATTTAATTTAAATTGAATTAAAAAAAAAAATCCACCTTAAAACTCATACATTTGAACATTTTTTTTTTTTTTTTATTAAATTAAATATTTACCTTTAATATATGCATGTATATATATGTATGTATGTATATATATATATTTAAATAGATATATACAATATAAAACAAGGTAACACCCAATCAGATACTATTATAACGAGATTTCAATTAATAAAATATAAGGTAAATAATAATCAGAACATGATAATAAATGAAAAAAAAAAAAAAAGAAATCAACATACATATGCATACATAAAGTAAATATAATAAAAGTAAAATAAATATATTATATATATGTATAATTTACAGTTTTAAAATAAAATTAATACAAAAACGGTAAAATACCTAATAAAGAAAGAAGGTGGAAATCTTCAAGTCATATACAAAAAATATAATAAATTTTTGCTACGTATGTTGAGAACTTATTAGTTCGTAGTTAGTACATTCTTACTTTCCTATATATATATATATATATATATATGTACATTCAGTTAATATATATATATATGTATATATTAAATAAGCAATCAATTAATAAAAATACTACAAGTATTTTGTTTAGATTTTTTGATTTAATAATACAATTTTCTATTTTCTTTTTCTTAATACAGTTATATTTAAAAGCAACATAACAGTAAATACTTATAGGCGCCAGTTAAAAACTAACAGTTTATATTAAAGGCAAAAAAAATATGTGCGTAAAATTAAAATTAAAATTTTCACAAAAAAAATTAAATACAATTAAATCCAACAAAAAAAAAGATTAAAATATGATGAAAATAATAACATATTATATAAAATAAATTATATAAAATGTTAATTAAATACTTAATTTAAAAAAAAAAAAATTAATAAAGTTTAACAAATATACTATTTGATATCAGAGAACAAAAAAAATGGATAAAAAACACAAGAATAGTTGATTTAAAACAAGAAAAATAAAATATTTAAATTAATAATTTAAAAAAAAAAAAAGAGAATTATTATAAAAATAAATGTTCTTATTTAGTTTTTGTTTTTATATTTAGAAATTAAAAAAAAATATATATATATATATATTTTAAAATTAAATAATTAAAAAATAAAAATTTTGGAAAAAAAAAAAAAAAATTTAATAAATTTTTTTTTAAAATATTGTGAAAAAACCATTCCAATGTTGTCTTGTTTAGTACCACCACGTTTCGGACAAGAGAACAAAATTACTATGCCATCATCAGCAGCTGCATTTCCATTACAATGTAAGTTTAAATTTTATTTTCTTTTAAAATCTCAATGGTTATTTTATTATGTATATAGGTAGGTACCTAGTAAAATATCGCCCAAGGGGCTTGAACCTAACCAAAAAATATTAAAAAATAAAAATTTTATTCGGCAATTATAACTTCTTACTAAATAGTTTATAACTTTAAACACATTTTACTAGAAAGCTTTATTTAATTGGAGGAAATTTTACATAAATTAGATTCTAAATACGTTTCGAAAATCTAAGTTATATTATCGATTTAGAATTGTTATTCCTACCTATAGATTTTTTTTATTCTCCACCTATACAGATTGCTTGATAACTCTAGACAACCCCTTTACTTTTAAGATTTTTAAGGCTTTATGTAAAATTTGTCGGAAAGCCACTTATTAAAATTTGAACATCTAAAGTAAAGATGAACTTTGACATAACAAAAATGTCATAATTTACAAAATATCTGAATGGAACATCTTAAGTCATAACTTAAAAAAGCTTGGATTATCTTAAATTAACGATTTTGTTTAGTTACTAAGTGACCGTACTACATAACCAAAAGAAAATAACAAAAAAAAAGTTTCTACAATAGAATCTCTTGAACAAATACAAGAGATCATGTATCATTTTCTTTCGAACAACATTGTTGCTAATTATTTTAAAATTCACTCTTATAATTCATTGCCCTCAACCTCAGGAAATTTTAAAATAAAAAAAAAAAGAAAGCTATTATCAATTCCTCGTTTATTTGAAATTTTTTTTATCAAATCTCTGTTTTATATTTTTTTTGTTTTTTAATAATAATTTCATTGACGCCTTTAATTATTTTAAAAGTTTATTTGTTTTTTTTTTTTGTTTGTTTACTTTAAAATTATCAAAAAAAAATATATATACCTATATATATTTTTTCCACCTTATTTTCGTTTTTGAGGGCTACATTCGGTCAAACAATCAACTGATATAAATATACAAATAATCAACCTCAGGTTTTGATTTATAAGTATAATTTTTTTTTTTTTTTTTGTAAATTCTAGAGTTTTTTAAACCGCTTAATGGTAAAAAAAAAAAAAAATCATTAACATATCCGGTGTTTCAATAGAAATTTCAATTTCGATTGGTGTATTTTTGATATTTTTAGTAATTTCATTAAAACATTGAAATAGAGAGAAATCAGAAATTTAGATATAATAAAAAATTTTAAAACAATTTATAAAATCATAAAACTAATGTAAAGTAACGGGAAACAAATGTTTCAGACAAATTTCATTTTATTGTAGCGTTGAAACAAAGGGCTGTATTTAGGAGTGGTAACTTTTTTCAAATCATATTTTGTTGCAAGAAATATTATTTTAAAGTTTTAATAAGTTTATGCTAAAATTAACCTTTCAAAACGAAGGAGAGGAAATGCCGTTATTTTTTCATCAAATCACCTATTTTGAATTAAAACTAAGTTTTGGGGAAATTTTTTTAAAAAAAGGCATCGCTTCATCTTACAAGCAATATTTTAAGTGATATAAAGAAAAATTTCACTAAATATAAAGAAATATAATTCTATCTGGCCCCTATTGTAGCAAATCAAATAGCTTCAAACTGTTGATACTATAGCATATTGAAATTTTGATAAGTAAAAAAACACTCGTTCAACAAAAACACAATTATTTCATTACTCGATTAATGAGTCTCTGAAAACTAAGTTAGATTAAAGATGTATGTAAAAATTCTTGCATGGACCGAAAAGATTTCCAATTGTTGGACCCAAATAGTATCATGCCACAAAATTTTAAAAATCACTTCGTCCATTTATCGATATCTAGTGTTGTACTAGAAATCTTAAGCGTTCTACAGTCTTCCACAATAAAAAAAAAATGTTCCAATTAAATCAAATAAAACAGCCAAATATAGAAAAAAAAAATCTATTGATTCTATTTTTACAGGAAATCATCAAAATCTATAAAAATTTCTAAATCATCTCGTATTATTAATTGGGTGCGCTAAAAGTTCAAAACATAAAAAAAAAAAACGAAACTTCTAAAAAAGTTTCCTTTCTTTTCTTTCCAAAAAAATAAAATAAAATTATGATTAGCACGTGCAATTTAATCAAAATATTTTTCACTTTTCATCATAATTTTCATCCATCAAATATCAAAAATTCAATAAATTAATTTTCTTTTTTTTCTCTGATTATGTTATGTTCATTTTTCTGTATTTTCAATACAACTAAAGTTAAATATATAAAACATAAAATTTCTATTGAAAAACACAGAAAATCTTTATACAAATTATACAGGAATTGAAAATTTTATTTTCAAAGAAAGAAAAAAAAATAAAAAATCTCATCACCTTTAAAGCACGAATCTTATTTAGCACCTCTATTGAATTTCATTTATAGAAATATTTTCTTTTGAAATCTATTTAAAATTTCTAGGAACTAATTGCACCAGCTAGAATTTCAATATAGGAAAACTTTTTTTCAAAAAAATAATCAACAAACGATCAAACGATTACTTTCGTATTGCAAAGATGTTGAAGTTGGGTAGAGGTGAAGTAGTAAGGTTTATCATTATGTTAAAATTTTGAAAATTCCAAATAGGAATACATATATATATTAAGTTGCCGTACCTATTAGACATTCATATATATATTCTGTTTTGCAGATAGAGAATTTTTCAAAGTTCTTACCTTTTAATCCAAAACTCTTAGAATCAGTTCAAGTCAGCATATTGAAATTATTTGGAATTATCTTATATTTATTTATATATAATTTTTTTTTTTAATTTTAAAACTTCAATTCAAAAATATTTCAATCTCCCCTTATTTTCATCTTCATATTTTCCAAATTCCAATTAATTTCGATAATTTTAACTATTAATATTAATTTACCTCTATATCACACATATATTTGAATTCTACCTATAAACAAATTTTATATTTTCATTAGAATTTTCATATTCATCATATGCATCTCGATTATTTTCATTTAAAAAACAAAATTTCTGTGAGGTCTTCATCAGCATCTTAAAGATCTAATTACAACAACAAAAGAAATAAAAATTTATACAAACAATCTTTAGAAAAAAAAAAAACAAAACAGCAAGGATCAGCATAACAAAAGAAATCCAAATTATAAACAATAATAAAAAAAAAAATTCTAAAACCGAATCAAAGTAAAAATTCTGGAATCAAATTATTATTAAAAAAAAAAAAAAATTGAATTTCACCTTTAAAACAATACACATCACAATATATGTTATAATACCGTTGTATAAATTTGGCACGTTCAAAACGAACGGTAAACTAATACCAAAAAACCCTTAGAAAATACAACAGAAATTTGAAGGGTTAGGTATAATCTTTTCTTATGTTTTTGTTTTTTTTTTTTTTTTAATTTAAATTCAATGTCTCTCATTTATTTTGTAAACCGTTGAACTCACTGAATGACTGTCTGATGAACGATACCCGCTTAATAAAACAATTATATATGTATAGGTTTAACTTAACGTTTTGTGTTGCAGCAGTCATCATTATATTGAGCGGTAATAGCAATAGCAGCAGCAGCATTTGTGAACATGTGGGTTTCAATAGAATTTCAAATTGAGAATTTCTTAATATTTTGAAACTGGATATATTTGAAATGATGGATAAATTGATTTAAGGTTAAGGTAGAAAGAAAGAAAAAAAAAATTGTAAAACAAATAAACTGTTAATTGTAAATTCTATGATGCGCGGATATATAATATAACATAATATAATACTTAAATACAAATATGCATATTCAGAACATAGGTGTTGTTGTTTTAAGAAATACAATTTGAATGCGGTATATTTTTCTTTGAAATTTTAGTATAATACGGTTTAAATTTACAAAAAAGTTGTGTAAATAAATATTAAACTCTTTTGTTTAAATGAATCACAATCACAATTCACAAAAAATCATTTTAATTCTAAATAAAAAAAAAATATAGCTTAAACCCTTAAAACACTGAATATGAACAATGAAATGTAACTGTAAACAATGAACCAAATAACATAATATTTACCAAATATAACGCACCACTTCGATAATTAATAGTTAAGAAAAAGATTTAAAAATTCGTTAAGTTTTATAGCGCGGTCAAATTACTTTGTCATAAGGTGAAATCAATTAACAAATAACTATTAATTATTGAAAATTGAAATTAACTATTATTAATTAATTAAAAATTATTAATTACTTGGCAATTACATTAAAAGTGCAAAGAAGTTCTTAATTAATTAACTCAATCGAGAATCTTCGTTAAGTTTTACTTGACTATTAAATGTAATAAAGGAGGGGCCAAATTCAGCAAAAATATCTACTGATTAATACAAATTTAAAATAATATTTCCTTTATAAGTTATGAACTAAATACATATTAGTTATTACTTAACGAGACCCTTAATTTTTTCAAGGGTTCGTTAAGTTTCAAAATTCTTATTTCTATTAAATAAATGTCATAACGCCCGATCAGTCGTATCTAAACTGATTAACACTCTTCGTTTTAGTTTTTAAAATTTAACTTAAAATAACTTAAGTAAACTAGCCGGCTTAAATTAACGAAAACTTACATTAAGCTGACTTAATTATTCTTGGGAAGCTACGAGTAAATATTATGCAATAGCATAATAACGTATAAAATTTTGACATTTAATTTTTTACGGTTCGTCCAGCCTTTATACAATTAGACAAATATTTTTTAACGAAACTCTAACTTTTTCGTTAAATAAATTTTTTTTTTTAAATAATTTAATATTTAATTTATTCATATTTTTAAAATAAAAACAAGACTACTATTCAAATTTATGAAGTTATATTTATATTAAATTATTTCATTATATTTTTAATACTTAAAAAAAAAATACGAAAACAAAAAAAAAAATAGAAATTTATTCAACTAATAATAAAATAAATTTGTTCAATTTCCATTTTTTGATTTCTGCTAATGTTTATTTCAAAAAAATATTTCTAAGGTGTAAAATAAAAACAAATCATTAATAATTTTTTTTCTTTGCTAAAAAAAAATTAAATATTATTATTAAAAATTATTATTAAATATTATTATTAATATTATTATTATTATTATTATTTTTATTACTTATATAAAAAAAAAATAAGAACGAATAGAACATTAATAGCTTTAAATAAAATGTCGCTTCATCTTTTGTTTTTCTAAAAGAAAACATTAATTTTTTTTTTTTTTTTAAATATTGCAAACATTTGCCTTTGATTTTAACTTAAAAAATTTCAAATTTTTTATTTTATTTAGTATTTTTATATTTTCAAAGTGATTGCAAAACAAAATTTTGATCATAAACAAATTTTTATTTGATTTTAAATGAGCAGTTAAGCATGTTAAAGAAAGCAATTTATATAATAAATCTTCGGTGAAATAAAAAAAAAAATAAAACTTTTGATTGTCGTTTTTTAATAGAAAAAAACAATTTTAATATAAAAAAATTCTGTCATCATTAAAGAATTTTTATTTTATTTTGCTTTATTATAACCTATAATCGCTTCAAATGGAATTTCCCATATGATCGAATAAGAGATTTTAATGGAAACTTTCTAATTATAAAGAAAAACCCCTAACCCCGTCAGTAGATTTGAATATAGTACAGTGTACAGAAACATTTAGGTGATTAAATATAAAATTCATATTAACCAAATGTCACTCTTCATACTCCTATATGATCAATCCATTGATCCACACAATGATCAATAAACGATCCATTGAAACACACTGAATCGTTTCGTATACAAGATGACTCTTCTTTTTGATGGCAACAACTAAGGTAAAATAATATAATCTTCGGTTGACTAATAAGTTTACCAATAAGTTATTCTTCATGTTGTAGTTCCTATGCTTAATTTTATCTTATAACAAAATAAAACATATCGTATGACAAAACTAATTTATATGTTTGAAGATCAGTTTCAAAGAATAAGTTTAATAAAGTCGATTAGATTCCTTTATATAAATATTTAAAATTAAAAAAAAAAATTCCAGCTGAGTAGCGCAGTGATTAGAATGCTGTCCTTTCATACGAAGGGTCCGGGTTCAAATCCCAGTGAAAATGAAAAAACTTTTCTGGTTTTCTACTCGACTCAGCTACTATTCGCCATTAGATTAAAATTAATGGCTTAATCAATAATTAATAATTATATTGCATCTTTAATAAATTAAAAATACATTAATATAACAATAAAAACCAATACAAAATATAAACAAATAATTTAATTGAATAATATAACTCACAGAATACCATATAACTCAAATACAAAAATTATTACAATATAAATAAAATGAGTTGTATATATTGAAGATCTAAGACATTTCTACATGTTATAAGGGGTAGTGCTATGTCATGCTTAAATTGTTTGTGGAATTCATTAAGGTCAATTCTAATAGCACAAATATAATATGACCCCTTGTTTTAACATGTACCTATAGACAAGCTTATTATAGCCTAACGATTGAACAGTTAGCATTTAAAAAAAATAAAAAAAAAGAAATTTCGCACTGCCGACGGAATTCCGTTATATACTTTTTGTAATATCCTGTAATGATTAGTGATTACTGATTACAATATACAAAATAATCATAATATGATTGAGTATTAAAATTAGTATATTTACTAATCTATGCCTATATCAAAATCAGATCAGAGATATCCAATATAATAACAATCTCAGTTTATTAAAGCCAACATTAAAAGTAAATAAAATTCAATTATTCTTTAAAAAGGTTTTTTTTAACCAAAATTACTTATTTAATTTATCAGTTACTTACTTAAGTACTTAGTATATAAGTAATAGAAAATTTATTTATTAATCCCAATATTTATGACTATATTATCAATTACTTTACAAAATACTTATGATACAAGTATTTACCGAATATAATCACTAATCAGGTAAATGATTACTTTCACTTCTTTTACATTATTTATTGTATTTAATCTCTCAAATTTTTATTACTTACTTTATTATAATTTAAAAAATTGACTAGTTACAATCAACTTTTATAATCAAATTTTAAAAATTCAGAAAATATATTTGTTTTTAGATTTATTTCAACTCAAACCTAATTGTCTCATTTATCTAGAAAAAAGAAAGATTATTTTATCAGTAGTATATGAACTCGGAATGATTCATTCTGAAAAAACAAATAAATTTAAAAAGTATTTTATTATCTTTCAAAAAAAATTATATTGTTAATATTGTAATATAATCTGTATCTCTATTCGAATGTTAGAAAGTCTAAAAAACAAAGGTAAAATTTTAGTAAAAGATTTTTTTAAATTATTTACATAGACATGAAGTTGTCAGAATCTTATCATTAATATAACTATAGATACAGTAATGTAAACATACAAGTATTAATTTACTAAAAATAATAAAAAAATAAAAACTTTTAACTAAAATAACAATAAATATAGGATTTTTTTTTTGTCTTAAATAAAATAAATATAAAATTAAATTCCCAAAATAATATTACAGATAGTTATTAAAATATATTATAATAAAAAAAGGTATGCAGATAATAAAGTACAAATAGGCATTAAATAAAGTACAATTGGTCATATAAATATATATATAAATAAATATGTATTTAAAATATTAATATGTCAATATAAATTTAGTCTGAAGAAAATTTTAATTTAAAATTATATATATTTTATTTTAATATAAATATATATTATTTTTCAATCATAATATGTGTTTATTTAATTATTTACTTTAAAAATTTTCTAATAAAAATATTTTTAAGGCAATTTTAAATATAATAAAAGTACAGATGCTTCAACAATATTCTGTATCTATAACTATATTTTACATACAAATATAATTAGTTATTAAAGTAGATAGTTAAATTTACAAAAAATTATTTTGATTATTTGAAATTAATATTTTTATTTCTTTTACTTATCCTAATCAATTCCCATTGTTCCGACTGAATTCCGACTATTAATTCCAACTAACTAACTAGATCTTTTTTCTAGAGATCTTCTAGCAGAATCGCTGAACCCTCAATTAATTTTGTCTTCAATACCTTTTTAACCAATTACTTACAAATTCCCATTGTTCCTACCGAGTTCCGAATGTCAATTCCATCTATATAAATATTTTAAGTCAATTTTTTAATTTAATAAAAGTACAGATGCTTCTGAAATATTCTGTATGTCAATATTTAAGATACAGAGCAACATAACTACATTTTACATAATAATATAATTAGTTATTAAAGTAGATAGTTAAATTTACTTATAATTATTTTGATTATTTAAATTAATCTTTTTATTTCTTTTACTTATCCAAATCAATTTCCATTGTTCCGAATGAATTCTGACTATTAATTCCAACTAATTAGATATTTTTTCTAACAGGATCACTGAATCCTCAATTAATTTTGTCTTCAATACAATTTTAACCAATTACTACCAATTACTAAACAATTCACATTGTGTCTACTGAATTCCGAATGTCAATTCCATAGATCTTTTTTTCTAGAGATCCTCTAGCAAGATCATTGAACCCTCAAGTAATTTTGTTTTCAAAAAATTGTTTAGTAATTGGTTAAAAACCTTTTTAACCAATTATTAAACAATTCCGATTGTTCCGACTGAATTCCGACTGTCAATTCCAACTAATAAGATCTTTTATTTTGAGATCCTCTATCTGGATCCCTGAACCCTCAATTAATTTTGTCTTCAATACATTTTTAACCAATTATTAAACAATTCCCATTGTTCCGAATGAATTCCGAATGTCAATTCTACATAATTACATATTTTATCAAGAGATATTTTAGCAGACTATTTAGTGAGTCTGAACTCTGTCTTAAATACTCTTTCGAAGCTGAGTTCATGAATTACCTGAGTTAGTTTCCAAATAACTTCTTTTTGAAAGAATTTTCTTTATTTTTCCAAATTCCGTGGAAAAATTTTCCTTAGCATTACATTTCATATTTTTAATTAAATTTCTTTTGAATAATTAATAAATACCATTCCTATAACTAATGACAATTACAATTACATAAACTGAATTTAACATCTCCAAAAACCTATAATAATTGAAGTATACTTATATCCAATTATTTATATTTTAAGCGCCTTAATTTAATTTCAAACCCCAAAAAGAACCTCTCCTTCAATTAAAGAAAATCTCCCCTACAGTAATCAATTAACAAGATTTGATTACAAATAACCAAAATAATTGTAATCACTTAATAAATAATCATTATTCACGAAATATGAACACGTTTTAACCTGTTAAAATATAAATTTAACATTCATTTATTTATTCTTAAAATCTTTTATATTGTTTTTAAAACAAATTTATATATATATATATATATATATATATATATATATATATATATATATACCCTTTTATAAAACATAACAATCGTAAACCATTTAACCATTTTTAACACAACAAGTAATTCATTATTCCAATTTTTCATTCATAAAAACCAAAAAACAACTGAAATCCCTTTTATTCCTGTTTCAATTTTAACGCACCTTAATAAGGCGCACCTCAATTTATCTAAAGATAATTTTCTGTAACTACCTGTTGTTTTGTTGTCAAAACCTGTAAATAAACAATACGAATACAGAGTACTTCAAAAAAAAATTAAAAATCAAAATAACCTCAAAATAATAAAAAAAAATTAAAACACGTGCCGAAATCATAACAAACAAATCCTCGGAGAACACCTTAAAAATTTTTTTTGAAAGAAATCCAAATATTTAACATGAATGAGAACAAGTTTTCAAATTAACCTAAATAAATACCTACAAATACACCTTAGCTACCTATTATTAAGTATAGGTATAATATAAAATATACACCTTAAAAAATTCAAGATACCAAAACAAAAAAAACAAAACAACAACATCTTATACAAATACAAGAATTTTCAGGATATTCGTTAAGGTATATTATAAGATGTATTGTATAGCTCCTGTATATACTCCTGTTTTTTTTTTGACTTTCGTTTTTTTTTATAATTCTTACCTATGTATATTAGTCTGTGCTAACTCAGAAATACGATTTATATGAGAGACAGAGTGAGAGAGAGAGAGAGAGTGACGTGTGCGCAAACAAAAATTAATGGAACAGGATTTTGTAGGGGTTTAAGGTTTTTTTCTGAGTCATGTTTTTAAAGAAAAAGATTAAGGATACACCTTTTTTATGTATACTAAATAAAATAATTTTATTTTTTTTTTTTTTTCTTAGGTAAATATTAGGTATATATGTATATTTTTAGGTATAAGACAGGTACATATACACCTAATATCAGTGATGTATATACATATATATATGTATATTAAAATATAGGTGAATACTAATGATTACATAGGTGCCTTTTTTTTTTTGGTTTTTTTGCGTTTCAAAATTTATGATGGTGGTAAAATAAGGTGCCCTACCTTTTTTTTTTATATATATATATTTTTTTATTATAAGTATGTATTTTTAAATTAGGTTGATGTATTAGTAATTCAAAAAAAAATAAAAAGTGTGTTCTGGTTGGTTGATTTATTTTGGTTTTTCTACTGTAGGCACCTGTTATTTAATATAAGGTTTATATGATATACTATGTATTGTTATATACCATGTATTTATTTGTGGGATCATGTTATGTTCACACACCTAAGATAATATTTTCGTATATAAATACACCTAAGAGAGGTACCTAATTTCTTTAAAAAAAAAAATACCCAGTTACTTACCCAGTTTTTTTAATATTGAAATAAGGACTAGATAGAAATTAGAATTAGATTATCTTAAAATGGTTTTTATATTAAAAAGCTACAGTAAATAATGCCCAAATATTACCTACACTAATAATATTAAGAACAGATGCATTTTTTTTAAAGGGTTCATTAACTTTTTAATCTCCAAAAAATATTTATAATCTTCCAATTATTATTAATTATATATAATATTAAATTAAAATAAATTAAATTTTCACTTTATTAAAAAGAAATTATATATATATATATATATATATATATATATATTTATTTATGATAATAATTTTATCCCACTCAAATCTATCAGATTTTATTATCGATTTCATCGTTCCTTATTTCATCTTGTTCTAAAAGTTAAAAAAAAAAAAAACAAAATTATTACAAAATTAAATATTAAATTATTTGTTATTAATATCGATTTATTTTATTTGTTTTTTTTTTTTTATATTTTCAAAATATTAAAAATTATTTATTCAATAATTTCTCAATAAAAAATTAAAAAAAATGAACACGTATCCAAAAAAAAACAGAATCAAAATGTAAGTATATGTATATAACACAAAATCAAAGGCAAAATCCCGTCAGATAATAAATTTTATCCGAACGTAAAGGAACTGAATAAAAAATATTAAAGTTAATAAACAATTAAATTGAATTAAAATTCCTTAAATTTTTTTGTATTATGTAAAAGTAATGGATTAATTTATATTGTAGACTCAAGTCGTGCTTTGTCACCTATATAAGAATTAAATACAACCCAAATATCCACAAAACGTCTCAATCGCATGTGTTCTTTAATAAATTTTCTAAATATGTAATTCCCATAATACTTAACACCCTAACCCAATCCTAATACATGGTGTTTATATTTTACGTATTTACTTCGTTCGAGGCGCCTAAGTAACATTTTAAGAATCCTTTCAACGATTCTAAGTAAGTTTCTTACAAATCCTACCATGGATTCTAATTACCTTCCGTACGAATCCTCTCATCGCTTCTAAGTAACTTTCAAACAGCTCCATACTTAGAAGCAACTTTCTTACGAATCCTCTCAGCGCTTTTAAGTAACTTTCCTCCGAATCCTCTCATTGCTTCTAAGTAATTTCTTACAAATCCTCTCATTGCTTCCAAGTTACTTTTCTACGAATCCTCCAATCGCTTCTAAGTATTTTTTTTTGTAAATACTCTCATCGATTCTATGTAACTTTCTTACAAATCCTACCATGGATTCTGACTAACTTTCTTACAAATCCTTTCATTGCTTAAAAGTTACTTTTCTACGAATCCTCTCATCGCTTCTAAGTAACTTTCCGACAAATCCTCTCATTGCTTCCAATTTACTTTTCTACGAATCCTCCAATCGCTTCTAAGTAACTTTTTTACAAATACTCTCATTGATTCTATGTAACTTTCTTACAAATCTTACCATGAATTCTGACTAACTTTCTTACGAATCCTCTCACAGCTTCGAAGTAATTTTCTTAAGAATGTTCTAATCCGTTTTAAGTTACTTTCTTTTAAATCCTCACATTGCTTCCAAGTTACTTTTCTACGAATCCTCCCATCTCTTCTAAGTAACTTTCGTACAAATCCTCATACCGCTTTTAAGTTACTTTCTTACAAATCCCCTGACCTATCAACCCTTCTAAGTAACTTGCTTACCAAACCACCTCTTTTCATTTATCAAAGAAATTCTTAATCTCCTTCATTTATAACCAATTAAGTATAATAGTAAGAGATATTTTAAACCCCAGATGCTACAAAATGGTTAAAAATATTTTAATAAAAGAAAATTCTCATTGCAAATTAAAAAAAAAAATAAAAATGAGAACATCTTAAAAAAAGAAAAATGTTTTATTTTTCTTTAATAAATTTAATTATTGTTTAAACAATATACCCACGATTCTCGAATATGACTATATTTTTTTTTTTTTTTTTTTTTTTAATTTTTTTTTTTTATACAGCAATAAATTGCTAATTAAATGACTTGCACCTCCAACTAAAATTAAACAATTAGTAAAAATGTACAATTTAAAAAAAATTTAAAATAGAAAAAAAAAAACAAAAAAATAAAAAAAAATTTTCACCTAAATTTAACAAAATAATAACCACACAATTAAATGTAAAAAAAAAATATAAAAAAAAAAAAGAGAAAACACATTATTTACAAAATTGCAATTTTACGCAAAAAAAAATTATTTTAAAGTGTGTATTATTGATGCAATTCTATATATACATTAAAAAAAAAAATACTTTCCTACGCTTTAATATTTCATAAATGTATCTATAGATACATATTATCTGCAATTTATAATACTTATAATTGAGAAGAACAGAAGAAGAATATTTTATACAATAATTGACTTGTCTTCTGGTCATATACAATAGCTTCTTATCCATATAATATCCAACCTTCCAAACAAATATTTTATTAAATACTTTAATAATAAATTAAATAAATTTAAAAATTTAATTTCATACATCCACAATATATGTATATATATATATAATATATCTTAAAATATATTTTAATAGTTGTTGGAGTTAAGTGTCAGTAATAAATTGTATCTAATAAAAAAAAAAGTCATATATTGACGTGTCATAGTCATAAGTTTAAATATTGGGACATGAAATATACGTATATATATAAAATTTATATATATATATATATGATGAAAATTAATAATTTTCCTAATATAATTTAACTAGTCTTTTGGAAAATTATGCACAATGAGCAACAAATTTGTGATTTTTTTTTATAATATTTAAATTATTGCATTTTTATCAACCGCTTATATGAAATATAATTAGCGCAAGGTTTAGTATATTGTTTTCGCATCAAAAATAGGACTCTGAGATTTTTGGATATATGCATTATTCCGGGTTTGTTTTTCTGTGTAGTTTTGTGACAACATGTCCATCTGTGCACACATTTACAACCTAAACGTCTCAGTATGGAATGCTTTTAAATTTCATATATAAGATTTTGGTGTTAATATTTTGAATTGATAAACTTTTGGAGAAAATCAAGTAATCCTAAGGCGCATTTCTCTAGTGTAACTTTTAGGTTCTTCGCGAATATTTTATAAATCAAAAATAGTACAACAAAACTTATCACATAAAAGTTATTACACAGCAAATAAAGAGCTACTGCTTTGCTATCCCACGCCCTGATGATGATGCATTACAAAATTTAAGCTGGCAAAAAATTAACGTCTGATAATCAAAAAAAAAAAAAATATATCTTAAATTATTAAACAATGTTAGCTAAGTTGTGTATGACAAAAATTAATACATATGCAATAGCTAGTAAAAACCTTTGAAAGATATTTTACATTATGATTTTCCTGTAATAGCGGTTGGTTCTGTGATGGACACACAATGTTTTTTATTTTAGAATTCTTGTCTATTTTATAGTTTGATACAAAATTTAAAGAATTAAATTTTTTCGATAGTAAATTCAAATCTTAATATTTAGACTGCCTATCAATTATGAAATATATTAAATAATAATATTAAAAATTTATTTTATTTTAAACAATTTGAAAAAATAATTAAAAATTTAAGATTTTGTAATAAGATAGTTTTTGAAGGTTTATAAATTTAGCACTAGCAAAAAATCAAAATAAACTTTAAAAAATTTAATAATTATATACTTTAATTTAAGAAAACTATAATTATTTAATGAATATTATATAAAAAAATTTAGATTATAATAACTTTTATCAAAAAATATACTATTTATTTATTTATTTATTTATTTATTTATTTATTTATTTGTAGTACCAGACAATTGTAAATATTGCCAGATTATATTAATCCTATTCCGATTTGACATTTCTACTTATTATTAAATTATTGTAATAGGCGCACTATATATTTTTATTAAATATGATCCGACCAGGGGTTTAAACCCAAAACTTTTCGATTGAAAAGCCGTCACTTTACCACTGAGCTGTCGATCAGATACTTAACATATTTTTGGTAATTATTTATAAAAATTACAAATATAAAATGAGATACATTAACTTGTAAATTAGGTATAAAAGTGGTATAATAAATTTAAACCAATTTTCAATAAGAATAAAGAATTTCTCTGGTAATTTTTTTTTTAATTTGCAATTTCACCTTACTCGTGATAATATTAAAAAAAAAAAAAAAAACAAAACTTAATTCTATGGTAGAGATTGTATAGACCTACCTATAGAATAACTCTTGTATATTTATTGTGTCGACAATGGTGGCGTCAATATACGCAAATGGCCTCAATATCTTGTTGTAAAAATGAAATGAATTGAATTAAATTAAATGTATATTATTATATTTATTTATATTATATACTTATACATTTAAATACATTTATGCATATATGTATACAGTTGTTTGCCAAAAAAAAAAACTTAATGCATTCACTATACGTCAGAATAAATTAGTCAGTCACTCTTACTTTTAAAAAAAAAAAGAAATAACAAAAATATACATATATATATATATATATATTTTAATTCATTTAAATAAAATATAACCCCAAATAAAATATAAAAAAAAAAAAAAATCTTTGCATCGAATAAAATTGAACTCAAAATTTTCCTCAATTTTCTGTGTTTAATTTTAAAAAAAAAATCTTTATACTGGCTCTTCTTCTTCTTCTTCTCCTGCTTTTTGTTTTTTTCCACCGTATCACTTTTAAAAAATTTAATTAAACGCTTCTACCTTGGGTGTTCATAATTTTTTAGAATATATGTATATATGAAATTATATTGAAATTTACGATATTGATATTATTTGTTGTGTATACGCCCCACATATATACGTAATATATCATGAATCTTATATTCGTTCTTATTATAATTGAACATTTTATATTAATTTGTGACAAATGTTTGTTACTTTAAGTGTTTTTTGGGGTTATATAAGGTTAGAACGCAAATTAAAGTATACCAAGGACTCTATTGAACCAACACTAATCAGTAATCACTAATAAAATAATAATTTTTTTGATAAGTGAGTGTTTTTAACCAATCAAACGTCATAATGTTTCCTGTCAAATATGGGGTTGGTGAAACAAACAAAAATTATCAAATTATAGAGCGCTGGGCTCTATTGCAGCAAGAACTCATAACTAATCAAATAACAGTTTTTTGTTAAAAAAACTTTTGTTGTACCAAATCTACTTTTGACAGCTAACAAATGAAGTTTGATTATTGAAAGACATTCACTTATCAAAAAATTATTATTTGAATAGTTATAAGTTATAAGTTTTTGATGCATTAGAGTCCAGGTTGGTGATATAGGCGGCCCATTGATCTTTTGCACCAAATACTTATCGCTTATCAATTATTAATCTAATTAAAAAATACTTTATTCATGATAAGTGTAAATGCTTAGTGTTAGACGAATGTTTTCAAAAATTTTACTCACTTATCAATTTTACAATTTTTTTCTGAACAAGTAAGTAGAAATGATAAGCGTTTCCCCAAAAATTAACCTAACTTATCAAAATATAATAAAATTTAGTGATTTGATAAGTTATGCATGGTGATTACGTAAAAATATATTAATTTTTAGTACAGTAAAAATGATCACAAAACTCTTAGTATTTATGATAATTTGATTAACACATCACTTTTCATTTAAACAATAGAATTGGGCCTAGATAAGTGAATGCATATTACTTATCAAAACATTTATGAGTCATTATCAAACACTGTTTTGATGCAACAAAAACTTATCATAAAAATGTTTAATTGTTTATTTTATTAGTGATTAGTAGTTGGTAATATAGTTGTCCCAGTGATAATCAATTTTTAAACGTGACATAGTATTAACGAATAAAGCCGTTCATGCATGGTTTCTTATCCTAACACGTCTTCAATCCACTAAAATCCTTAAAAAGAGAAAATTTTTCAGTTTCTCTCAAATCATTCAAAGTGGAAAAACTTATCAGTAAAACCGAATATAATATTTAATATATATATATATTTTTTTTAATTTACCAAATTAATTTAAAATTAAATAATAAGAAGTACGACCAATAAAATTAAAAGAAAAGTAAAAACCACTAATGAATAATATAAAAGAGTGCAAAATGCAAAATAATTAAGTGTAAATTTGATCAGATAAGATGGAGAACATCGATACACAAGAACACTTAACACAAATATATATAATATAATTACTATATAATAGGTAATATATAAAAACTTATTATTTCGTAAAGTAAATTATTAATTAAATATTTTTTTAAATTATTTACAATGGTAACAAGTTTAAAAAAAATAATAAAACTTATATTTAATAAAAATTGGATTAATAT
Organism: Dolichopus griseipennis; assembly: GCA_963082915.1. Taxonomy (NCBI): domain Eukaryota; kingdom Metazoa; phylum Arthropoda; class Insecta; order Diptera; family Dolichopodidae; genus Dolichopus; species Dolichopus griseipennis. The sequence continues at coordinate 11,532,453 of OY720441.1, forward strand.
TCATTCGTGATAAATTTAAATAATTTTTTTTTTAAGTTTTTGTATTTTTCTTTATTCTTTTGAAATTGTGAACTTGCACTGTTTTGTTGACATTTTTACAATTACTTGTTTATCACTTTATATATAAAATAATATAATTTACATGAGGTTTAGTCTTGTTATTCCATTTTAACATTTTTTTTAATGGTTTTTAACATTTTTCATTTAATTTACAAATTTTTTAATAAAAATGTGTCGAAATCTTGGTTTAGTAAATCCCGTTTTTATAAAATCTCATTTCAGAAAATCTCCTGTTAAAAAAATCTCGTTTTTAGAAAATCTTGTTTTAAGAAAATCCCGTTTTTAAAAAATCTCGTTTTAGAAAATCGCTTTTTTAAAAAATCTCGTTTTAAAAAATTCCTTTTTTAAAAAATCTCGTTTTAGAAAATCGCTTTTTTAAAAAATCTCGTTTTAGAAAATTTTTTTTTAAAAAATCTCGTTTTATAGAATCTAGTTTATAAAATTTCGTTTTAGAAAATCCCTTTTTTTTATATTCTCCTAAAATCTTTAAAAATGAGATTCAATAAAAACGAGATTTTATAATAAGAGATTTTCTAAAATCGTGATTTTTTAATACGAGATCTTCTAAAATCGTGATTGTTTAATACGAGATTTTCTAAAATCGTGATTAAAAATAAAGGTGATTTTCTAAAACCAGATTTTGGATATATACAGATTCAATAAAAACGAAATTTTCTAATAAGAGATCTTCTAAAATCGTGATTTTTTAATACGAGATCTTCTAAAATCGAGATGAAAAAAAAAGCGATTTTCTAAAACGAGATTTTCTAAAAGCTAGATTTTCTGAAATGAAATTTTGTGAAAACGGGAAGCATTTACTTCTGAATTTGATAAGTTTATTCTTCTATTTTTAATAACAACACTTACTTCTAAGAAAACGTAAGATACTTTTTAACTTTTCAGTATCAACAGAAAGTCCTTTAAAATTGGAATCGCATATCTAGGGAATACCCTAAAGAACACAGTTGGTCCCAAAACTCTGGTAAACAAACCGTTATTTTTATGTAATTTCAATGGTTTTAGACAACAATTTTTTTTTTAAAAATAAATTTTTTATGTACCTTAAGACATTTTGTAAAATTATATATGTAAATACAATTTATATACATATACATACTATAAAATATGCCACGAATCAGGTGTACTCATGCAAATATTTTTTTAAAATATTCTTATTTGAATTTTTTTTGCAATTTCTACGCATAATTTTTCACTACGAATTTTTTTGAAGGGCGACATAAAATTTAAGCAAGGGAGGAATATATAATATATATATATATATAAAATATATACGATTTTCCCCAAAAAAAAAAGAGTTTTCGTTATTTATAAATAAAGGTGAGTTAGACTATAGTTCACAAAAGAAAGCAAATGGTGATTCATATTTTATTTTCAAAGAAATTTTTAAGACGACCCCAAGTTATTCTATATAAACTTACTGTCTGGATATTTTTCCTTTTACTTTATTGCTTTTTTACATTAAATTTATCTATCTTTAACTTACATCTTTCATATATTATGTAATTTAGTATCTAATCTTTTATATATATTTTTACATATTAATGTATATATTAAATCTGGAGTATAACATTAACTTAAAGTTTTAGATTTATCTTAATTTTAACTTAAATCGTTTAAAGTTTAAACAAAATACAAGTTAGAAATGATGCGTATTCTAAAAAAATTTTTGAAATCATTCATACCTTTTAAAATAGAACTGAAAAACTGAGAAAGAAGCTACAGTAGATCATGGATGGTTCTATATCAGCCCTAGGATGCCTGCTAGAACATAATATAAACATTAGATCATCCAGTTAACGATAATAACATAAGACGCAAGTCAACAAACTTATTAAACTATAATTATTTATATAAGTTTTATGGCACAGATATTTGAACCTCATGTATTAGACCAACTATATTCTTTGTAAAAGTTGGCCATAAAATAAACTACTTTTAACAAAATTTCAAATACCCGACTGGCAACTACTCGAATCCTTTGCACTATTTAAACCAAATGTCACAAAAACTTTGGCCATACAACTGAACAACTTTTGGCAACATTTGAGATCCCTGCAGCTCTATTAAATGTAAAGTTATTTTCATACAAAAAATTATAGCTTCTCAAACCCGTAGATCGTACTGTCTGGATTTAAATAGGAAAGACGACTATTGTACTAAAACGAATTGTTGAAAATTTCAGAATCTCAACTTCTTTAATTTTTGAGTTATCGTGTGTTCAAACGAATGGACACGCATACTTAAATCGCCTCACTATTCGATTCTTATCCGATCCTTATACTTGAGCCTATATATTCCGTCTTTTACAGCCGTACGTCCTAAACGTAATGGCAAATTTAGTATACCCTTTCATACTATGTTCATGTGGGTTTAAAACTCCTTTATTCAATAAAGTTAACCAAGTTTTAATTCGTTATTCAAAAATTCTTATATATATATATATACATATACAATTAGAATTCAAATACATATATAAATAAATTTAATACAAATATTGTTAACCCTATTTTTTTTTTTAACCGAAGAAAAGTAAGAAAGTTTATAAGTATTACTACCAATTTAATCATTAAAGTATTGTTCTGTTGTTGTTGTTGTTGTTGAATTGTAATTTATCTTTGCAATTACTGTGTTTTGTTCATTAGATTGCAATTAATTTTCAAAAAAAATTTTAATTTAGTTTTTTTTAAAGGTAAAATGAGATTTTAATTTTGGTTATAAAGTCAGAAATAACGAATAAAACCGAACACAAGTCATACATGAGCCAAAATACGCAGTGTTAAATATTATTTGGTAGAAACTGTACTGTTTCTTTCCACGTCTGTTAAATTAAGACGAGGGTTAAAATATTATAGTATATATGTATATTTGTATAATACTAATTATTTATAAAGAGAAAAACCCAAACGGTGAACTGTATTACAAAATCAACTATATTGTTCTTGAGTATTTTATGGAGTAATCATAGATATTCAGCCAAATTAGCTCTAATTATCCACCTAATAAAGTTCAACTTTGATTTAATCACTTCTTAATCACTTCTATCATTGGAAATATGTCCAATGCCATCCACTTCTAACTACTGTTATACGCTAGTCGCAATAAAGCGCACTACACAATATATACTTAATCTTGATTATTTAATATATTATTGAGTGCTAGTACTGAAGAACCCTGCATGCCGTAGACTAAATACTGGTATTTATAAAAATAAATGAAATTGTAAGGAAACTACTTTTTTTTTTATTTCTTTCAATATCATGATGTTTAAAACACTTCGTGACTTCAGTCCTAACATATGAACTTAAAGGACAGAGATGTAGGACTCTAACACTTCCAAGTGCTTGAAGCCAACTAAGAATCTTCGGGGAATTCGCAATTGAAGAAAACCGAAAAAGAATCGAGAACATTGACGAATAAAAATTTTTTTGGGGCTTTCTTTTTAGCCAAAGCAGTGTTTCGTAAAATCGGACCAAATTTTAACCCAAAATTTTACCAACCGTCGGCCCGACATGGGTTAAAACAAATTCCACTGTTAATAGTGTCAACTAAATTCTCAAGAAGCATCCCGTATATAAAATTTGAAATCAATCGGTCAAACCGTTTTCATTTTAGAACAAAAAAGTTTAAATACTTGCACCACAGCCCCAACTTGTCGGTGCGTTAGAGCAACATTTTTGAGCCACGATTTCTTTCCGTACCCAAAAACCTCTATATACAAATTTTCATGAAAATCGGCTGGGCAGTTTAGGAGTCTATTCGCTACATACAAACAAACAAACAAACAAACTTTCGCTTTTATATATATAGATTATCCAAACAATTCCAATTGTTTAACCTTAAACATATACATATATACATTATACACTAAATTCCAGGTGTAATGAAAAAAACCCTTATTTATAATTCATATTCACCATATATACATCCCTCGTATATACATATGTATATACATTTATAAATATATATATATATATATATATACAATATGTAATTAAATCTTTTACATACACATTTAATTTATATTTATCCTATTGAAAGGCTCTAATACATAAACATTTTCGCCCCCAAAAATTAATACAAAATATAAAAAATCTAAAACGCATTTCTCAATCGTCTATTCTTAATAAATTGTTCCCGTGTTCTTGAAACAAAAAATTAAATTTATGCGTAAATAAAAATCAAAACACTGTGATCAAAAATTGGTGAATAGAAGTGAATTCAGTGATGAAAAAAACAACAACAACAAAAATTTTTGAAAAATAAATTTTATGTCACCGGTTTTTAACAGGTAGTAAAAGAAGTTCTCTAGAGTCCTTTTAAATTATTTTTGAACATTTACGAGTATATATATACATATGTGATATATTGAGTGTATTTTTGAATGTATATAAAATAGTTTATTGAGTTTATATATACATATATATATATATGAAATGCAATTTCCCCCTTTTTTTTTCTAAATTTTTTCTGATCCTTTTATTTAAACAAGGATAATAATTTTTCTATCGTTTGTTTTTAGTTTGATTTTTAGAAAAAAAATAAAAAAAAAACGCATCGTATCATTATAATAAAGGATAACATCTGCTTAGCATATCAAATTTTTTATTTTTAGAATATATGTATATACAATCATATAAACAGTCATATACACTCATTACTACAAAAATAAATGAGTCCTGTACAAAATAGTCGGTCCTCTATAGAATAGTGCAGTACTCTGTTGAACAGTTACAAAATATTTTAAAGGTATTTGACAATATTTTTGTTAATTTTTGGGTGTTATATGGACATATTTTTTGGTTTAAAGGAAATTTTTGAATTTTAAATATTCTGTTAAATGGGCGAATTTGAAAATAAGAGTGACCATTTACTTAGGAACTGGGTGTAATGTTAAATATTACAGTTGATTGATTTTGAAGGTATAAAATAGTGCTTATAACTCTATTAATTTTCACTTGTTTCCCTCTCACATCTGACAACTGCATGAGAACTTCGAAACAAATGATTATTGTACTGGATCTTCCCTTAGCCTTCAATGCTCTAAAATTTAAATCTATGCACTTCATAAGTAAAATAAGTTTTGAAAATACATATATTTAAGGACTAACTCCATAGTAAAGTGGCGACTTTTCAATCGAAAAGTCTCGGGTTCAAACCCTCTAATGTGTCTGTATGTTTGATTGTGATGACATTGGATTATGATTACTCTAGAACGGCACGTTATATGTGATAAGGTTTTTAACAGTTCTGAAATACAGGAAATAAAAGAAAATTAAAATTTTCAAATATTAAATAAATTAAAATTAAGTTTTAATTTAATTAAATAATTACACTCTAATATCCGTGAGTTGACGCCCTCAAACAACTTTTTTAAATGCTATGCAAAATAAATTTTTTTTAAAATCAATTATAGACTATCTGGTCACTCTAAATTTTGCCAAAAAAAAAATGTACCGATGAAGATAAATACTAGAAAAATTTTTTAAGTAAATGCTATCAAATGAATATCCTATGAAAGTAATTTTAATTGCAATCTTTTATTTTTTAAAGTTTTTTTTAGAGATGGTAGATTTTAACTATAGATATATTATATATATTCATATTTAAAACTTACCATACATTTAAATAAAGTCATTTTAAAATTTTATTTTTGTTATTTTGTGAAATGAATCTATTTTAAAAAGACCATAGGGAAATTTTAACTAATATCTGAAGTGAAAATCTTTTTATTATAATAATAATAATATATAAAAAGAAAAATTATATTAAAAGAATTTTTATCTTGGGATTTTTTATATGACTATGTGGTAATGCATATAATTTTGATTTTATTAAGTTGATTTAAGGGAACTTTTTTGGTTTCTTCATATATATTATAATTTAACAATTAAAATTTGTTAAGGCAGAAAAAAAATGTGAAAGAAGTGTTTTCAAAATCAAAGGGTTGTTCCATTTATATTTTTTTAAAAAAATGATTAAAAAATTAGATAAGTCGACAAATGCATACTTAGTTTAAAAGTAATTAAATTTTAAAAGTTTTTAAGTAGGTACATTGTATTATAATTTGCTTTCATTTATTTAAAATGACTGATTGTAAAAGAAAACTTCAATTCAGCTAACTTTTTTTTTGGCTTTTAATCATTTCTAATACCTATTTAAAAAATAATTGTTAATATCAATTCAGCACTATTTATGAAAAAATTTAATGTATTAAGCCAATAGAAAGTTTCCCAAAAATTTCCATATATTTAATTAAAAGTACTTATTGTAAAATAGAATTTCAATTCAGTGCTGATATTAAAAAAATAATTGATGAAATAAATTCAGCACAATATGTAAAATAATGAAATGTATTAAGCAGATAGGAAATATTATAAAAATTTACTTTCATGAAATTAAATTTACTCATTGTACAATAGAACTTCAATTCAGCTCACTTTTTTTGCTATATATCATGTATAAAAATCAAAATATAATTGATTAAATCAATTCAGCACTATTTATGAAATAGTTTCAGATATGTAAAACCAATAGAAAGTAAAATAACTATTTGCTTACATTCAATTAAAATAATTCATTGTAAAATGTAACTTCAATTCAGCTAACTGTTTTTTTTGCTATTAATTAATTCAAAAATTCAAAACATAATTAATGAAATCAATTCAGCACCATATAAAAAATAATTTAAGATATTCAGCAAACTGAATAAACATTTTAAATTGTAATTTTCACGTTCATGCTTTACTCTTACAGTTATGGAACATAACAAGGATTTAAAAATTTTGAAAGTTTTTATTAAAAAATATATATAGTTTACAGTTCATAGGATTACAAACTGCTGAATTCGATAACTTTCGTAGCTGTTAGCTATAAATAAAATTACTTTTAGATTTCAAAATTTATGGTTTTTTTTTTCATTTTGCTTTTAAAAATATTTTGAATACCAATTGATATTAAAGGTTACATGTGCCAGTTCATGACTTTGTTGGTATTTAATAAACCAAAAATATATATGTGCTGAATACATATATGAATGAAAAATTTATATTTTTAAAGGGGAAAAAAATTGTGTTTTTTTATTCTTGTCAAATTTATGATGTACATAACTATAAAAAACACTAAAAATTTTTTCTATTTTAAACTTTTGATAAATTACTATTATTGTTTAGTTTTCATTCTTTTGTTTGTTTTTTTTTTTTTTTGATGAAACTGTATATCACACCTGAATAAATTTTAAAATTTTCATTTTTCTGAATATATTTTGTCATTTTTAACTCAACTCAATTTTTTTAGTTCAAATCAAAAATTCCAGCATAAGTAAATATAAATCAATTTAATATTTTTTTTAACTGAAATAAAATGTACTAATATAAAATATATTGTATTTTTTAAAAAAAAAATTCTTTTAAAAGTTTATTATTATTTTAAGATTTATTTATTTATTTTCATTTTCAACGAATAATTTTGTTATTGTTTATATGATTGTCAGTATATTTTAGGTGGTATTTGTTCAGATTTTTTTTATTTCAAAAATTATTAATTTAAAAAATTTTGTACTTCTTTTAGGTGAACCAAATATTTTGTGGTTAAGTTGTATATATAATTTGTATATATATGTTCTAATTTATTTTGGACCTATCTTATTTTAAATTTATCTTATATTTGGACAATGTAAATAAAATTTAATTTTTCTAATTGATAGTATTAGTTCCGCTGACATTTCCTCAAAAAAGTACTCGGGTCACTCTAAATATACATATTGACTGACTTATAATATAAATGCACGGATAAATCCAAAATATCTCTTAAATCTCTTTGAAAATTAATGTATTCAAGAGATTTAAGAGATATTTTGCCTGGAATAGAATATTTTTGGAAAAAAATGTATACATCCGTGCGGTTTTGTTTCAAATTCTAAAGGGACACCAAAAATTTTTTGAATTTCCTTATTTCAAAATACAAAATCAAAAAAAAAAACAAAACAAATTTCCAATTCATTTTCCGGAAAAATAACAACATTTGAAAAAATAAAAGAAAAAACAACAGTCAGGAAAAAAATTTTGAAAACAAAACTAATAATAACGAGTAAATTAGAATTAAAAAAAAAAAAAACAAGTAATTCAAAAAATCTAAGCGTTTTTAAAAAAGCACATTTTCAAAATTATGCAATGTTTTCTAATAACATTTTTAGGTAAAGAATAAATGCAGGTTTTTAAAAATGAAACAATTTCCCGTTTTTGACGCCTTACAGCCCTTAAAAGGATTTATAGTTTCGAACTTAAACCATTTGGAAGATAGAAAGAGTCAAGAATTTTACAAAAATTAAGTTTCACTTAACGGTAAACTAAAGTACCGTATGGCAACCCTATTGATTTAAATGTTTATGCTAAACAGTTATAACCGTTTAGGGTTTCCAGTTTGAGAATATACAACTTTGTTATAGTTATATTTTAGTATAAGACTACTTTGGAGAGCTGAATAAGCTGAATAAAGGGTGGGGTTACAAAAAAACAAAAAAATCTCCAATTAAATGAATTTTTTTTTTAGAATACCCACATGAAGTTGATACTCTGTTTAATTTATTTCAAACAAGGTAAAAGTTTTCTAAACATTCGAACGGACTGACGAAAAGTCAAGAAAAACTTATAATTGAACAATTTTTTCAAAAATTTTCCTAAAAACAATAAAAAGAATTATTATTATGTTAAAGAATGTTTATTTATGTTATAGACAAGTCCATACAAAAAAAAAACACAAAAACAAAACTACATAATCCAAAAATTATAAAATTATACTAATAAAACATTGAAAATTAGTTGGACTTGCAATTTGCGTCACATTTTCCTTTTTATTTTTTCCTAACAATTTTTCATTTTAAGTTGAAAAAAAAAATCATTATAATTTTATTGTATATTTTTTTTTTTTGTTTTTGGAAAATTTTCGTTTGTTTTTTTTTTAATAAAAACAGCGCCAGGTTTTCCGCGCCCAAATATTAAAAATTAATATTAGTGCTACATTTTAATTTTAAAATTTATATTGTCTGGAAATGTTCAGAAAAAAAAAAAAAACAATTTTATAAACTATTTTTCAATTTTCTATGTCATATATAAATTAAATATTTATATATGAATGTATATAAAATTTAGACATTTTGTTAGTTTATAATATAAATCTAAGGTGTAAGGCACCTTTCCGAAAATACTATTTAAATTTTTTTTTTTTATTAATATTTTTAGTTAGGAAGAAAATATAAAAAATGATTTTTTTAAAGAGTTAAGATTATTTCCGTCAATTTGACTGTTTGTTTGTCATTTCAATTAAATTAATTTTAAATATATATATTTAAATGATAGAAAGAACATTTGAAAAATATATATATAGATGTCCGTCAAATCAAAGTTATACGCAGAACTGAATGTTTATACATATATTTAGAAGATCTTTTGATTTGAGTTGAATTCCCAGAAGTTATGGGAACGTATATTTTCTAAATTCTAAACCTTTTACAAAATTTTGTAAGCACACTCCCCATCAGAATTAGAAAATAAACAAGCAACTGTTGGTATCCTACGTGATTTTGGATCCTTAACACAACTCAGTTAATTGTGTTGAAAAGTGGTCGGTTAAATGAATTATGTCTTTCATTTTCTAATAGGCCTTGTCTGGCTTATTTTTATAATAGAAATTAATTTGATTTAGATCAAATCCAATTTTAATATTGAATCATTTTCTATAAATAAAGAATGATAAAATTTTTAAAAAACTTCTAAAATATTTAAAAAACTAAAATTTGCATTTTTAATTCAGTTTTATAACTCACTGGTGATTATGTAACGAGTATAAAACTCCTTTTTTAGCTAAGAAATGTTCAGAAAATCAGTTTTATAATTGACTGGTGGTTTTTATAAAAATCTGATACAACTGATTGGATTGAATAAAACTAATTGAAAATTTCCTTCAGTGATGGTGAGTGGCAAAAACCTTCATTATTACATTTAAAAAGAATCTACTGTAATCTTATTTTTAATAAAAATTATTAATTTTGAATATTATTTTATTTAATTTTTATTTTAATTTTTTTGATAATATTTAATATAATAATTTAAGGTGTTAATATGTCATAAAATAAATTTTACAATACAACATAATTAAAAATATAACTATAAAATAATATAAAAAAAAAAAAACAGAAATTATTATGTTTTAAGATCACACGAGGCATTAGCGTGGTATATTTTATATGATATTTTATTAAATTTTATTAGAATTATATTCAAAAGAATTTTTGAAAAGAGCGGGGGGCCAACTTAAAGAACAAAATAAACCTGATAGAATATAAACTTTAATATTAAAAAAAAAAAAAAACAAGAAATTATTAATAAAATAAAATTTATAAAAGAATTTTTATATCTTATTATATGATATTTTAATCTTATTTTATATTTTCTTTTATTAATGTAAATTATTATTTTTTAATTTTATTGGTCATTTTTCATAAATTACACTTTTATATCTTATGTTGTTTTTTTTTTTTTTTTTAATTCTGCAACAAAATCCACCTTCGCACCTTTTAATATCAAAAAATGAAAAAAAAATAATATTTAATACATATTTATTAATATTTATACTAATTTGTTTTATAAAAACTCTTGTATAAATTTTTACCTATTAATAGAAAAAACTTATTTTTTTTTTTATCTTTTGCTTTATGAATATGCAATAAATTATTAAATTCCAGTGGCAGAATTAAAAAAAAATTTTCTAGTATTTTTATTATTTTTTTTTTTTTTCTTAAGTTTTTCTTCAGAAAAAAAATTTTCTATTAAATAAATTTTGAAAAGATTAACTGGGATTTGTTAAACATTGAAATGGGAATATAATACTATATAGAAAACAAATGATGAAATATTTAAAATTATTTGTTTATAACATTAATTATTTTTAAAAATATTTTTATTTTTTTTTGTTTTATTTAATTTAAATGAAATATTGTTAAAGTAAGCCAAAATAATTGTTAATAATATTAATTCAGCTTTAATTCAGCTAATAAAATAAATTTATTTTCATGACACTAAGTTTATATCAGAAGAAATTTAATAAAATAAAGAAAAATATATGTGTATACTAAATTTTTGCGTACAATTGAATACTTAAAAAAATTCTTTTAGTTTAGTTTTCCAATGAATTTTGTTGCACTGTCTGTACCAATTTGCGCTTTATTTAAAATCTGAATATAATAACTTACACTTAGTAATTAATAAGCTGAATATAGATAAAGATAATTTCTGATAAATGTTAGTCCTTATATTAAAGCTGAAAATCTACTAAACATTAGTAATAAGCTGAATATGAGCTATAACATTTATTGTCGAATATAAGCTTAACAGTAGATATGAGCTGAATATGAGTTATTATACTCATAACTAATATTAAGCTCTTATTCATCAAATAACTACTTTTAAGTTTATATTCGACAAAAAAAAGTTAAAGCTCATATTCAGCTGATAACTTATGGGCTGAATATGAGCTACACAAATTAGTTTTGAAAAATTTTTATATATGTGAGCAAGAACTAAATTTAAAAACACTTTTTTAGCGCTGAATATGAACTAATTTTGATTTTTATATCACTCCTTATATCAAAGTTGAAAATAAGCTAAAACATTTAGATACAAACTCATGAGCTTAGACTAAAACTTGTTCTGTCAAATTTGAGCTTAACAATTTTGTAAAATACAATTCATTTGGGTGCTAGTTCATTTTTTATTTGAGTGCTGAATATGAGCAAATATTTTGTCTATATTTTAATGTTTTATATTAACTGTGATTAATTTATAAACAAAATATGACTTAGATTTGATTTTAAAATCCCTCTTTAATTACAGCTGAATATAAGTTAAAAATTTGATATGAGTTGAATATGAGGTGTAACGCATTGGAAACAATCTTAATTTTAAAACTGAATAAGTGTACTAGACATTAAAATAAAGAACTGCGATTTAACATGGTATCACTGTTTATTTCAAAAAATCAAATTAGTTTTAATTTAACTAATTAAGTATATGATAATATCAAGCTGAATTTATTATGAAATTATTGTTTTTTGAAAAATTAAATAGAAATTAAACTTAAATAGTTTTATTCGATTATATTAATTAAATTTATACAATTTAACCAAATTTTTCCACAGTATGCATCTTTATATGATGTTATAACACTTAAATATTTTAGTATTCAATTCTTAAACTTTATTAATATTCTATGATTAAAACACTATGATGGACTACTTAAGTACTTATTTACCAATACTTTCTCCTATAAAATACAATAAATATCTATAAATTATTATATTTTAAATATTATTACTTAATATAAATTATCAAAACAAATAAGTACCTTTATAAAATTAATAAATTTCACACTATATAATTAATACCAATTTAATAAATAATTAATTCATTTGATTTATTTTTATTAAAAATATTATTAACGAATAGCCAGTAGTAATTTTTTTTTTTTTAATAAATTACTAATATATATATATATATATTAATACCCAAATATATATCATTAATATATATTTATACAAAAATTAATAAAAAAATAAAAAAATATAAAATAAAAGAGTATAATTTATATTTTAATAGTAATTGAAGTAATCAGAGATGTAATAATGTTTTACACATAAAAAAAACAACAAACTGAACATAATACAAAAAAAAATACGAATGAGTAAATTTTCGATTTCAATCTGTTAAATGATTACTTTTTGTTATTTTATTATTTTTTTTTTTTTTAATAATTTTTGCTTTATTACAACCCAAATTTATTGCAATTTAACTTACATTTTATGTCATATATTTTTTTTTTATTATTATTATTATTATTATGGCTAGTAAATTATGCATCAATACAATAATAATTGTAATAATAATCATAATAAAATCAATGGTCTATATAGTACAAAAAAAAAATATGAAAATTGCATTTTATTAATGAAAATTATTTTTGTATAATATAAATTTCAAATTTAAATGTAAAAAAAGTTATTTGATAGTGTTAAGTCTGTCTAGTTTTTACAAAAACTATCAAAAACTATTCAAAGTCTACAGAAAATAGCTCACCAAGTTAGCTTTCAAACTGAGTCCTTATGTCAAAATTTTAGTTACTTTGGTCAGTAATTGTTTTGTAATCGTAATAAAGTTTGCTAGCCTTGACTGCATATAGACTGATTACTAAAAACAATGAAAGGCGAGAGCAACCTTTATAGCCTATCTACAATGACGCTCTGGTTTCGCTCTCTTTTCGCTTTCATTGCGTAGTCAATAAAGGAGTGTTCACAATGAAATGTACATGACAGCGTTTTTTGACATTGTTTTGTTTACTAATTTCATGAATTAAAAAAAAATATTCAATAGTTCAAAGTTTATTGTATAGCTACTTTAAATAATGGCTTGATATTATTTAACGCAAGATAGAAAAAATTAATAATTTTACTAATTTTTTATTCTGATATTATAATTTTTTATTTTGACATTATACCGTTAAATTATTTGACATTTGAATACGTAAAAAGTAAAAAGTTAAACAACTTTTTTAATAACTGCGTAATGGCTATGACATGGCTACATCTATTGTAGAAACTTTAATATAATTCAATACATTTAACTTTGATTGACAGATAGCTACGTGAAGAGAGCGAAACGAGAGCGTTCATTGTAGATAAGCTAAGGTAAAATTAATGAATATAAACAAAATGTTCCGCCATTTTTAAATGGACTTTATGAGGTTATATAAAAATTCATAATTTCATATATGCATATAAATACTAGACATATAAGTACTAGACATGTATATAAGTACATTCATTTATCGCCACATTTATTGGTTTATATATGTACATAATATTGTGCATTAAATGATTAAATACAATTTTATTTTTTTAATTTTATTTTATCAAAATGAACATCGTAACCAAAATATGTTTGTTTATCATTAAAAAATATTGTTTTTTAAATTTTTTATTTTTTTTTCCTTTCTGTTTGTTTTTTTTTTTTTTTTTATATTTTATTTATTAATTTGTTCCTTTTTTTTTTTTTTGATTCAGGATTTATTTATTCAGCCCTAGTTGTTTGTTACAATAAATACATAAAAAATTCATTATATTTTTTTCATTTAATTTTTTTTTTTTCTGATTTAATTTGAATTTCACGGGGATTTTCACTTGAAGCTGAATTACAATGTCCTGCATAAAAGTATAAAAAAAAGAAAAAATAAAAACAATGGCCAGAAATTTAAGACAACGAACTTAAGTTATAATATGTCAAAATAATAATTTAAAATACAAATTTGTTATCTTAATAATATATCGATTAGAATTTTGTTTTGTATTTAAATTTTAAATACGAGTAGATCTAAATTTAAAAGGGTTAATATTAAAATTGTAAAAAAAAAATTCTAAAAGTACTCATATTTAAATTAAGTTACTTTCGTTACTTTGTAAATCTTTTATATAATTTTTGACAAATCTTAACCAATTGTACTGAAATTTGATGACAAACCAAAGGTGTACTTATGAACCCCAAATATAATTCCTTTTTACTATTAAAAGAAAGTAATCACTATAATAGTTAGTTTAGTCCATTAAAAGTATTCGAAAAAAGTACTTATTTATTAATGATATTAATAATTATTGTAATGAATTGTCTTTTTTTCCTGACATACCTATTATTTTTTTCATGAAATCAAAGTCATATCTATGGCATTTTTTTGTTATTCTATTCTATTCTAAAAAAAAACATATAGGAATTGTATAACTATTAGGTACATCAGAATTCGAATGAAATCAATTTTTTTTTTTTAATATGATTACTTAACAAGTTCATTCCATTATAAAATTTCATTTTGTTCATTTATTATAACAATTATTTTTCAATAATTCAATAAAAGTATAAAAAAAATATATACATATACTATTTATATATGTACATAACATTTATAGGTGGGTTTATGTTTTAAACATATGTACTTACATGAGTATTTTTATATTTTAATACGATTCATACATACATATATCATATTTTTAGCAATGCAATAAAAATGATTTTGCAAATTGGTTTGAAATTGTAATCAAGCGTTCAGTAACGGTTAGTTTCTTCTTTTTTTTGTATATATATATAATTTTATTATTTAATACTATTGTACCGTTACATTTTTTTTTTTTATGATACGTATATATTTTTTTTCTCTTTCACTTTATACTTCTCTTTTTGTCCTAACACTTTAATATAATTCAGTTTATAACGTTTTGAAGTATGAAAAAATACATAACGTACGAGTATATGCATATTTTTTTTAATGCTTAATCGGTTTAAAGTTTAACACCTCATATACAATTTTTTTTTAATTTTATCATATTTTTATTTGATTTTTACTCATTTTTATTATGGTTTCATATTCAATTGCAATAATTGGTAAAAAAAAAAAAAAAAAAAAAATAATAAAAATAACTTTAAAATAACAACGATTATTTTTTTTTTTTTAAATATCAGTGATTGGTGCGAAAATAAACGTGCAAAAAAAAAACAATTTAAATCGAAAAAATAACAATAATGGTAAATTGAAAATAAACAATAGATTTAACGGTATATTGACGGATATACATCAACGGTATGCATAAAAAAATTAAATATCAGTATTGAATATCAGAACATCTGTATTTTGTTTAATACTTTCGGCATCTATTCATTTTTTTTTCAGCAAACCAATGATTTAAAAAAAAAAAAACAACAATTTGGTAATAATTTTTAATTCTATATAGGTATTGTTTTTGTCTAGGTGGCGTTAGGGATTAGTTTTACATTATACAGTTTTATGACTTTTTTTACAGTTATTTTATTTATACTCCAAAAAAAAAAAATATTGCGCTTTTTAAATTCTATAGTAAATTAAAAATTGTTTAGGTGTAAATCTGTTCTTTGATTACATTTAATATTGGCTGAATTATGTTAAATTAATATAAAAACCAATAAAACTAAAATGTATTATAAAAAAAATTTTTATTCAGAAAAACAATTAGAAAGCTGAATACGAGCTGAATTGGTTTAAATTAACTAAAAACCAATTAAACTATTAATAGTATTTTAAATATTATAATCATAAAAAACCAATGAAGGAGCTGAATACGAGCTGAATTACTTTAAATCAATGAAATGATCGATAAAACTAAATTTATAATAAAAATTTTTGAATTTGGAAAAAATTAAAAAAGCTGAATACGAGCTGAATAATATTATATCACATTTAAAAATAGTTTTGAGAAGTAATTACAAATGTAGTATAAATTAAATATAGAGAAACCTAATAGGATTTAATAAATCAAATTTTTTTCCAAAGCATCAGTTTAAGAGAAGCTGTTCATAAAATAAATAAATTGCATTCAATTTTAGTTAAAAAAAAAAAACCTTCCCTCATTCTTATGCCATTTACACACTTTATATTTTCAAAAATAGATTTCAACTATAGATTTTACCTTTCATATGTTACATATCTTTTAAAAGTTCAATTATATTTTGTTTTTTTCTTTAACAATTGATTTGTTTTCAATAATTATAGATATTTTACTTTAATATTTTTTATTTTTTTCCTTAATTTCCATTAAATTAAATGTAGTACTTTTGACTTGATTTTTTCTTTTTGAATATTTACCCCTTACTACGTATCCATACAAACATTGTAATTAAAAACATACCTCATTTTTCACTTTTTTAATTAAATTCCGTCTGATTTGCTTTATTGTTTCCATCAAGAAATTCACCATCAACCAAATAAATATAACAAAAAATACAAAATTTTTTTGATCATACTACAAAAGCCCATTGTACCTATAAATGTAAAGTCAATTCAAATATAAATTCTATTTTACCATTTGGTAACCATATGTGCAAGTAGTGGCATTTCATCATTAAATACATATATTATCATTTGTATATATATACAAATAAAATGTATGTAATCGTTACTAATTCGTCATCATCATCATCATCATTATCATTGTCATTGCATGTGTATAACACATTATAATAAATGATACAAAACCAAAAAAAAATTCCAATAATACAACCTGAGTTTGAAAAATTTGCTTAATGAATTCCTTTTATATATTGCACTATATTGTATCTTTAAATAACCTTCACTTTAATTTTTTATATTTTTC